>OZ059787.1:18198887-18293620 GCA_964057025.1 Standfussiana lucernea | reverse complement strand
TCAGGAAGCTTCAACATCTGTAGCTCATGAGGAAGAAGAGCCATCAACATCATCAGTTGGTACTATGACCAAACGGAAACTCCCTAGAAAACCTTTTGAAGAGTTGGGAACGAAGCAAAAGAAGAGACGGAGTGGTGATTATTTGAACAGTCATTGCAGTTAGGTTGTTCATGCAGCTTGTACCAAGTTGAAGGAAGATGGAAGAGACAATATTACATAAGCAGTCGTGAAGGCCTTCTGCCTTAAAATCAGTTCTTTTTGCTTTAAATCTTCTGGTAAAGATTTAAATACTCTATTCACTGTTAGATCCAAGAGAGCCTGCAGAAAAATTCTGGCTGAGCTATCTGTAACCGTGATGGAATTTTCGGGTTCAGGTGGATAACACTCTTGTTTTGCTAGTTGCACCCTGATAGCAAAACAAATTATTCTCAAATCCAGATTAAAACTGAATCAAACATGCAAATAATGCATGTAGGGTTGCAGACCAAAAAACAAAACTTTTATTAAACTTTTTAAGAATAGCAAGGATATAAGTCTCTAATACCTTCTCGAATTGCTGATTCTCTCAAAGTTATACATATATTGCCATTTTGATAATTTAAGAGATAGCATTAATCCAAGCGACTTTAGGGGTGTAAAGGTTTCCTTGCCAGCCGGTTCTTTTATCAAGTCTTGAATCTATTAACTGCTTCTAGATTTTTCAATAAGTATTCAATTACAGAAGCAATATTGTCTCTTCCATCTTCCGTCAACTTGGTACATGCTGCATAAACAACCTCACTGCAATAACTGTTCAAATAATCACCACTCCGTCTCTTCTTTTGCTTCGTTCCCAACTCTTCAAAAGGTTTTCTAGGGAGTTTCCGTTTGGTGATACTCGTAGTACCAACTGATGATGTCGATGGCTCTTCTTCCTCATGAGCTACAGATGTTGAAGCTCCCTGAACATTTTCTTTGATGTAGCTAGGCCAGTCGACATTTTTCTCAAGCCAGTTTCCATATTCCTTTCGGAATAACTCCATTTTTCAGCTTGCAGAATGCCAACGTTTCTCTACTGCTCTCGTAAATTTCCGGCAAAATTCTTTAAACGTCACACGATCTTCCTCAGATAAACTACATCTCAATCGAGATAACACTGTCTCAAATAAAAACTGATAATCGTTTTTTTTGGCTGAACCTTTTAAAATAACGAACATATCAAGATTTGTTACGATGCTTTCCATGTTTACGGTGATGTTATTACTGTTTGTACTTTCAATGCGTAAGGCGAAATGAATTGATTTTATTTTGAGTTCTCCTATTTATTGCAACGACGTTATTTAGTGTAATCATTAAACTAATTTACTTACTACCCTCATTAGCTAACTCATAGAATAGATATGAATAACCATATTACTTAAACTCATAAAATAATGACCATAATTAGGATCGTTACACTATTAGGTCTTTAGACCTTATTTTTTATGATCATGTGGCGTGTTAATACAAAGTAGTGGTCGGGTGCATCGTTTAAGTAGTCCGTGTAGATTTTAAGCTTAAATTAAGTTAAACATTTGATTAAAAATATTTTTTGAAAATATTAAATTGAAAGCGATTTTTAAAAAAAAGGTCGCACCAGTGGCCGCTTCGGGGAGTATGTCAAAAAATTCTAAATAATTCAAGGTTTAATTACCTGCAAGGGAATTAGGGCCAATTGAACGATGGCGGAGGTATGAGACTTTTTCATGCCAGCTCCATAGTAATTTTTAAAGAAAATTTTTTTTTTTGCGTTGTTTGCAATGCTATTCCATAATGTTGATATTTTTAGGCATGGATTTAGTCTCCCAAAACATTTTCAAGTCATAAAAGTGGACATTTGGGAAAAAAGTATTATATGTCTATGAAAGTCGATTTTCAACCCACTGTGCGGCGGATCAAACCGCTTCATGGCGCACACAAAGCACGACTTTACAATTTCCACTAGTTTATTAAAAAGTTTTCTTATATTAACTTTTTGTGTCATTTCACTTTGACTCCGGGGAACGTAAATTTCACAGCTTTCTGTAATACATGTTGTGTGCGTGCGTATGCGCGCAGCGCGTGGCGAGTCATGTCAAGGACAAACAGTCCCCAATAAACCGTGGTACTAGCCACACGTTCGGTTCCGGCATCGCTAACTCGAGACATTATTTCGCTCATTTGGTACAACAATGACGTAATTACACTTTTTTTTAAAAACAAGTTGAATATGTCAAAATGTGCGGAAAGACTATTTACGTCGGGAGAAACATCGACAGAATTGAATTTGTAGTGATTTGCCGCGAGATGGCGCGAATGTCATTGTAGAATTGAGTAAAATGGCGCCATTTCTGCTGCTACAACGTCGGGATGGCCAGTTGCGCGGGGCGCCCCGCTGAGTGTGATTGTGTTTTGGAGCTACAACGACGTAAAGGTATTTATGACATTTAATCCGATACTTTTTGGTGCAACAATGCCGTAATTGAGCAATTGCGGCGTTGTTGCTCCAAAAAATATTAAGTTCTTGGTAAAATAATGACAAAATTGCGTAATTACGTCAGTGGTTGTCCAAGTAAAGTATCTTTCTGGTGAAACAACGACGGAATTTTGTAAATATGTCGTTGTAGCTCCAAATATGGTATTTTTTGATAGTTCAGTGACAAAATTGAGTAATTACGTCGTTATTGCTGTAAATAAAGTATGTTCTTTTTTTAAATAGACGAAATTACAGAACTGTGTCATTGTTACTCCAGTACTTTTACGTGTATTGTGTGTTTAAGGCTGAGTTACTGACTAGGAGATAGTTAAATACATTAAAGAATTTATGCCTATAACAGCCAATACATCTTAATATTTTTTAATATTCTTTTATTCTCTTTTTTTTGTCAATAGTTTGAAAACTGTCTTTTTTTATAGGTATCAGATGTAAAGGACCAACAAACCTATTGTTACTTTTGGCATGAGGCTCTAGGAGGTAGAGGAGCAGTTGAGATTGGTTCCTGTGTCTTTAAGTACCTGCAACGTGTAGCTGATAATCACCCTGGTTGTAACATCACATTTTATAGTGACAATTGTGGCGGGCAGCAAAAAAACAGGTTAGTTTCATTTGTTAAGAACTGTTTTTGTAGTTTTGTCACGTGTCTAATATTTTGTATATTTTTTCAGGTTTATTTTTTCCATGTACTTGTATGCAGTCAAAACTCTACGAATTAATAAAATCACACATACATTTTTAATAAAAACCCAAAATGAGGGAGATGCAGCCCACTCCATTATTGAAAAGGCTATAAAAAGAGCCAAAAAGTCGGGCGCTATTTACGTACCAGATCAGTATGTCCAAATAATAAGATCTGCAAAGGTAAAAGGCAACCAGTTTAATATTGAAGAATTAAATTTCGATGATTTTTATGATTTGAAAAAATTATCTGACGAAATCGAACTTAATACTGTCAAAGATGTGGATGGGAACACCATTAAAACCTCAGATATCAAAGCAATAGAATTTACGAAAGACAACGATGCAGTATACAAGTACAAACTCAAATTCGACGATAACTGGAGTGAAGCTGAAATTAAAAAAAAGAAACAAAGATCTACTATTCAACGAATAACCAAGGCTATAGAAGATATTAATTTGGTTCCAGCGTATACTTCAAAACGAGAAATTTCTGCTAACAAGAAAATTGATCTAAAAGAACTGTTACAAAAAAACATATTATACCTCGCTATTATTCAGCTTTTTATGAAAGTATTTTTTAAATGTTATTTTTTTAAGATTAGAAGTGTTTTTGAGTTTTTAAATATTTAATTAATATTCATAAATAAATGTTTACGTTGATTAATTCAATTATTTAGTTTTATTTTGTCACAAATGCAAAATTTCCTAGTGAACGCGTTATTTTTTATTTTTTATTCTGAAGCAACAGTGACGTATTTACAGGTACCTTTTTTATTTATGTCTATAATTTAAGTTATGTACAATGTACCGAGTAGATTGGGACTTTAATAGAAACTACACATATTGAACTTACTTTTAAAATCACGACGATTATAATAAGTCCCTTAAACATCCCATACCTTTAATAGAAATCTTTGATTGGCTCTCCTGTAAAATTTCTAAAAGTGTAATTACGTCATTGTTGCACCAAATGAGCGATTTGTTGTATTGTTATGACTTGTCCTTGAACGCACGGTCACACGGTGCGATGTACTTAGGATGTAGCGAATCTATAGAAATACAACGCCATCTAGTAGTATCTATGCCACCTAGCATCGATGCCACCTAGTATCTAGGCTGACTCCTAGATGGCGTTGTCTGTGGCAATTAGTAAGCCGCTGGTACTGCCATCTGTTGAATAAATGGAGGAAGGAAAATCGCCAGCACAATAGCCAGACTTAGGGAGGTGTCATTTCTTTGTATGGGATTGGGCATCTGTACGTAGTATTATATTATCTGTGGTTTCGGTAACGAGCTCGGCGGCGGTTTATTCGAGGGAAGTGTATCTGAAACTATGGGTAATAGCTATCTACTGTCAATACGAGAACGTTTACTAAGACACAATTATATACATACACTAACGAACGGCACCTTGGCTGGTTCTTATGATCTGTCATTATCACTTTTAGCCTTCCCACATGTGAGCTTACAAAGTAGTATACCTCCCCCTCTGTTCGCAAGATCCCCTATCCCTAGTATACGAGAATCTAGTCAACGCCCGCACTTTGTATAGACTACCATTTGATGTGTTGGAGAACTATGTGTCATGCGTGTGTCGGGCCAGGCTCCTATCGAATACAGCGTGTTGAGTATAAATCGCGTTGTCAGATAAATACTAAGAACAGTGTGCGATGTGTCGGTTAATATATTCAGCAATCCATTCGGACACACGGCACGCGCTGTGAGTAGCCGGCACGTCACAGCACTAGACGGCACGGTTCGGTACGGCTCGGCACAGTTTGGTGCGACGTAAATACGCGCCGGCCATTTATCTTCTTGCTGCGGATTGATTTACATGTACCGCGCGCCGCATACATTAGGCCGAAAAAAAAATCTTCCCTCGTCAAAAAATAATGAACGTTTCACCGTGATGCATGTTCTAGATTAGCGGAGGAGACAAACAGACGCACAGAAAAAATGACTCACATAAATTGCTGAGATTAGGAGCGGCACGCGCCGTGCGGGTGACGCGCGGTGCGGGTAATGCGTGCTGTGCGGTGCGGGTGACGCGCGGTGCGGCACCGCGCAACCATTCACGACACGCAGCTATGAGTTCTTGTATAGCACGTGTTATTACAATTCTAGGATATAATATTTCACATACGTCTTGTCTCAAACTTAGCTGTTTGACTTAGCTATTAGCTAGTTCAAAGTAGTAAAGAAACAATGGATCACTTGTGTGGTTGTAGTGAGCAATTCTCCGCAAATTGTCATACAGCGCTCATTGTTCCACGCAGAGTGACAACAACTGTGCTGGAAACAGTACACACTATAAATAAGTGTGGCAGTAGGTGCTGGAGCGAAGTGCGCGACGAGAGCGAGCGGAGCGGAGAGCACTCGCGAATGTCTCGCGAGCACCGCTCGTCACACGAGATCACTCAGGGAGATACGTTATCATGCCATACTACGGTACTCATTGCAGTTAAACTGACATTTTCCTTTGGGTTTTATCCCATTCATTTCACAGTATATTTAACACGATGTTGTTATTTTAACTGGTAATAACTTATTACCTACTCCGAGCCAACATCAGTCGGGATTGTTATTCTTATATCACAGATAGATACATACATACTATGTATATAAAACAGCATATCGAACCATATAAAAAAGCCTGTCTGTCATAGAGAAATCCCAAAAACAGTAATCCTAGTTAAAATTCCGCGGATATTTGAAACTTCAATGGAACAGTGTACGAGTTCGCGTGGCCTTCGTCTGAACTTACCATAAAACATTCGAATTACAGTTATCTGGCAGACGAGACATATTCGATTACCGGCCGCCTTCTTGCCGCGCCGCACCCGCACCAACTGTGCCGTACCCGCGCCGCACCCACGCCCACCGCGCCGCATCCGCGCCGGTCGCACCTCACATTGCTTGAATTTCATTTAAACTTACGAAACGAGTTATATAAATCTAGCTCACGATAGTAAGACGTTTGAAAGAGCCTCGCAGCGGAAAATGAAAAGTAATTCGCGTCGGGATGAAAATAGTAAATATGATATTGTGGGCGAGACACGGGACGAAGCGGGACGGCGCGGCGGGATGGGGCGGAACAAACGCGCGGGCCGCTGTGTCGTATTTAGAGCTCTAAACGGATTTAAGTGCGACGAGTCCGATTTTAATTTCGTCTCGGCGTCGTCACTTCGGCGTCACGTTATATTTAAGTTCTACCGCTCCGGTACATTGCTGCTGCTGTGGTATAATCGCCGTCTGCTCCTGATTCCGGTACAAAGCCTCTCTATAGCTGTTTGGGATTATTTACATAACGCTGTATATCCACAGAAAAACATCTTGAGATTTCATTGCTTTAATGAAATCTTGAGAACTGAATGTTGAGTGGAGCAGCTCCTTGGAAACGCTTATTTCTTTTAAAGTTTTGGATAAATATAAACTGTTCCTAAATCTGTTAAAAGCGAGAAACAGAAAATATTCATAATTTTACAAAAAATCAAAGCAGATACCTTAGTGTTTGCACACCTGTACTCGTAGCTGGTGAAGACGACGACAGATGGAGAGACAGATACATATATGAGAATGAAGCTGACATATTATTTATAAACTAGTTCGTAGCATGTCTACCCCATAGCGGGTGCCCTTAGTTTGGTCTCTTGGTCTCTTGGTCTCTTAGTTTGTAAGTTTTTTTGCCCTGGCTGGAGGCATCCACGGGATAGTCCGGTTAAGCAGACGACAACCTCCTAGGTTGAACTGCGAGATGCCATTCACAAAACAAAAAAACACTCATTGTAGTACATTACTGTGTGTATCCACAGTCGGTTGTAAGGTGTACCTATACCCTGTACGTGTGACGTCACAGGCACGGGTACCACACGTCTTTCAGACACAATATAATAAAAGGGCGCCGTATGGAGTCAGGCGATAGTAGGTACCAGCGGAACACGGAGAATCGTTAATTCTAGCTATTTTTAGGGTTCCGTAGCCAAAAGGCGAAAACGGAACCCTTATACAATAGCCTGGTCGTCGTCTGTCTGTCTGTCTGTCCGTATGTCACAGCCATTTGCTCCGAGACTGTTGGCACCACATAGTTGAAATTTGGAGAGTAGGTGTCTTGAAAATGATATCGATTTTCCTAAGTCAATTATTGATGAGATATTTGCTTCTAAAGCCGTAAAACTTGGGTCCCGCCTCTAATTGCTCAAGTAAGAGGAGGAAACAAATATAGTGTTGTAGAACGTAAAAAGAATTCAACAAAGTTGGTTTGAGTACGCTTTGATATTTAGTTTTTGAGATAGGTATGGGACTTTTTCGTAAAACTGCAGCAGTAAGTTTGTTTTTCATTAACATACTATTGTTGGAGACGCAGGGTATGAGAATGAGACGCAGATGCAGGTTGAGTATGGAATGAATTTATTTCGAAAAGTCAGTTCCTTACATTCAAAATCTTTAGCAAAAATTAATAAATGTTGATATTCCGCTACATTACGACCCCTCAAGCAAAGCGTACAACTGGTTTAATTATTCTTTCTGATCGCGGTGTTCTCTTTGTGTCGTCATTTTCTTGTTCGTTTAGAGTGTAGGCAGGCTGCAGTCGGTCGATCGAGACGTTGGATACTCTTCCTGATAGTTGGAGCTTGTAATATTTCTCACATCTTTCCAATACGGGATATGGGCCTTCATACGTTGGCTGCAGTGGTTTTACCCGACTGCGCTAGAAGGAGGGTTATGTTTTTCGAGAGTATGTACATATGTATATATGTATGTATGTAAGTATGTATGTATGTATAATTGTTTGGCACGCTCTTCGGCCTGAACGACTCGATGGATTTTAGCTTGAGAGGTGTCGTTAGATTCGTATATACTGTGAGAGTGACACTGGGCATATCAAAATAAATAAAAAATACAAAATGGTGGATTTTTGGGTTTATTCCGAACCTGACCCGAAATCCTAACCCGGTCGCGGGTTAGGTTAGGAACTTGAAAAAAATTATAAAATTTGTTCCGAACGTAACCCTCTTCCTAACCTGACCCTATGTATCGTTCCCATCATAACCCGAATTGCGATATGGTAGGTTTCCCTCTCCTCTTTCTCAGAATAAAAGGTACCTGTGTCCAATCAAAGTTTAATATTTACAATATCCATATAATCACAGTAACAATTACCGAAATTAACGAACAATAATTATAATATCATAGAATCAACATGAATAATAAACAATATAATTTACTTGAATGTAAAAATCACTTTAACATTTCTAAGCCGTGCCCTACAGTAATCTTTCTTTTCTTAACTTGACCAAAAACGTACAAAATCCATAAATCTGAGTAATGGAATGTTCACTCCTTTTTTCATTTAAATGTTTTTTTTTACAATGTTTAAGTCCGAATCAAATTTCAGAGCATTTAAAACTGTCATTAAATTGCAGTTCACTCCAATTTTTTTATTAATCCTATTGTGCCACCCTTCGAGACAATTTGTTGTCCTGTGTCGTTCCTTGCTTACACACCAGATGTCAATATTTAATAATAATTATTGTTCGTTAATTTCGGTAATTGTTACTGTGATTATATGGATATTGTAAATATTAAACTTTGATTGGACACAGGTACCTTTTATTCTGAGAAAGAGGAGAGGGAAACCTACCATATCGCAATTCGGGTTATGATGGGAACGATACATAGGGTCAGGTTAGGAAGAGGGTTACGTTCGGAACAAATTTTATAATTTTTTTCAAGTTCCTAACCTAACCCGCGACCGGGTTAGGATTTCGGGTCAGGTTCGGAATAAACCGATTTTTGGCCCCAAATTCAAATGTTTGGCACGCTCTGCAGTCTGAACGGCTCGATGGATTTTAGCTTCAAAGGTGTCGTTAGATTCGTATTAATTGTGAAAGTGACACCGGGTATAAATTTTGAATCAGAACGCAACATAAGCTGGCAGTACCTCCACGGCGGTAAAAAATTGTTAGGATACAAAAACGAAAACGATAACGAACGACGGAAACGATTGTCTACGAAATGTTTCACATTTGTAAACTAAAAAGCTGGAAATAAAAACAGTAATAAAAAAAACTAAAAAACTCGACTGTGGTAAAAACTTAAGTTAAAAAAAGCTAAGAACAAGCACATTTCAAATTTAAAAAAGTTGGAAGCAGGCGCGGGTCCCATTTAAGTTTGAAAATATAAAAAATAAATATCTCCAGGTATTCGCAGCGATGTTCCGTAGGTATATTGTACAGGACTAATCCCTGTGTCGCCGCGAGTAGCCGCGCGTAGTCCGAGTAGTACGGTTGGTGACTCGTCAAACCACTTTCCGTTCGCACTAGCAGTGCAGCGCGCGGTAAGTGCGGCTTTGAGTGAGCGGTGCCAGCGTTCCATGATTCCAATTGATTGTGGGTGATGTGCACTTGTTCTCGTTCTGTTTATTCCCATTAGCTTCATTAATTCAGAGAAAATTTGTATGCTCTCAAACTGACGACCTTGATCGCTTTGATATCGTGATTGGACAACCAAATCTTGTTATCCAGCCTTCATATTGTTGCCATTTCAATGGGTTCAACGGTGATCCACTACTAAACATTTGTTTGTTTTTGTTTTTTGTGAAGTGTCAGTTCAGTTGTAAGTCTTACTAATCATTTTTGAATCATCAGATACTTAGATAATTCTATTCTATATACATATTATAGTTTCGACTACTGTGTCTGCAGTTATGTCGTGGAGAGGTACTGGTAATGTACCGGTCGATAATAGTGAGCAGGTACATACTTGTGTCCGTATTCTGATGGTGGATGGACATGTTGGAATCGTTCCGCTGGTGCGAATCTGGCGATTTGACTCGTTGTGTGTCGACTGGGTTTTGACAGGCTTCGCAGGCTTTTGTCCATCGTCCCGCGACAGCGTTCATCGATGGCCAGAATTATTTTTCACTGAGTATTTTTCTTGTTGTGCGCGTGCCAAGGTGACTGAAGTTATGTATGCTGCTCGTCGAAATGCTTCCGGTATGTTGTGTTGATGTGTCGCATAGTATTTTGCTATTTGTGTTTGGTAGGACTATGCGTTTCAATTGTAAGTTGCTCATTAAATCATGTATAGTGCTGTCTCTTTCTTGCGCTTTATCTAGTTGCTTGTAGTCGATCGTTGTAGGACAGATGGTGGTTCCTGTGTCGACCCGTGATAATGAATCTGCGACTATGTTATCTTACCCGCTGATATGACGAATAACGTTTGTGAATTCGCTTATGTATATGAGTTGTCTGGTTCGGCGCGTTGTCTCGCTGTCGGATGATGTTTTGTTTATCGCGTAGGTTAGCGGCTTGTGGTCGGTGAATATTATAAGATTTCTTCCTTCGAACATTTTTCTAAAATGCTTTACGGCCATGTACATAGATAACAGTTCTCTGTCGAATGTGCTATATTTGACTTGCGCGCTTGAAAATGCTTTGGAGAAATATCCCAGTGGTTGCCATTTGTTGTGTACATATTGTTGCAGTACAGCACCGGCGCACTTATCAAAGAAAAAAAAGAGGTGCTCGTGGCTGAATAATGACAGCCGCACGGGTCGCTCTTCAAGGTTAAGCCACGCTTGCCAAGGTCGGTCTTTGAATGGGTGACCATCATTACATACCGAGTTTCTCCGTGCCACGGAAAGCAATTTAAACCGCTGGTGCTGGCTGTCATTTGTAGATCTTTGGCAGTCGTTACAGGTAGTCAGGTGGACCAAAAGTCTGACAACCAGTCTTACCAAGGGGTACCGAATTACCCAGTACTAACTGGGTTGTGGAGGTCAGATAGGCAGTCGCTCCCTGTAATATACTGGTATTCAGCTGCATCTGGTAAGACTGGAAGACGACGCCAAAACTTTTGGGAAAAGGCTAGGCCGATTATGACTATAAAAAAAAAAAAAAATCTGGTGAGTGTAAAGGACATTGCTCTGCGCCCATACATTGTTCGCCCTGGAACCAAGAGCATCGGAAAATTATGTGTTGTATTGTCGATCATTAGAAAACTCCTATATGATCTTATTTTAATAGCGGACTAGCTGCAGAATAGATTTATTTTAAAAAAAAGTATCAGATTTTGAGGTTATAATCGAACCGTATCAAATTAAAAACGAATATTAGGTAGGTATAGTTTTTCATAGCCAAGTCGTAAAATGCAATATAGTCCCGAAAGTCATCAAAACACACCGATACAATACAAAGAGCAAGCGACGCTAATGTAATTACAATGAGAGCACAGGCAAAGCACAGGCGACTGACAGGACAATGACAACAAGTGACCATTTAGTGACGTCAAAAATAGGCATGACAAAAACGAAACGATTTATCGATGATTTACGCCATACGTTACAAACTATAACGTCAACTTTTGTCAAACCATAATAGAAGATAATACCAATATGACAAAGTTACTTATAATAATAACACTCTTCTGTACTTGTAACATAAAAACATCTATATCTAGTCAGCAATATTGTTTTTTAGAGAAAACATTTACCTACAATGTATTCAGTAACAATAAGTATTTTTTACCCGACTGGGGCGAAGCCCAAAAGAAGGGTTATTTTTATTAAACTGTCGTAAATAATCGTTTAGTTAGGAGTAAACCACACACACGAAAAAAACGATTATTAAAAAACCCTGAAAAATGATTCTGATGAAATATATAGCTTTTGTTCACTTCAGCATTATTCTAACTTCTTTTTCGAATCGAGTATGACCTCATTAATAAAGTATATTTAGTAGGTTTTTTTTTTTTAAATTATACTTAAGAAATACAACAGTTCATTAAAAATTCAATCGATCGATTGCAATCGATTGGGCATCCCTAATCTTTAGCGACACGACATGACTTTTGGCGAAGATGGCGGCGATTAATGTTATAGTCGCGTAAAATACTTTTAATGTTCATTTTATCATACAGCTAGTCCGTGTTACAAAAGTATTTGCAAGTAATATAATAAAATAGTCAATTAATTATCGTGTACTCCGATACTTCTTGTTGGCCAGGGCCATTCTGGACATTCTCCTTTACATATGAATGGGCCTTAAAAATATAATAATATATTATTTGGTGCTACGGAACCCTGTGTGTGCGAGTCCGACTCGCACTTGGCCGGTTTTTTTATTGTACAACATGCAAATAAGTGCCAGTACCATATTTGCTACTTTGAGGTTATTATTGTATTTTATTATTTTTTCCTGCTCCATATACGCCGGTGGTACGATGCCTACAGTGTCGGTAATAACA
Source organism: Standfussiana lucernea (assembly GCA_964057025.1). Lineage (NCBI taxonomy): Eukaryota > Metazoa > Arthropoda > Insecta > Lepidoptera > Noctuidae > Standfussiana > Standfussiana lucernea. The sequence goes on along the minus strand of OZ059787.1, from coordinate 18,281,199 downwards.
TTGTCAGATGAGTAAACATGTTCCATTAAATAAATGATGTCGAAGAAAACAGGTTATTTAAGCTAGTTAAGGAACATCTACTTAATAAAAGTATGAAATTTACTATCAAACAACGCACAGTTACACTGACAACTGACTGGGTCTTGAAGCTTCAAGAGCCACCTTATCCCGCCATTTCACAGAAGTCTTGCCATCATGAATTCGAGGTGGCTCTTAGACAGCTTAAGAATGGGCTCTCAATTCTTTTGTCAACGTTTGTTTGTCGAAGTCAACAACTACGCATATTCTTAATATTGAACTAGACTCCCATTTTCGAAATTATATTTTTGATGGGATCTATACTCTAAAGAGATTAAATAGGGCATGAAAGTTTGTATCGAAGTTAGTATTTTTTACCAATGGCCAATCCCAAGGGCACAGCTTGTTTATAATAGTTCTGTACAAATATTACGCCGGGATAGTGCAGCACAGGTGGTGCTTTCATTGCAACAACACGCGGATTGGTTGGTTGGTTTGGCAAATGTTTTGTTTGGTTTCAAACTCTTTCCTGAATGGATTTTATTCGACGTGTTGCTTCTTTATGCAATGTAAAAATCCTGTCTCACTATCATCTAGGCGCAGTCCTCTACGGATAAATAAACACAAACATTTCAGTTTAACCCGCGTCCAATGATTGACTGTTAAACCAGAGTTGTTCACTAATACTTCGGTAAACTTGTGTACAACAGTAGAACAGCAGATTAGCCGTGTCGATGTCGGAATGATTGATCAAGCGACGAAACTTTGAAATTTATGAACGGCGTCGTCTGAAAGGATTACTGCGGAAGACTTTACTATTCGCATTTAATCATCGGAATGACGAGTGGTGCGTGACGGGTCCAGGAGGCTGCGAGAGAAACGATGAGAGAGGAGATCGACGGACACTTCCGTTAGCCACAGATAACCGATCGACTTACTGCCGATGGTTGGTGCTGCCCTCGGGGAGACGGTGTGGATTTGCAGTTCGGTCACTTGTTGCAGTCAATGAAGACCAAACTTAACCATCATCAATATGCTGCTATTCATCAATAGCGCTTATACTGTTGCAACCTTTTATTTGGAACTTTAAACATTATTTTTCCGTGGTGGAAAATCCCCACGGATGCCCTCCGCCCTGGGATGGGCGGAATGGTCTGTCAGACTCAAATTGACTAAATAACCACCACGGTGTTCCCTTCTCACACTTGCACCGGGGATCAAGGGAACTAGTGCACCAAGTAGAGACTTGACCCCTTTTTTTTTTGGGTGGGAAATCATCAAATGACCTCTCCCGCTCTGGGTGGAGCGGTAGGGCGTGTCAGACTCTTACTGACTAAAACCCACCCGTGTTCCTTCACTTGCCTGTGCCAAGGTGCCAAGGGTCACGGTAAATCTTTCGAACAAATCCGCAACCCTGGCAGGCATCGGTCCTAATGGACCCCGTCAGTTTGTGCTGACATCTCTTTGAGGCGCGCGTGGAACACAACGCGCCATCGACCCGGGCCTGGTCCTTACCGGACGGCGAGCTACCCATTGCTCGCCGTCCGCAAGCCCGCGCCTACGGTGGCCGGGAATCTGCTTGTGATTCCCGACGCCCGGGGCGTCTCCTGCGGCGGCTAGGGGCGTGAGGGCGCAGAGATTGCCTATCCCTCACGCGTTCCGCCTCCTCCTTCGCGAACATTACTGCTTCGCAGAAGGAGGTGACAGCTTCCCATGCCCTCTCGCTCCGTACCATGGCCTGGACCAGGGGGTTTACTCTCTAAGCACGAAATCCGTACTTTCGGCCGAAGTTGCGGGCGTTTCCTACTCCGTAGTACTTACGGACATAAGATTAGTTCGGGGCCCGAACTAAGAATGAATGGCAACCCGATTTGACAGTTGTACCTACTCCCTAAGTGTTTTTGCCCGTCCGTAACTTTAAATTTGACACTTGTAAGTAAGTAAGTAAGTAAATTTTTATTTGTTTAAACATGGTGTACATGATACATTGCATGCAAGATAATAATGAGATACAGATTTAGTTCGGACATGTTCAGCCACATATCGTGGCGTACAAATTTGTAGGAAGAGATGGTGCATAAACCGTGATAATATCATAATTACATGTCATCATTATCATTATTTTCATTGTCTTGTTTCGACGGATCGTTATGTCATTTCATACGACATCAAAATAGTTATCGTGTTGTCGACGAAAGTTAAAGTTTTCTGAGAAAATCGATACTATGGCTGATTTTTAATGCTCGAAGTTGCTCTACATGAAGATCGGAGGCGACGACGATTATATGTACTTGCGCCAAAACTTTCGACTGGCGAGTATTCCCGATGTTGAGTTCAAATTCTACTGGCTCACACGAATTATTCGAAGACTTGTGTGAGGATCTATTACCTCCAAGAATGAAGGTAGGTAATGGTTTGATCCAAGAATTAAGTACATACTAAGGCTAAGCTATTGAAGATTCTGTAAATTATTGAGTTGTATCACCAATCAGTCCCACCTATTTACTGTTGTTTTTGTTTACTCTAAGGTCCTTGCTGCTATCAACTCAATTTTCATCAAGCTCTTCAGCAAGGGCAAAGAGCGAGAGACAGATTAGTGCAATTGCTGGACAGAAAAAGGTAACTATTTCTATGCAGTCCCCTAAGAAAACTGCTCTTCTAATAATACAAACATCAAAAACTAGCATAGAGTATTTGTATTTGTTCATATTATTGACTAGCTGTTGCCCGCGACTTCGTTCGCGTTTATGTGTATGAATGAGAACAAAAATTTACTTCAAAATTGACCAAGTTTCATACAAACTTTCAATTTCAGTTTTAACCCCAATACACGCTTGTAGCGCTTAGGTAGTGTAGAATGATACTCCAGATGTGGTTACGAAAAGAGGTATAATCAAGACTAGGATAGCTCCTTAACAGAAATATGTACAGGTCTTATAGTGTAGTACATGGGCACAAGTAGTGGATTGCTTATGATATATTTACAAAGTAGTTCCTAAATAATACGTGTGGTGGCGCGCGGGTCGCAGTTGTAGGTCGCTGTCCTAGCGCGCTCTAAGCTGCGCCGAGTATAAATATCCCCTCTCTGTGCGCGGGGCTCCTCGGATTCGCCGCCTGACCGCCGCTGCGTACGGACGTGCCCGCTCTCCCTGCTCGCACCCCCACCCGCTGCCTGCTGTCATCGGTTCGTCGCGCCCTCGTGACGTCATCGTAGTCGCCGACTACACCCCCGAACATTTGGTGTCTTTTTCAAGACAACTCTTGTTCAATTCCTTTACGGAATTATCGTCAAAAACGTCTGTGCCCCTTCAGGGAAAAGCCACAGTTTCGTGGTTCTTGGTGGAAACCTCACGGTGCCAACGAAACCAAGAGGGTGTTGACCCGACTCACCCGCCGAACCCCTTCAGGGCTAGGCATCAATCGGAAGGGCTCTGGAGCCGCGGCCTTGGGGGATCTCCTAGTCGCGACCAGACGCTTAACCCCGTTCTCTTTCAGCTTGCACCCGGGACGGTTGGGAGTGTCTACCCCTTCGGCCCGGTTTGGTCGCAAGACCCATAGGGACCCGCTGTACAATAAGACTGACAGCGGGATCACACAGCTTAGGGCACACCTTAGGTACTCACCTCTCTGCCTACCCCCGGCAGAGAGGGTACACACCCCCGGGCCCATCCACCCGGGGAGTTAGGTTGTTAGGCGTAGGACAGAGAGCTTCACTCTCAATGTCAGTTTCCTTTTAACTGGCAAATTTTAGGACGTAAAGCATGTCGGACCAACTCCTTTTGGAGTTTCTCCGTCACGTTTTATTAGAAGACGAGTACTTCAAAAAGAAGTACGGCGCCAAGCTCGCTGCATTTCAGTCGAACCCTATCGCTGATTTCAGTGATGTCCTGGACAGCCCGCTGTCGTCCCAGCCCGCGGACAAAGGCATTCCGAAAATGCCGGAGTCCTTAGCCGCCGTTGTTTCCGGAACAATGGCTCAATCCGCGTCCCAACCCGATTCCGAGAGGATGGACACGTCAGTGCCCCACTCCGACTCGGAATCCATGTCGGATTCCTCCTCCGCCTCCTCGTCCTCCGAAGACGACTACCAAGTCGTCGGAAAGGGCAAGAGGAAGAAGGGGAAGAACTCCCAGGCCAGTTCGGCCAAGAAACCGGTCGCCGCGTCCTCCCGCGCCCCCTCCCCCGCCGCCGCCCAGACCAGTAGGCCTTCTAGCCCTAGGGCTACCAATTCCGCCTCAGCTTCGGCTAAGAAGCTCAAGCCCCCTCCCCCGCTCTTCATTCAAGACAAGTCCAAGTGGACTGAAGTCTCGAAGATGTGCATGGATCGCAAGATCCAATACACATCCGCCCGTAGCACCCAGCAGGGCATCAAAGTCACGGTCCCTACGACCAACGACTATAGGGAGCTCTCCCGTCACCTTCGTGCTCGGAATGTCTCATTCCACACATACTCCCTTCCTGAGGAGAAGCCCACCCGTGTGGTGATCAGGCGGATCCCTAAAGAAATCCCCACCGAGGACATCCTCGAGGACCTCAAAGGACAGGGTATCCCTGTCATCACTGTTCACCGCCTTCATAAGGCTAGAGGAGGCGACCAGTACGACATGGTACTGGTCGTCTGCGAACCTGTCGATGGGCATCACCCAATATTCAAAGTCAAATCTGTCTGCTCCCTCTCAGGCATCTCCATAGAGAAGCCTTATCGTTCAAACATAGTAGGACAGTGCCACAGATGCCAATTGTACGGGCACAGTCAGGCTAACTGCTTTGCGCCACATAGGTGCGTAAAGTGCCTAGGTGGCCACAGCACGGCCGACTGTCCCCGTCCAAAGGACATCTCCAAGTGCACGGAGCCACCTAGCTGTGTTCTCTGTGGACAGTCCGGGCACCCGGCTAACTACCGTGGCTGCCCCAAAGCCCCCAAGGCATCATCTTCGAAGCTGGCTAAGCGTGCCCTCGCCCGACAACAGAGAGAGAGTCCCTCAGTTAAGATTCCCTCTTCTCAGATGCCCGAGCGTCTTAGTCCTCAGAGGCCCACTCCCTGGACCTCCGAGAATCACCAAAAAGCTTTTCCAGCCCTCGCTAAGGCTCAAGCCAATCCCACTCCCGAGCTCCCCATAACCCCCGCACCCGCGCCCGCGCCCGCCCCAAAAGTCGTCCCTGTTACCGCTCCCGCGCCTCCTGGCCCCGTGGCCGCAGAGGAGGAAACAAACTTCGATGTCATCCTCGGTGCCTTCCAGGTATTCTGTACCCCGGAAGCGGACCGAATGGCAAACGAAATCAGGGCTGCCAAGAAATCTGCCATCGAATATGGCAAGATTTTCAAAAGGTACCCCACCATCGAAAAAGCCATCCGCGCCCTTAACCACAACTAATTTTTTATTATGGATAGAAACAAATTAGTAACGTGTACCAAGCCCCGATCCCTAAAACTAGGCTACTTTAATGCCAACGGCATTAACGGCCAGCGTGATGAGATCGCCACATTCCTCCGCGACCATCAACTGGATATCCTCCTCATTCAGGAGACCTTTCTAAAGCCTAGTCACCGAGATCCGAGAGTTGCCAATTATCGCATAGTTCGCAACGATCGGACACGCTGTCACAAGGGCGGTACACTCATTTATTATAAAAAGGAGCTGCACTGCATCCCGATAGATCCCCCTCCGTTAGAGTCTCTCCTCGAGGTATCCATCTGTCGGCTCGGCATGACCGGTCATCAACCGATCAGCATAATCTCTGCGTACATCCCTCCCGGCGGTTCGACCGCTGAGAATATTTCACTCACCAAGGACCTCACAGTCCTCTTCGGCTTGAGCGACTCCGTTATTATAGCGGGTGACCTCAACGCCAAACACCCCGCCTGGAACAGCACGACGACCTCTGCCAGAGGACGCCTCGTGTTCGACCTAGGGGCCTCCCTTAACTTTGACCCCATCGCTCCTATGGAGCACACTCACTACCCGCATGATCCCGATCATCGTTCAGACGTGCTCGATATAGCGCTGCTCAAGAATGTCAGCTTAAAGCTACATCTCATTGAGACGCTACACGAGCTTGATTCCGACCACCGTCCAGTGCTCGTGCACTTAGTTCCCCGCTCAGGTCCTTCAGACCCCAGCAAGCCCCCGCCTTCCCAAGTGATTACCGACTGGAGGAAAGTCAGCGAAAAGCTGAAATCCACCACGTCACCTCACCTGGATAAAATTCCCGAACACATTATCTCAGTCGCAGACACGACGGCCGCCATCAACTCGTTTACAGAACACGTTCAATCCGTACTGAAGGATTGTTCACGGGAAGTCCCAGCAATGAGCGATCATCGCTGGAGACTACCCGCTGACGTACGTGAACTGATAACCGAGAAGAACGCGGCCATCCGTGCCTACAGCAACTTTCCTTGCGACGCGAACAAGGCTCACATGCGTAATTTACAGCTCGCTGTAAAGAACCGCGTCAGTGAGCATCGTTCCAGTCAATGGGACAAGACGCTGAGCGAACTCGAGCCCACTCACCAAGCTTTCTGGCAACTGCAGAGAAAGATGCGCAAAACCGAAGAGGCTTCGATGCCTCCTCTCGTTCGTCCTGACAAGAGCATCGCTTTCGATGACTCTGAAAAGGCAGAATGCCTAGCCGACAGCCTGGAATCTCAGTGCTCTCCCAGTATACAACCAGTAGACCAACGACACCTCGATGAGGTGGACGCCGAGGTCGAGCGTAGAGCCGCCCTACCCCCTGTTGAAGACCCTGATGCTCCTCTGCCTTCTATCACACCTGAAGAAGTGCACGACATCATCAAAGGGCTTCAGCCACGGAAAGCACCTGGCTCCGACGGATTCACCAATAGGGTGTTTAAAGTCTTACCCGCTCAGCTAATCGCGTTAATGGCAGCCATCTTCAATGGCGCCCTTTCGAACAACATCTTCCCTCAAGTATGGAAGGAGGCCACAGTTATCGGTATCGCCAAACCTGGCAAACCCAGGGCGGAGCCTTCGAGCTACCGACCCATCAGTCTCCTGAGTGCCCTCGGCAAAATCTACGAGAGGCTTATTTATAAGCGTCTCAAAGATTACGCCGAGGCCAAGAGCCTCATTCCGAACGAACAATTCGGGTTTAGGACCGAACACTCGTGCGTACAACAGGTCCACCGTATCGTCGAGCACGTGAGCGCTGGATTCCAGCGCGGTTCGATAACAGGCGTGTTGTTTTTCGACATAGCGAAAGCGTTCGACAAAGTCTGGCACAACGGCTTAATATACAAGCTGTACCAACTGGGAGTGCCGGACCGTCTCGTGCTCATCTTGCGAGACTTTTTGTCCAATCGCACCTTCCGCTATCGCGTCGGAGGAGCTCTCTCCTCCCCTCACCCGATTCGTGCCGGAGTCCCTCAGGGCTCGGTCATCTCCCCACTCATTTTTACGTTGTTCACCAGCGATATCCCTAAGAGCAAAAAGGCTCAGCTAGCCCTGTTCGCGGACGACACGGCCATTTATTATACTGGTCGTTGTCAGAACGTTATCGCCAAAACGCTCCAAACCTCAGCCAACGTCCTCGGCGCTTGGTTCAGGAAGTGGAGGATCGAGGTTAACCCCGATAAGAGTCAGGCGGTTCTCTTCTCTAAACCGCGTATCAATCCCCCCAGCCCCCGTCCGATCACTATGTACGGCAAGCCTATCCCTTGGGAGAAGCAAGCCAAATACTTAGGAGTCATACTTGACCAACACCTGTCCTTCGGGGCACATACCAAAGCAGCTCGCGACCGAGCTGCCTTCGCTATGAGTAGGCTTCATTTCATGGTAGCGGCTAAGAGCAAGTTGTCACTCAAGTGCAAGTTGCGTCTCTATACCGCAGTGATCCGTCCCATCATGTCATACGCTTGTGTTGTGTTCGCACATACCAAGTCTCGTTATATTCACAGGATGCAGACGCTCCAAAACCGATACTTACGTAGGATCACGGGTGCCCCGTTTTACGTACGTAACGAACGTCTCCACGTAGACCTTAGGATGCCCACCTTATTGCAGTTCATGAAACGCCTCACCAAGCGTTTCTTCGATCGTGCAATAAAACATCGTAATCCCCTGATCGCATCGGCCGCCCGATACGACCCCTCGCGTATCAGTCAGGTTCGCCGTCCAAGGCACACACTTGTAACTCCCGACGACGCTATCACTCTCCTCCAGGAGAGCCGTAGAGAAACGAGTACGCTCCTCAAGCGTATACCCCGGTTCAAACCGCCGTCTTTCCGCCCTCGCCGTCGAGGTCCGTCGCGACGTCCCGGTAATTGCCCTCCCCGACCCTTGCTCGAGCCAGCCCGCGATGCTGTGCCAGTAGATTTAAACCAGCCCATAAATAATATTACTCAGATCCAGCCTGTCCCCTTGCTGCCCTCCCCCAGCGACGCCCTAAGCCGAGGTCCGAGCCCCACAGGGGGCGCCCTTAGCGTGTAGTCGCTTAGTTTGTAAGTTTTTTGCCCTGGCTGGAGGCCTTAAATTCAAGGCATCCACAGGATAGTCCGGTTAAGCAGACGACAACCTCCTAGGTTGAACTGCGAGATGCCATACACAAAAAAAAAAAAAAAAAAAACGCGGGGCTCCAGTACACGGTTGGCGGCGGCAGCGGACGGATGTATGACTTGACTTGCAGCTACAGTACTCCCCCCTTAGTGAAAACGTACAGGCCTCTTCACTGATCGGCCTGATCTGGTGCGGTACTCGTTGGTGTTGGCCGGGAGTAGGCTGGTGTGATCTTCGCTGGTAGCTGCAGGTGACTGGGGTGTCTCACTACTCGTGTGGTCGTGTTCTTCAGTGTCGATAGTGTATGCCGGTTTGAGTCTATCGATCGATATTGTGCTGGATCTTCCCGGTAGTTGGATTGTGAAGAACTTCTCGTTGCGCTGGATGACCTTGTACGGACCTTTGTATGGCTGTTGTAGCGGTTTGCGGACGGTGTCGTCGCGTATCAACACGTGGCTACATGTTTGTAGATCATTGTGCACGAACATACATCGCTTGTTGGAATGCGATTTGTATGTTGGTGTTAACTTCGTGATGACGTCATGTAGTTGGTCGACGAAGTTGTGATCCATTGACTTCGCTGCTGGTGATGGTGCTATGAAATCACCAGGCAGTCGCAATGCTTGGCCGTAGGTGAGCTGCGCGGCGCTGGTGTCGGTGTCCGTACGCACGGCGGCTCGTAATCCCATTAGCACTGTCGGTAGCTCGGCGATCCATTTGTTGCTATTTTGTAGGCGAGTCATAAGTGCAGTCTTCAGTGTTCGGTGCCAGCGTTCGACAATGCCGTTGCTCTGCGGGTGGTAGGCAGTGGTACGGGTTCGTTCGACTCCCAGTAGTTGTGCGAGGTCTCGGAATAGACAGCTTTCGAACTGTCGTCCTTGGTCAGTCGTTATTCTTGTAGGGCACCCGTAACGAGATATCCACGTTTCATATAGCTTTTTGGCGACGATATCGGCAGTGATTTCCCGTAAAGGTACTGCTTCGGGCCATCGTGTGCAGCGGTCGATCATAGTCAACAGGTAGCGATGTCCAGACGATGAAGTGGATAGCGGACCAACGATGTCGATGTGTACGTGTTGGAATCGTTCGCTTGGTGGGAACGCTGCAACTTCACTGTGGTTGTGACGTAGAACTTTCGAGCGTTGACACGATATGCACGTTTTCGCCCAATTGCCAATGTCAGTGTTCATTGCGGGCCAGAAATAGCGTTGTTGCATGAGCTTGCGTGTAGTTCGTAACCCGGGATGACTTGGATTGTGCACGGCGTTGAATGCGATGCGACGAAAGTCAGTTGGTAGGTACGGTCGAACATGTGACGTAGACGTTTCGCAGAATATTGGCTTGTTTGTAGCGGGCATGACGATTTTCTTAAGTTGAATATTTGTTTGTTGCAATAAATTGGGTATATCGCTGTCCCTTTCTTGTGCTTGAGATACGTCATCGTAGTTAATTGGCGATGGTAAGTCGACGGTTTCGATGCGTGAGAGTGCGTCGGCGACAACATTGTTTACTCCACTCACATGACGAATGTCCGTAGTGAACTCGCTGATGAATAACAACTGCCGGGTGCGTCTTTGTGTGTCGTTATCTGACGGCGGCTTGCGAATAGCGTAGGTCAGCGGCTTGTGGTCGGTGTAAACAATGAGTTCTCTTCCTTCGAACATTTTCCTGAAGTGTTTGATCGCCATATAGATGGATAGTAATTCTCTGTCGAATGTACTGTATCGTTGTTGCGTGTCGGAGAACTTCTTTGAAAAATAGCCCAGTGGTATCCATTTCTTGTTTACAAGTTGTTGTAGTACGGCTCCTGCGCAGGTATTCGATGCGTCACACATTAGGGAGATGGCGTCGTTCGGCGATGGGGATGGATGAGCGAGCAAAGCTGCGTTTTGTATGCCGGCTTTGCACAACTCGAATGCTTGTATAGCTTCTGTGTTCCACTCGATTTTGGTTTTGTCGCGTTTCTTGGAATTATGTAGGTACGCGTTGAGTGGTGCTTGTATGTGTGCGGCATTTGGAATGCTGTCGCGATAAAAGTTTACCATTCCGATGAATCGACGTAAGTCATGAATTGTTTCTGGTTGGGGGTAGGCAGTGATTGCAGTGACCTTTTCTTGTGGTGGCTTAATTCCGTTACTTGACACTTCGTAGCCCAGGAACTTGACACTTTCTTTGCTGAAGACACATTTCGATGGATTAATTGTTATTCCATAGTCGTCTAATCTGCGTAACACTTTTTGTAGGTCTTCGATGTGGCATGTTTCATTATCTGAAGCGACGATGACGTCATCAATGAATGGGAATGCGTAGTCTAACCCGGTGAGTACTTCATTAATGAACCGCTGGAATGTCTGTCCGGCGTTTCTGAGTCCTGGACACATTCGAGGGAATTCGAATAGACCGAATGGAGTGGTGATGGCGGTCTTCTCGATGTCCGGTTCATATACAGGCAGCTGTTGATACGCACGATTCAGGTCAAGCGTAGTGAATATCTTCTTGCCGTGAAGTAGGTAGGTGAAGTCTTTGAGTCGTGGTACTGGATAGCGGTCAGGTTTAGTGACGTCATTGAGTCTGCGGTAGTCGCCACATACGCGAATGTCACCGTTTCTCTTTGGTACGACGTGTAACGGGCTGGACCATGGACTTTTGCTGGGACGACATATCCCCTGCTGCATCATCGTCTCGAACTCCTTCTTCACGGGCAGGTATCGATGTGGTGGTAATGGTCTGGTCTTGCTGTACACTGGTGGACCGGTAGTTTCAATGTGGTGTTCCACCCGGTGTTTTGGAGTGTCCTTCATACATGACGGTCGAAGGATGTCGGGGTACTTGCTGAGTAGCTGGTGATACGGCTGACCAACATCGATACTTCTCACTGTAGGCTCGGCTGAGTAGGTGATTGGTGCTCTGGCGGTGAGTTTGGTAACTTTGTCGACGAGACATCGGCCGGCTACGTCGACAAGAAGTTGATGATGAGTTAAAAAATCGGCACCAATGATGGGCTTGCTGACTGCGGCGATGATGAACTTCCACGTGTAAGGTCTACGTAGGTTGAGATCCAGTTGTAGTGTCTTCTCACCATACGTTGGAATCACTGTGTTGTTCGCGGCATACAAACAGAAATCGGTTGGTGTTGCGTTCCCGCCTTTTCTCTTCGGTATCACGGATACGTTGGCGCCAGTATCAATCAGGAAAGATAAACGTGAGTTTTTATCTGTTATGAATAGGCGGTAGGATGAGTTGCTTGCGCCGGTTCCCGCCTCGGCCAACGCAGGTGTTAGTTTTCCGAGCGGGCGCTGCTGTCTTCATAGCTACACGGCCGCGTGCACCTTCTCGCTTCTTTTCCGAACTTGCGATGGTAAAAACAGATCACTGATTGGTCGTTTCGCGCGCGATCGTGATTGGTCCGGCTCGACGAACGCGATCGTGAGGGTCGCCTGTTATACGATCTGCGTCTATAGCTGTGTTGTTGCGATTGTTTTGCCTTCAACTCAGCAATTTCTCGTGTGAGAGCGTCGATCTTCTCTTCCAGTGACGTAGATGCATGCGAGGTGGTGGGAGTGGAGCTAACTGCTGCGACACTGCCGTATGGTTGCGACTGTTCGAGGATCTTGTCAGCCATCATCGCCAGCTCGTGGATGTCTGATTTCTTGATCTGGAGGTCTTCACAAAAATAACTATCACGTCGGGGTCACCACTGTAGCGCTTAGGTAGTGTAGAATGATACTCCAGATGTGGTTACGAAAAGAGGTATAATCAAGACTAGGATAGCTCCTTAACAGAAATATGTACAGGTCTTATAGTGTAGTACATGGGCACAAGTAGTGGATTGCTTATGATATATTTACAAAGTAGTTCCTAAATAATACGTGTGGTGGCGCGCGGGTCGCAGTTGTAGGTCGCTGTCCTAGCGCGCTCTAAGCTGCGCCGAGTATAAATATCCCCTCTCTGTGCGCGGGGCTCGATCTGCTGCCTGACTGGCTGTCCAAATGGAGGTTGTCGGTGAACGTGGGAAAGACGCAGGCGCTGGTCGCCGGCGGCACCATTCTCCCGCCTCCCCTGAAGCTGCAGGGAGCCGACATCGCGTGGTCGCCCCAGGTGAAATACCTCGGGGTCACCATCGACCGTCGGCTCTCCATGGTAAGTCACGTCCGCTCGGTTGTCGCCAGATGCAGAGCCGCCCGCAACCTGCTCCACCCAGTGCTCTCTTCCCGCCTCCCGCTGCGTGCCAAGCTGGGCGTGTACAAAACGTACATCCGCCCACTGCTCACGTACGCCGCCCCAGCCTGGCTCGCCCTCACGAGCGAGAACACCAGGAAGCTCCTCCGCGCGCAACAGAACTTGTCGCTGCGGAGGGTCGTCGCCGCTCCTCGCTACGTGAGGAACACCACCATCCAGCGGGACCTCAAGATAGAGAGCCTGGAGGACTTTTGCCGCCGCCTCGCGTCCACTATGTTCGCGCGTGCCGACGCTTCTGCTTGGCCCCACGTCAAGCACCTAGCGCCATGGCACGCGCGGCCACCTGACGCGAGGCGCCTACCACGCGACCTCATCCCAGCGGACGTGGCGAGCCCCCCCCCCGGATTTGACGCACCCGAGTAAGTCGCATCCACCTACACGCGGCCTACTCAAACAATGAGACTCCGCACTCGCTACATACACCCGGTGCATGTCGTGTTCTAGGTTAATATAGGCACGACACGCGCCGCATCACACAGTCACGACTCCACAAGCGATAAACTCACGCGATGAACGAGCGGCGCGGGCCTGCTATTCTATCGCTAACATGAGCGGTGTTACACAAGTACATTGCCGCTCATACTCACATACATGGCCCTTTGCCTGGCGCGTAATCGGCTAGCTCTGAAAGCGTGACAGGCGGGGGCCAACAGCCGCGGTAGGGAGCGCCGAGTCACCTCCGTCGCTGGTCGTCATCCGCTAGGCCTCCTCCGGGTAACCGGAGGTCTCACCTGGCGGTGACAGACCGCCGAGGTGGCGTGAAGATAGCGGCGCTATACATAGCGCCGTAGCGCCTCCTACCGGACACTTTTGCAACTACACATAGACAGGTTGCGTTTAACGCGCCTGTCAACTGCCGGGCCTATACGGCCACCACAAGGAGGGCGCCCGTTGTCACGGGCGCCGCAGAAGATACCGCGGGCCCAGGGACGAAGTCCACACCCCGCCAGCCGCGCCCCCATGCGGGGGCGTAGCGACAACCACCTGCCGGGGCTCCAGTACACGGTTGGCGGCGGCAGCGGACGGATGTATGACTTGACTTGCAGCTACACGCTTAAGTCATATAAGGAACATTTGTGCAAAATATCATGATTCTGGAGCCAGCAGTTTCAGCTGTCCGTTGATCAATCAGTCACTGAATCAATCAGCTAGTCAGTTTCATACTTTATTTATAGATTAGGGTAAAATTTATATTTTACCAGTTGGTAAAATATTCATTTTACCCTGACAAAATAAACAGTTTTTTATTTTGCTTTCAGGACATAATGGGTGTTGGGACTGGTGGAAATAATGATATCCACAAAAAAAGCATTGTTTTTTTTATGAACACAATGTTTTTATTTTGCACTAATCAAATTGAAAAAGAAAACACAATCCACAATAAACTATTACAATCAAACATATTTCCTTTTATTTATCTATTGTAGTCTTAAATTATTGATAAGTATGACTGGAATACCTTGCCTGTGTCACTCAAACCTTGTCCACTTTTAAAAATTTGGACAAAAATCACTACCTCTCTCCATAAGCATCACTATGCATGGTTTTTTGTTCTTGTTCAATGATTATTATGATTAGATTATATATGTATAAATAGTATAATTATGCTTTATGTATTGTATATTATTATGTAAATAGTACTCCACTAACTACCTGCAGTATTGTTTCTCCCTCTTCCCCTAATTCATCCAAAGGTTGTCTTGAAAATATTGCTTTTAGCAATAAGACCACCCATTGTGTCACCCGATGTAAAATGTTTTCTTTTATGTAAATTGAAATTTGTATGGTGTATATAATAAACAATCTTCTAGTTACTGCACTTAGCACTTAGCTTCAATCAATCAATCACTTTTATTTTCAGGCATTGAAGGCCCATAGATACAATACACAAAATAATCTTATAATTGCAAATACCCCCTTGCGCCAGCAGATGCGGCGTCGGACTCCGACCCCGCATCACTCCCCACCTCTTCGTTTGTTTTTTTTTATCTTGTTTCCATACTGTTCCCACGAGTAAAAACTTTGTACTGTCTCAAATCTAGTGGTTTGCACTAGAGACTAATTTAGCTACCCATTAGTCAAGCTACCAACCTCCCTCACGATGCGCCGCCGCTAAGAGGTTTGGGGTGATTTTTTAAAGAGGTTTTCTACCTCGCAGTCCGGGCGGTTAAGCCAAGACCCTCGACCCCCGTCAGATGTCAGAGACATGACCTTGACAATCTTCGGGGCTACGAGACTAACGGTGGCAGATGGATAAGACTCCCTTCTGCCTGCCCGGCGGCAGGGTTAGTGCACACCGAGCCCGCTCTTACTCCGCCGCTGTGCATCTCTGCTTAGAGCGCAGAGGGGCACACGTTGGAGTGTTCCTCCGACAGGATATTACCATATGGGCAACAAGACCCCTTAGGCAAAACCTAATAGGGAGTCGTCGCCCGCACCCCAGGGTGCACCGGCCCGGAGGCTGGCCTTCCCCCCAGACGCATCCATAAGGGAACTCCAGCTCCCGGGCACACGGGGAGGTTTCCTGTCCAAGCACCCCAGAGACTTGACCCTAAGAAGTGAATATCGGCGCGAGTTCATAAACTCATTGACAAGTTCACTCAAATCTGTGTGTTTTTTCCTTCAAAAGACCATCTCAGACACATATGTATATGCATAGTCCTCGTGTGAGTTGACCAAGATTACGTATGTCTGGACATTAAAAGACTTACGACTTATTTCTTCTCGAAACACCAGGTACGAAACACCGACCTCATCTAGTTTAAAAAAAAGACGACGTGTAAAAGTGTTTGCAAAAACGTTTTTACAAAATAAACATCATTTATTATTACTTTAAAACCAGTTAAAACAGAGTTTTTGTGTTCAAAATTAACGAATTGATTTGTTTCAAACAAGTCGGCTATGGCGACTACTTACTGTCTGGATTAGAAATTAGAATAATTTACAAAACGTAATTACGTTCTACAGCTGGGTTCCTTCAATTTCAGTAATAAATGTACGAGCAATCTTATAAAAAGTTCGGATAAATCTGTCCACTTTGTACCTGGATTGAACCATTCATTACGTTTATTGAATATCCAAGTTTTGGATTGAATCGCACTTTTCCAATCAAAGCAAATGAATACTTCAATATTTAAATTTCGAGATTGAGATATAAAACTGGTTAATTGCGAGTTGTGCTGTACGAGAGGGTTCCGTGACGACTAGCCATGAGTTTGTGGCGAAGACCAAAAAGCAATGGGGATAAATATAATAACCACAAAAAATAGCTTTGTGACCATAACTTTTATCATCTAAAATATTTTACTTTTGAAATTGCCCAATCTGGGTGATGTCTTGTAGTAAATGATCACCAAATTTTAATAAGCAAATAATTGCGCTATTTGTACCTAAATACACATAGGATGCAAGAGCGAGCGAAGCGAGCTCGGGACTTGAGGCACTCTGACTCGGACAGGTTAGATTAGAAGGAGCCCCTTCGTGGTTATTTTATTGTAAATCACCCAGTAATAGGAGCCCCGCCAAGCGGGATCCGTCGACCGGGTTGCGCAGGGTGCGCCTAATCATAATTATGTAGAAGCTGTTGTGACTGCCTGTTACGTACTCCTTATTATCATGCAAATATCTTAGTCCATATTAAATTTCAACATCATCACTCGGTATCGGGACACTTACAAACACATTAAACCTCTATTTTATGGCTTGACAGCCTGACAAGTTACCGTAATTAATAACAAAACGTCCCTTTCCTTCTTAGAATTGTAAAACAATATTGGACCACTTGCAAACGTATAAATTCTTTATTTAATAAGAAACGGACTGGACACAAGTGTTGACTGACAGGCCAAATCTAATATTTCAACGAATTCTTAAGAAACGATATTAACATCCGATAACTGAGAGCGATCTTGAATGTGAGTGCCAGAGTCATCTGGTTACCGCATGTTGGGTTTTACCCAAACGAACCTTTAAAACAATTGAAACATCGCACAAAAATGGCAATAAAAGAACCCGGTAAAAGTATGGGAAGACGCTTGGCTGCGTGGGGATTTAGAGTGTTTGGAAATGAAGGGCAGTTGGTTTTAGATCACGGACGAGGTCACACCTTAGGCTAGTCGAATTGGTGCTGCGGGTTGTTCGAAAGAGATACCGCGGCCCCGGAACACAAAGGGCGATGAAGGAACATGGGTGGGTTTTAGTCAGTAAAAGTCTGACACTCCCTCCCGCTCAGCCCAGAGCGGGAGAAGTCATTTGATGATTTCCCATCCGAAAAAAAAAAGGCTAATCGAATTAAGTCAGGGTAGTTCGTTTAATAACACGAAGTGCTAGGACGTCCTGTTAGGCTAGGAAAATTAGCGTAGTCTTGGTACCAAGATGCACATGTACCAATGGACTGTTGTTAGAGAGCGATTAATATTTTATAAGCTAAATATAATTGGTAGTAAAAAATCTAGTTAAAATCAGTATCGAGAAGTGGAAGGATGGTAATGTGTGCAGTATTCTGGAAGTGAGTTGTAGACTAGTCTTCTCCAATGAACACGTGGTAAGTGTTAACTATTATTAACTAATAGCTCATAGTAGCAGAGATGTGATTAATCATTATTATTCCAGCGTAGCGGAGCAGCTTCTTTATATTTTCACAAAATATACTAATATCTCATGTGTTGTGTGTCCACTTCCTAATATACCTAATATTCCTAATATTCCTAGTACCTTGGCATATATTAATCAGTTGAGTTTGGTTATAGAGATACGGGGAAAGCCTTTCGCTACATTAAACACTCATCCCATGCATACGACATGTACACTGTACACAAATACACCCGACTATCGACAAATGTTGACTTTTATCTGACGCACCACAAATGGAAGGCAAAACCGTAATATTCGCATTTCGATTAGAACAAATTATATTGTTCAATGGTGAAGGCAGCACCGTAATATTCACGGTTTGATTAAAACAGATAATATTATTATGCCAACTTGTACTCGTAGTACAAATCAACCAAACGCTGCTGATGAATACTGCTTCCTATAAACGTCTAGCTCAGAAACATTGCGTAGGGATTGTTGGCGAAGATTTCCGGGAGAGGGGGTAGGCTATACTAACTATCCTAACCTGAATTAATAGCTACGTTCTGAGGAACGATAGGAACTGTGCCTCATTAAAATAAACCCTGGCATATGGTACGCCAATTACTGAATCGACACTATTTAGCGAGACACGCAACCTCGACATTGGGCAGAGTAAGCAAATCTGAAGTGACGATAGAATTACCATTTCGGCGTCCACCAATAACAATCGCAATATGTTCTGCTACAGACTGAGTCTGCGGTGCTCTTGTGCAAGTTATGTGTTATCATATTGAAGGGGTAGACTGCCGTAAGGGTGTTATTAACATGAGTACGCGTGTAGGGAAAACTATTTAAACATGCCTTCCTTAATCCATTCCATTGTTGTATGCTTAATGTGGTGACAATAACAATAAAATGAAATAATCATAACGCATTATTAGATAAGATAAGATAAATTTTATTTCATAAAAAGGAGATTGTAGTATATGAGGCATACACAAAGTTATACATATAAGTTTGTACCATGTCAATCACAATCTGGTGGGTGAAGTTCTGCTTTCCTAGCTAGGTTATAGAATAGCCTGTATTAAGGAATAGCAGTCCCTGTCCCTTACAAAAAGTTACAATAAAATAGTACAATATTTTTCTTTCATAATACATACAATAATGTTTATAATTGAATACGTGCAAGTGTGTGTGTGTGTGTATGTGTTTGTGTGTGTGTGTGTGTGTGTGTGTGATTGTATGAGTGTATGTAAGTGGTATGTGCGTGTGTAAGAATGTGTATGTGATGGAGTGAAAGAGAGAGTGTGTATTTGTTTTGATTGAAGTCGAGTGAGGTAATATTTAATCTGTCACTGTCACTGACACCTACTGAGATAATTTTCTGTTTCATCATAGCTTTTATTTTGAAGAAATGAACGTAGAATCTTTTTACACTTAAAGTTAGATAACCCATATATCATGCAAATTTTGTTAAATTTATTGTACAGAGTCGGTCCTAGGCAGATGCAAAATCTACTTGCAAATGATGTGCGTACTTGTGGAAGAGTGCAAATTAAGTCTTTCCTACGCTTTGTTACTATTTTATAAGGGGTTTTACGGTGCTGTAGGAGAACCGTTTGAAGGATGAAGTGTTGCCTAACGTTAAGAACATTACAAATACTATACAGTAGATCAGTAGGGAACATGAAAGGTCTTGAAGTTGCTACTTTCAGTACCGCTCTGTGTGCAATCTCGAGTGGTTTTAGTATAGTTTTCGCAGCACCACCCCAGCATGTGATACAGTATGTAACAATAGATAGACACAGGGAAAAATAAACTACACGTATAATATTTGGGTTTGCGATACTTCATTATTATTATTGTTCATTATCTGTCCCTCTTTTATATTTTATAATATTAAAATGTTGTTAGATGATAATTATTAAATATATTTTATACGAATTATTATTTTTGAATACATTTATGATTATTTCTAATTTTAGTTTGTTGACTTTGCCAATTTAATTTTAATAAGTAATTATTGTGAAATTTTGTGTTGTGTTTGTATTACTAGTATTTTTTATTTAATATGCCTAATGATAATTATGATATGATCCAACTTGTAGATTGAAATAAAGAATTTGAATTGAATTAATGGCAGCTGGAATTCTCAGAACTCTGCCTTAGGATCGAGAAAGACATGTGAAGAGTGCTTAGGGAGCGTAATCTGTTAGAATTAGTAGCAGTGTCCTTAGTGGACCTATGCGTTTAGGTCTTACAGTCACGTACTGAGGCAATTATTGTATCGGATTACATGCCATAGAGATGGGTTCGTAATACATTTTAAATCACAAAATTAACGTAACTGTAAATAATGAATTTCGTAACGTTTCCTTTACCGACCTTATCATCATATATCATATCGTTGCGCCCTCTCGTCTTATTAGAATCACATTTTATTATTGTTTTTTCTTATATGATTTGATATTATTCATGTTTATGTCTTAACAGTGAGTTCCCAATACTAACTTCACCTTGTATCCCCTCCATGTCCCCTTGCTTTCAAAGTCGGGACAGCCAGCCCTAAATTGGGAACTCGGCCCCCTTTAAGTTGGTAGAAAGGCGACCAGTCTGGGACGAACCTTACAGGTGCTGTGCGGAGAAGGGACGCGGCCCTTTCCCCCTCAGAGAAACCGACGTTCATACAAATATTACCATGATTTAGGAAAAACTAAAATTTTATCAGCCTAGGGTAATTTAGGAACAGTCACACTGTCATATGTAGAATCTATCAATATTAAACTATAATGTCAAAAGTATGTGTCAAATGTAGACTAAACGAAAATTATCTTAATTATACGAGTTGCTTATTTCTGAACCTTATTAAATAAACGCGAAATAGAAAATAGCTATTTAGTTAGTAGTGGTTAATAATTAGAGTCATAAAAAGAAAAGTCTGAGGACTTTAGTAATGATTTTACAATATCATACTGTCAAAGAGACAATTTTTATCGGCCTACTTGATATGTTACGCTTTGATTATACACATGCCTAGATAGAGAGTTCGAGCTTCAAACGCCAAAAAAAAAATATCAGGCAACTGTTGGCTCATAAGCTCGTCCCGCCCACTCAGTGGCTTCACTGTCATTGTACGGTAAACACGCGTTCAGTGATAATTATATAAAAATGTCCACCATTTAACTGTAGTGCTGAATAATACATATAATGATTCTTCAGTTTAATGACTTCTTAAAATATATAAGGGCTATCTATTCATACACGAAATCTCCTAAGGGGATATTGTACTCATCATGATGAACAACTTTTACTATGGGACCAACCCTAAAATCACGAAAAAAAAATCTGTTATTCCATACATTTTATTTCATTAATAATAAGACCAAATATTTCACCTGTGACAAACAATAAATGAATTTGAATTTGACATTTAAGCGAACATAATTGTAGGGAACAGCTGATTTTTGTTAGATTCAAAGCATAGAGTATATAACCACTAGAGAGCTTATAGGCCGATTTCTTCTAAGTACACGACTCACTACCGCGGGCCGGGGGACGAGGAAGAACGCGCGCCTGCAATTGGTCAGTTCAAGGTCAACTTGCATAGGTATGCATATCGTTAGGGCTGATCTATTCGATTAGGGGAAAACAGTCGATATCGATAAAATGGATTTTAACATTATAAAATAAATAAATAAATAAATATCGCTAGACATTACACACAGCGCCATCTAGTGCCACACTAAGCAACGAGGCTTGTGTCGTGGACATTAGATAGTTGATATACTACATAGATACTTTTTGTTTGTAAATACATACTTATTATACATATAAACATCCATGACTCGGTAACAAATGTCCATGCTTAATCACACAAACACTTGCTCCTACCGGGATTCGAACCCAGAACCCTATGAACGTAAGGCAGCCTCACTACCACTGCGCCATTCGGGTCGTCAAAAAACGAAATAAAAAATGAAAAAATGAAAAATACTCAATTAAAATCGTATTTAAATATGTAAATAATGATATTTAATCAAAACCAATCGATTACAAAAAACATGTACCTATCCTGTTATTATTGATTATTAAAATGAATTACTTTGGTAAATGTTTTTCGAATTCAAGTTTTAGGGTCCTGAACGTATAAATTGCACCTTTTTTTAAGTCGGTTAAGAGTAGATAGGTATTTTATAGCAGTATTTGAATTGAATAACATTTTTATTAATTTAAATTTTATTATTGTCGATATCAATTTCGGATAGTAAAGGCAACAGCACGGGTTTCTGCTATAAACACACAAAGGGAAAGAAAGGGATAAAAGAATTAGAATTGTCTAATGAAAGAACGAGACATTTCCAAAAGACATCAACGCGGAAATCAAAACTTGTGCTCTTTCACCCAACCACCATTTTAACGAGACCTCTACGGTCGCTCATGATCTGATTAAATAAAAAATAATTTTCTTACTGTTTACTTACCGGTGAAAAGTCATGCCATCCTTTTTGTAACTAGATGTTTTGGAATGTTTCCCAGACCACTTCACCGCGCATGAAGGCATTTTGATGCGTTATAATTGCATAAAAAGTTTAAAAAATTGGAATAATTTAGCGTGCACACAGGTCTAATACTTGGTCACAACTAAAATGGTTACTAGTACCGTAGCCTATATGTAGGCGACAAAACACTAATAGTTTTCGAGCATCGGGGCACTGTATGCGCAGTCAAGTGGTTATATAGTCTTTGATTCAAAGTTTCCATAGTAAATTTTGTTCATAATGATGAGTACAGTGACCCCTTCAGAGATTTAGTGTATGAACAGATAGACCTAATGTAATATAATAATAAAGTTGTTGTTATATAATTTTTAACTAGAATATTAAGAATAAATAATCTTCAATAGCAATATCTTCTTCATTACAAATAATTTTACCTAGTAATTCATATGCACAAACTCCAAATATGTGACTAAAATCATAATTAAATGAATTTAAAACAAAATATAGATAACTAGCTGGGCCCGCGGCTTCGCTCACGTATGCGTGTGATTTTTAGGGATCAGGGAACATTACATGGGAACGTAAAGTCATAGTATATTACTAATGGCATGTATTTAGCGCGGCGACAAATTAATCTGAATTTGGGTTTAAAAAATAATTAAAGCTGGTAGCAAAAATAGTAAGTTGGCAGCTACAGCGAAGGATAATTTAAGTAATAAGGGCTCCTATTTCTGTCTGCAAACTTTAAAGGATCCTAACCAATCCTTGGGGGTTGGGGTGCCCTAAGCACCCTGTGCCTTATGTTTTGCTACTTTTCTAGGCAAGAAAATTTATGCAACTCCAAATTATGCCAAGCAATTTTTTTTTGCTGCCAATATATTATTTTAGTAGCAAATAGTTGGCCGCCCTTAAAGTTGATTGTCGCCTGCAAAATAGTTAGCCATTACTAACATCCTCTCCAAAAAAATATACTAATAAACTGATTTACTGTTAATTTAAACTAAAACCTGTTAGTACAACTTTGTTTTAAGTATTAAAGGAACTCGTAGTCAATTTCTGGGGGGAATCAATTTAGATTACCATCGGCACGCGAAGAAGAACTTTCTGGACGAAAGCAAATAGAATATGCAATTCATGATCTATCCATAGACCGCGGCTACTAATATCCTTAAAAATTAAAAAAAAAAACTTTCAACTTTGAGAGTTTGATCAGCCGATAACAAAAGTGAGAATATGCAAAAAAAACACGTTACTGAAAAATACTGGAAACGTTTTTGTTTCCGAATTAACACAAACGTCGCGCCGCGTGACCCCCCACAGATGAAAAACTTCTAAGTTTGCTTTTTCAACGCACTGTAATGAATTTATTGCGCACTTATGAATAGTCTTTCCACTTAGTAGCACTTCGTCTATTTATGTTACTGATAAATTTTGCTGTTTTGAAAATATTTATCTATGTTATCAGATATTCTGTGATATCGTAACCATGGTGAAACATAATAGGCATGTACTTCCATGGTTGTAGCAGGTCAATATGACACCAGGGCTCCCGACCAGACAATGGCCGACTTGCTGGAGTGTCCAAAAAGTTTTTACAGCTGCGTTTTAGAGAATTTATTGTCAAATACGCTACTGACACCGCGATTAACGTAGCCACCTGGTTGTTAATAATTTGATAAGACCATCAATAGTGCCATCGATACGAAAGAAGAGGAAGAACAGGGCAATAATATTAGATCGCGTATTTCCAAAGATAGACCATGATTACCGAAGCGGATACTTATTCAAGGACTCTGATGAACGAGACAAAAACGTTGATGCGTAGATGCAGGCATCACGCAGATCGATGTAACAAATACTGTCGAAGCAAGCTCTTCGACTATTCACCACAATTCTTCATGTTGGCTATTATTCATATTTTGCTCCGAGTTTCAAATGCAAGTGCAGCCACATTTAAACGTTAAAGACGTGCCGCGAGTGAAACAGTTGCTCTTATATACGGATGTAATTCCTTTTCACTCTGGGATATCTCCACAATTGTAAATAAAACCTGTCTGCTACCGAATATATGCCTAACCCTCTGTTACCAAGTGAAAAAGATATTGAATGTACATGAAAGAACATAAAACGAATGGGTTACCTTATAACATTAAGTCCAAACTATTTAAAATTGCGATAATCGTGAGGTTTGACCGAAGAAAACAGATAAGTATACATAAAGTATCAACCGTGTATCTGAAATAAAAAAAGTTAGATAACCCAATAGATTCTCGGTCCTTATGCTTTGTATTTTCATTCAATTTTGATTTCTTTCGGTTTGGATAAAAAGATTAGTTTCATTAATTTTAATAAAAGTAGGTCTGATTTGTTTTTATCGGGCAACCCATTTGCCATATTATATTTGTTCACGTAAGTATTGCAAAAGAAAAAAAATCATTCCGTATTCCGTAGCTTGATTTTAGGCGTGATGTTGAGCTAACATAACATCACGCTTGTACTTCCCGAAGGGCGATTCAGAAGTGTACCTAATAGTATCCACATTCCGCCAGTTACGTTTAAGTCCCATAAAATAGGGGGCGTTCCTATGTCTTCGTAGCTGCTACTGAGAATTTCCAGGTGGAAAAACACTTTTATCGACTTTTATCAAACCCAGGACCACATGCTCGCTTCCGAGCACTATACCAACAACTCATGTTCTGTAGCTGGTAGATCGAGTTCCTAATGTCGAAATCCAAAGACGTACAAAGGTTTTCGATATTGGGAATCGCGTTACGGAACTCAAATGGAATTAGGCAGGACACCTAGCAAGGCGCAGTGATGATAGGTAAAAAAAAAAAACTATTATTTTGGACCAAAAATGTTTTACATTTTGTAAACCCACCAAACTGTGAAACAGTTTGTCGGCGGGATTTAGGACTAAGGCTGTCACCGAATGGCGTCCAAGAGCTGGAAAAAGAATTAATATGGGTCGGTCGGCGGCGAATGGGCAGACGACATAGTTGCCATCGGGGGAAAAACCTAGATGAGAGATGGAAAATGACTTCTAGCACAGCATGAACTTGTTAACTTATCATAATTATTTCTGTTCGCTAGACTACTTTTAGAGAAAGCATCATCTTTATCATCACTCTCCTGCTCTTATCTCAATTTAATTTAAATTTATTTTCTGTAAAAATATTTCAAGAAAAAAAGAGAAAAATAGGAATGTAAACAATGCTAAACAAATCAAAAAAATATTAAAACAAATCACAAAACATTGTCGGGATTCGAACATGAACCTGTTGTTTACAGAGCGATCATGAAACCGCTAGGCTGAATACTCCGTTGACATAAGCTTAAAATAGCCGTTCTGGTGCACGATATGTTTGAAACGTCAAACAATTGAATATTACTGACATAATGCAATATTGCTCATCCCCCTAAACAAGAAGCGTGATAATATATAGCCTAACATTCGAAGAAGCCATTAAAGAATATTTGTGCAAAATTTGAACAGAATCCATGCAGTAGGTAGTTTTTGCGCCATTTCGGAACATCGATTTGGATTTTTACCATTTTATTACGATACTAGCTGACCCGCGCAACTTCGTCTGCGTTACATTTTTGATTAATGCTCCGCTCCTACTAGTCGCAGCGTGATGCTATATAGCCTTTCCCGCTAAATGGGCTATCCAACACTAAAATAATGTTTCAATTCGAACCAGCAGTTCCTGAGATTAGCGCGTTCAATCAACCAAACAAACAAACTCTTCAGCTTTATAATTTATGATTAAACGAACTTACCTGTACGTGAAGTTCAATCACAAGTACTCGAAGAGCTTCGTTTGAAGATATTGGCATTAACACACATGTAGTTTCACTTACAGAATCGCCATTTCGCATTGAATTTAGGAGAAAAAAACAAATTATTTAAAACTAAAAATATTAATCTAATGTAAGGTAGATTCAAAACTTTGTTCTTGACACTGACATTCTCACCTAGCCAGCTCATTTAGTTCGGAGGTTTGCTGAGCTGTTTTTTATTCCACAACTAGGGATGCAACATGACTGGGAGGGAGGGATGCTAATATCTTCGAACGAAGCTCTTCGAGTAATTGTGATTGAACTTCACGTACAGGTAAGTTCGTTTAATCATCAATTACTCTCAAGCTTCGTTCTCGATATTAGCATTAACACACATGTAGATGTTGAGAGATAGTATTAAATTGTGGAATATAATTAGTTACATAGTTACTTATTGTATCTATGCTTGAGAAGTTTGAGTGAAGTAAATAATTAAATATCCACTATATTTTGATAACTACATATATTTAAGTCAATCATGTAATTTAATAGCTTTTCAATGATTACTGTAATAGAATATCTAATATTATCCATTTAACACACTTGTGACAAAATCAATACGAGTAGACATATCGTCTGATATTATTCTATTATAATATTTAGCAAATACAGTAGAATTTGAACTCCACCCGGCAGTTTTACGTATAACGTCTAGGCTAACTCCTACGCTGTAAGCTTTAGAAGTGGCTGCGTGCCTGGTACTGTGCGCAGTAAACAGAGAGATATCAATGCCACTGGTTTGTAATACGCTCTTTACCCATTTGCTCAAAGTCTGCGACGTTACTGCTCGGTATGGTTTTCTAAATGAAATAAATAGTGATTGATGGACTTGACGTATCTGATTGGTCCTATCAAGATAAACTTGAAGAGTATCAGCAGGGCATATTTGCGGCCTTTGTGAAAAATACGGTAAGGAAAACACTGGCTGTAAGGAACCCACTCGTGAAGTTTTAAATAAATCAGTTATTTTAATAATAAACCCTGAATCAGATTTGATAATATTTTCAACATGGATTTTTGATAAGGTCTGCATTCTATGGGCTGTTACCAGGGCTAGAAGGGTTACTAGCTTTTTACTAAGTTTTTCAATACTTAAATTTTCGTTGGGATATAATTCCGCCAGATAATTTAAAACTTGATCAGTGTTCTACGTTAAATTGTATTTAGGAACTGTGGGCTGCAATCGAAAGATTCCCTTGAAGAATCTCTGTAAATTCATTGTTTACTATATCGTGTCCAAGTAACAACGATAAAGCGGATCGCGAACTATTTAGGGTACCATACCGAGCTCCGGTGATAAACAATTGCGTTAGAAAACAGAGATTATTCGATGTTGACGCATTATAGGGATCTATGTTGTTTGTGACAGAACGCAAACCACTTCTTAAGGCAAGTATCATACTGCTTGACAGTGTTATCTGACAAAGATGCTAGCATTATGACTATGGACGGCTGTGAAATTCCTCTTCGGAGAAGAAATACCCGGACAACCTCCCGACAACCAGTGTAATTTGCCGGTGAATTGCACGTTCGCTACAACGAGAAATAATTAAATCACCGTCCGACTTTAAAAATGGTGGTTTTGATATGAGGAGTCTTTTAAAAACAGGGTACCAGGGTTGTGTTGGCCATTTGGGCACGATGACAATACCAATGGCCTTGTCGTTAATAATTTTACGCAAAGTCTTTAAAATTACAGAAATTGGTGGAAATGCGTAAAAGTAATTTCAATGCAATGTGCGAATACAATTACTGTCACAGACTGCTTAGTTAATACCAACTCATCAATTTCTAAGGCTGCTGCTGCTGGATACTGTCGTATTAGTTTATAGGGCAGACGCACTGTCGGCTGCTGTGCACATGTAATGTGATGAGGTCGAACCAGCTGCATCTTTTTTGGAAGTAATCCTACTACTACGTAAGATGATGGTTAAAAGTAATAAATATTTTCTTGAAGTACATAATGTGTTTTATTTCTCCTTACACGGCCAGTTTAGAACATCTTACTTGCCTAGTATTTATCAGTGTATAATAATTTATCATACTTAAATAAATAATTATATTTGTTTTATCATCTAGTCATTGAGGTTTTAATAGTATTTGCTGTGCCTATGCTCACTAATATAATAATAATAATCAATGAATATTAAAATGAATAAAGTACCACACCGTGTCTGTCGGTCAGTCTGTGATTTTCCTCAGAATTTCTTACTGAGAGTAGTTGATAAAATTGTCAAGATTAAATAAATTGATTCACTAGGAACATTTTAATGTATTGCAGTGTTTCCATGCATGAAAACTTCAATGCTAGGAACTTTTTAGCTCTTTGGTGGCTTGCAACCTTCGCCTTTCGCTTTGCCTTTCACCTTTTTGGCTTCCTTCATCTTCTTTAGAAAAATCATTTAATCTTGAAATCTAATTGTCAGAATGGAAAAAATTGACAATTTTTATTGGCATCTGACAGTCGCGTTTTCAGAGTCATGATCATGAGTGAATACTAGAATTTCCATGGTGAAATAACCATCTTCGGTTCAATATGAATTAGATATTACTTAACACATTCGTCTGAGATAGTTTTTCTGGCAAATGCCGTGCGCGTGGTGATGAAGTTTTATTTTTTGGGCTTATCTGTTTCCTGTGAGGAATATTTGGTGGAAGATTAAGTCAGACAGAGCCCTTTTTTCGGCTCCAAGTATTACTTATATTCTGATTGCTATCAGTACTTTATACATAAAGAACATCCACGTCATACATCTATAGAGCTTTCCAGACGTCTGTCTGGAACAAGTTTTACAAGGCGGAGAGCTAAAGAGAGCATACGGAGCGAGTCCACGATAGGGAGAATTTGCCAGTTTTTGTTGTTTTTTTAGTAATAAGTTAGCTTAGTTAGTTATTAGTTTCATTAACAACTTACCTAAAGGAGTATGCCCACTTTTGGGCCTACGCGTTACAGTCAACTATTTTATTGCAAAATTATCGTCATTTTATCATAAAACAAAAACACGAAAAAAAAATCCAATTCACAGTTGCAAAACTGAGAAAAATGCATTTTATTGGATTTATTTACAACTCTCACTAGTTTGGTATGGATAAAAAGACATTGTGTCATGTTTTAGAATACATGTCATCATTTCTCAAACATGACTTCAAACGTCAATTCGCGTGGTTGTGCTTGCGCCGGTGATGTGTCCTGTTGCGATAGGCACGATCCTATTCCGGGAACATGTAAGGGCAGATGGCTCCTTACATGGTTACTTAGGGGAAAAATACAATCAAGGCATATAAGCAAAAAGATTTATTTTATTTACATTTTAGTAGACAACTAACGGGAAGGCAAGCAATCTTGCAATATTATTGTGTCTGCATTGTTGGCAGACGTACAGTAGGCAGGGTGTTGTGCACACACTATGTCTATAATCTGGTATTTAAGTTGGGCTAGGTATCAAGACAATATTTCACCTCCTGCACACTTTCTTGATAGTATATTAATTGTTTATGAAAATGAATGACAAAATAAATGAAATATATAAAAATGAGTTCCTTTTATATTTTCAGTCCCAGAATAGACTTATTAAACTCTTAGCCAGAGTATTACAAACACCACAAACCTAATTAATAAAACTATGTTTACAGGCATTTATCATTTAACATTGTTGCACAGCCCATGTTATATTATTGATAGCATGATCTAGGTAGATACTACAAAAAATATGAGGTTTCGGTATAATCACACGTAAAACGAAATGCCTGTAACTAGTTTTTCATTACAAACCAGCTTTGATTTAATCGTATCGTTGCTTGTCACTTAATGCATTTTCTAACCTAACTTAGCTATAAATTCAAATAAAAAATCTCAGAAATGCGATTGCCAATTTAATTTAAATTAAGTTAGATTATACCTGGTGTATTTCTCTAAAAAATGACACCAATTTCATGACTGTAACAGGTAGGCCCAAAGATGTAGGGAAAATGGGCTTTCTCCTTTTACAATACAAATTATTCCGTTTACATAAATGTGCATTTTATGCAACTAATATACGAATTACTTTTGCTTTACGAATTTAAAATTCAAATTACTGGCTGCAATTGTATCATAGGTCTTCTGAATTTCCAAATGTAACCGTGCTTTTCTTTTAAAATATAATTATACAACATATTTATACGTATCATTAATTTCGCGACAAAAAATATATTTTTTAACAATATTTTCATTTGAACTTTTGTATTTTTAGGGTTCCGTACCTCAAAAGGAAAAAACGGAACCCTTATAAGATCACTTTGTTGTCCGTCCGTCCGTCCGTCTGTCAAGACCGTTTTTCTCAGGAACGCGTGGAGGTATCAAACTGAAATTTCTATATGATACTTAGTTCTACTGTCCCTGGAAGCTGTAGAAAAATCAACCTTCTAAGTCAACGCAATCAAAAGATACAGCCACTTAGGCCGCAAATTTCCGCAAATTTTCGAAACTCGCACGGGAATCAAAACCTACAGGGTACTTCCCGTGAACTTAGAATCTTGAAATTTTGTACGAAGTCACGTCTTATAGTACAGATATAGGAAAAATTACGAAAACCGTAAATTTTTAGTTTCGTCATATAAAAAAAAGTTATATACCCACAGGTTTGTACGGAACCCTCGGTGCGCGAGTCCAACTCGCACTTGACCGGTTTTTTTATATTACAATCTAAATTAAACCTATAGCAGTGAAAATTTCCTTTTTTTATTTCCGCTACAGTATGTAATGGCTAGGCGATGCCGCGCTATTTCAAAACGAATTATAAATCTTTTATCGTATATCAGTTTATCACATCGTGAAAATCGCATCAAAATCTTTCAAGTACCTAGTACACGCATTGATGACTTTGTTTAATAATATTTTTGTAATTAAATAGTGCACTAATTTAACTTAAAATACCAGTTAAACCATCCAATTAGACAATATCGCTCGTTTTGAGATTATTTTTAGATACGCGTTTTTATTTTCGTATTTCTCAATAAGATTACCACTGTAATCTAGAGATTATAAGGAAGAAATCAATATATGTATGTATGCTTCATTATTATTATACGATACAATTTATGTGGTGGGCCTCATCTCCAAACAAAAAAAATGTCGCCTTTATGAGTTTATCTACTATTTTAGGTATGTAATGATGTATCTGGTATAATTTACTTTTATAGGATAAGAAGATGTTACATATTTAAAGTTAAATGTCATTGTATATATTAAAATACTGTTAAATTTTTGGTGGTCATTAACTATTTTTGCATTAGACAATCATAATTTAGAGTTAATTGCTTTATCTAGGATCACAAGTTGTAAAATTTTTGGTTCTAATTTCACGCTGAAATGGGTTTTTAATTTTGGTGATCATTTACTATTAAAGTGATTTTTTGCCGTTACATTTTACTAGATCTGGTGGTTCGTTAAACATAGGCGAAAAGGAATTGGTGTAATTACTTTCAAGACATGTTGTGATTAATTAAATTATTCTTATTACTGGTATATTTTACACAAAACACTTACGTTCAAAAGAAAAATTTACATTACAAGAGAGATAAATAAAACACACTATAAGAACGGAACCCTGACCGAGCGAGCGAAACGGCCGGCGCCGGCGTACAGTGCCGCGAAATATTGCCACCTTATGTTATTCTGACCACGAAGTAAACAGCGAGCAGGCTGTGGAAAACCCGCTAATAAGTTCGCTTGGTCGACTATATCTCATTCCTGATCGTATTTCGTATCTATGTTGTGTGTCGTGAGCAGTGGCCGAGTCCGCACGACACGCGACTCATTCCGCAAAGAGACGATGCGCGATGGCGAGAAATAACAAAACAAGTGGATTCTGCTCGATTGTGACGCATTCGCGCGGAAGAGGCCGCGACTCGCGGGACAACGCGCGATAGTGAGCTGGCGTGATCGATACACGCGGGAAATAATAGTCATGTTAAAACATGGGTTCTCTTGGTGTGTTTTGTATAATTCGATTATTTATTTGGTTTGTGGGAAGCGTGATGACGCTACCGCAATAATAGCTTGAGGCGCAGGTATCCAGAGTGCATGGGTGAACACGCACAGCAAGACCGCGCGGCTAAACCGTTGTAAATTGATTGCACGCAACTTAATTTGACGAGGAGCGCCCGCAAGCTCCGGCTGGGGAGCTAGTGAAGCAAACAGACGCGCCGCGACACGCGAGTAGTAAGTCCGCGTCGCAGGTAGACGCGGGCGAGCGGTGCCTGCCGCGCATTGAATACTGACGCATCTGTGACACCTCGCTCTGTTTCTATTGGAGGTGGTATCTCTGACTGTCTGACACAGGTTTGCAACAACCGACGTAATATCTGACAAACCGTATAGCAGCCGATAACAATGAGGGCTATCGTTTTTGAGCTCACCAGATGGCGCCACTGTCGAGTAAGGTCCTGTCATTAATTCTATTTTATTCTTTAAAGTACCAATAACTTCATAAAAAGTTTATTTAATTAATTTTAACAACATACTGTAAACTTAAGGCACATATTTACAATATTGCTCCCAAAATTAGCAAGCATGAAACATTTAAAAATCATTCATCCTTCAAGTACTAACAAATTAGAACTCCTAACTTGTTACTTACAATGTTCAAGTCATAATTAATCAGGAATGGCTCAATCTTGGCCACACTCTTGAATATTAATAAATCTACGTGATGAAAAAGCGCGCGACGCCGGAACATTCTGTGACATTTGACATTACCGAAGACCTTATTCTACACGAACGCCTCTAGCGGCGAAATCATGCGCGATAGCCCTCATTCAGCTAATTAATAGGATCCTCCATGATCTAGTTCTGTAGGAGTTCACGCAAGCTAATTGAATCGACGGCATATCATACATTTAGTGTTAATAATCGAAGTGCATCGCGTCGGTAAGTTTGCGCGGATGATCACAACATGGCGCCGACTGCGCGCCTCGTGTTATTGATTACTATTAGTATCTGGACTAAACAAGATTTTTTATTAGATAAATAGAACCCTACTTTGGAAAATGGCCTAAATGCTATTCGTTAGTATCACAATAATGAGACTATTTTCTTAGCAAGTAGGGACAACATTATTACTCTTGAATTGTGGTTACATTGTAGACGCTTCGTCCATTGACTTTGAGCCAGTGAATACGTTGTCGCGGTGGCAGGTCGCGCGGCCGCATCACTTCACCACTTTTAGACAAATGCAGGGCGTCAATACAATGAGCATTTTTGTTTCACGAGCAAGGGTTGTTTTAACCCATTGTTGCAACAAAGATTTCCTAGTAGTGTAACAAAATGATGTCCATGCTATTATGACTTCGAGATCTCCAACCAGTATTTATGGACTTAAATAGGTAGAAACGATTTGAATGAGTCTGAACTGATTAATATTCCCGTCAGTGTATACTTTACGGGAATGTTGGAGGTAGGCCGGTGTTCATCCGCAATCACACGACATATAAATTGCGGAGCAGCCCGTGACGTGCGGCAACGTGCGTACACATGCGGAGACGTGCGGAGACGTGTCCCGACGTGTGGCGGAGCAGGCGGAGAATTAAAATACAAAGTAAGACGTCTGGAGCCAACTCGAACCTACGCACGACAACTTTTGCTAAAGTTGACACACGACTTAAGTCGCGGCAGAATATATCGAGACCTTCGGGTGAGGGGGTTGGGGGATCACACAAAGAGTTCTTTGATCCACCCCGCCCCCCGCACGGTCATGTGCACGCTCGGTTGGTGGTGGTCACCTGAGGGGTCACCAAATCACACCCAAGTTGTGCACGGGTTCACTCGATGTAGTCATCTTAAACATCATAAAGCTTTGTGGCAAGCTTGTCAGAATGTATTCAAGTGATCATTGCTCCAGTTGAATCAAATTCTATAACTTATCCAAAGCGTACTATGAAATATGTATGTACCTATCACCATCATCATCCACACCCTGAATTCCCCCACTGCTGGGTGTAAGGCTCTCTTCTCTTGTGCCAATCTCCACGTTCCTGTGCCAGCCTCATACAGGTTTTTCCACCGATGGATGAACTATGTCCTCTGCCCATCTCGCCACCAGACGACCCACATTTCTTTTCCCAGTTCTTGGACGCCATTCGGTGACAGCCTTGGGCAACCTGTCATCACTGCGCATGGCTAGGTGTCCTACCCAACACCATTTGAGTTCGCATGGAACGCTCCATGGCTCTCTGTGCAACTCTCAGTCTGTATACAGCCTCCTGTGTAAGCGTCCATATTTCAGCACCGTACGTCATTGTGGGCAGAACACACTGGTTTGAATTATATTGCAATAACAGAATATATAACAAGTACGAGTATGTACCTAAACTTGTTATATTATGTTTACATATTCTGTTATTGCAGTAATCTCAAACATTTTATCTATCAGCACCTCTATATGCATTCAATTCGTTTTATACTTGCAATAAAGGTTTTACAACTATCGGTACTACAGAATTGGTATTAAACAACACACTGTGTTGGCACAGTAATGTTGATGAATTGGATTCGTTCTGATTTCATGAAAGAACGCTCACTTCCGCCGAGCGTTGCTTGTCTTCTTCGCTCACTGTAAATAGCACACACTGAGAGCTGGTTTTCCATTATCTTCATTGTGCTAGAGTGCTGGTTACTCTGCAGTGATAGCATTGTTTAGAGCTCAAGGTCATAATTTGCCTAGCCTTTTCACAACTATGTTGGGGTCGGCTCACCGGATGCAGCCAATATTTGACATGGAGCGACAGCCTATCTGAAATCCACAACCCAGTTAGTAATAGGTTATACGATACATACTCCTTAGTAAGACTGGTTTTCGGACCACTGACTAACGACTGGTAACGACTGTCAAAAGTCTACTTCTAGTCTAATTGACGGCCGTGACCAACGGCTTAACGTGCTTTCCGAGGCATGGAGGAAACACGGAATGTAATGGGTGGTCCATTAACCAACTGAGGCAAGCCCGGCTTAACTTGAAGATCGACCCGAGCTTTTAAAGGTCGTGGACTAATAAAAAGTTATTATTATATTTCACTACTAGCACTTACAGAGAGCTCCCTCAACACTCATCAAAGTGAACTACGTTAAAGAAGTTTAAACGTACACTTTGGTGAGTTCACAGCTATGTTTAATAGAGCTCAGCTGAATACAGCATCCATCAGTTCTCTCCCGTCTCTCGGCGCCACGTACAAGGAGATACGAGTAGGTCCGGTACGCGTGTAAAAGTTACAGTATCGCTGTCTCCGAGAGCGCCCTCATTTATTTATTATTTATTTGGTGCTTTTTCACAAGTATGTGTGTACTGCGAGACAAAGGACGTAATGTTATCTATACTATATACTACACTGGCCTGCAAAACTAAGTACTACAATTTTAAAATTTCAATTTTTTTCAAACTATAGAAGTTAGAGATTTAAAATAAAAATCTTTTACAGCAATTTTTATCAGCTTTCTTTGAAACTATAATAAATTATAAAATAATAATAAAATAGGAAGTGGACTCGGCGATCATTGTGCCGATAGTCGTTTCAGCCAATGGCTTAATTGCCAAGAGCCTCGACCAATACCTGAGGAGGCTCTCGTTAGGCAGCTGGATCAAGGGCTTTGATTCAGAAAGCGGTACTCCTGGACACGGCTCGTATTGTTAGGAGGTTCCTCTCTCTGGAGCCCTGACCGCCGCCGGTAGCTTGGACCCTGTTCCCGATACCGGTGGGCTACTATTTTTTATATTTTTAAATGTTTTTTTTTTTGTATTTTTTATTAAGAAATATTTAAAAATGTAAAATAATGTGTAAAGGAAATAAATAAAGAAAATAAATAGGAACTTTAACAATAAGATATCAGATATTACATTCATTAAAATTAAATCTAACTTTGATCAAGAAAAAATGTGAAAACAAAAATAGAAACAAAAAATGAATGGTAAAAATGTAATTCGAAAAGGATTATTTTTGATTTTAAAGTTTTTTTCAGCCATTTCTTAAAAGAAGTTTACCGACTATGAAGTTTTTATGTACAAAATTAAACTCTTTTTTTGAGTCATTTTTGTTTCGAAAGTATATCTTGTGTACTTATAAAGCTAAATTATCAGAAAGTAACGTGAAAGTGACTATAATTTATTTAAAAAAAATTAGAGATCCATAAGAAAATTTCAATTATGTAACCCAAAGTAAACACAAAACACATTCCAGGAAAAATACATACAGATGTAGGTGTGAAGGTATGTGTGATGATGAATGTGTGAAGATAAACGAAAGGATGAGGAAAAGTCCGAAGTACCTACACAAGAAGAAGGAAAGTTTATTGCACAGACACAGGTTACAGTTCCACACACACAAGAGTTCCACTAAGAAGAAGGAGTGGTAGAAATAGTATAGATAGCATGAAAATAAGCAAGAGAGCAGTCAATATTAAGCACGGCAAAGCTATGTTTTATATCGCAACGGTCATTGGAAGTTTCGTGAACTTACTGGCTAGGCAGCGCGCGCGCTTGCAGAGCGCGACGCAATAATAGTGCCGTCCCGCTTACGCAACCGGTTCGGGTGACGTAGCGGGCGCGCTTGCCGCTAGAACAAAAGACGCGTCATAGCTGCGCCGCGCGCTGGCTAGCTGATAAGAAATTATCTATAAGTAAAAATATGTTTGTATGTTGAATGTTATAATACATATTTAGATTTTATATAACACTACTGTTTATGTTTATTTAAGTTATTAGAATAAGTAACATGATGAAATACATAAATTAATGTAGTAGGTCACAACACAGACAAGTAAATTACACTTAAAATACATAGTAGGATGGATAGGTAGGTACTAGGAGGGTAGGATAGGTACGTAGGTACCAGGAGGGTACGATTGGTAGGTAGGTACTAGGAGGGTAGGATAGGTAGGTAGGTGCTAGGAGGGTAGGATAGGTACGTAAGTACCAGGAGGGTACGATAGATAGGTAGGTACCAGGAGGGTACGATAGGTAGGTAGGTACTAAGAGAGTAGGATAGATAGGTAGGTACCAGGAGGGTAGGATAGGTAGGTAGGTAGGTACCAGGAGAGTAGGATAGATAGGTAGGTACCAGGAGGGTAGGATAGGCAGGTAGGTACTAGGAGGGTAGGATAGATAGGTAGGTACTAGGAGGGTACGATAGGTACCTAAGTACATAGGTACTAGGATGGGTAGGTATGTAGGTTAGGTAAGTAGGTACAGGTAGGCAGGTAGGTAGGGTAGGTAGGTAGGTTGGGTATAAAGGTAGGTAGGTTAAGTAGGAAGGTAGGCTGGGTGGGTGTGTAGGGTAGGTAGGGTAAAGTAGTAAAAGGTGATAGTAAAGGTGATAACAAAACGAAAATTGACGTATGTCACAAGGTGCTTCACTGAAGCGAATCAACCCGAGTGCACCCCATGCAGCAAAATACATAGTTTCAAGACATTAATTATTGAACTCAAGTACTCAAGTTCAGCGGGTCAGCTAGTGTGCGGCGCACAGTGGGCTGAAAATCGACTTTCATAGACATATAATACTTTTTTCCCAAATGTCCACTTTTATGACTTGAAAATGTTTTGGGAGACTAAATCCATGCCTAAAAATATCAACATTATGGAATAGCATTGCAAACAACGCAAAAAAAAAATTTCTTTAAAAATTACTATGGAGCTGGCATGAAAAAGTCTCATACCTCCGCCATCGTTTAACTGGCCCTAATTCCCTTGCAGGTAATTAAACCTTGAATTATTTAGAATTTTTTGACATACTCCCCGAAGCGGCCACTGGTGCGACCTTTTTTTTAAAAATCGCTTTCAATTTAATATTTTCAAAAAATATTTTTAATCAAATGTTTAACTTAATTTAAGCTTAAAATCTACACGGACTACTTAAACGATGCACCCGACCACTACTTTGTATTAACACGCCACATGATCATAAAAAAATAAGGTCTAAAGACCTAATAATGTAACGATCCTAATTATGGTCATTATTTTATGAGTTTAAGTAATATGGTTATTCATATCTGTTCTATGAGTTAGCTAATGAGGGTAGTAAGTAAATTAGTTTAATGATTACACTAAATAACGTCGTTGCAATAAATAGGAGAACTCAAAATAAATCAATTCATTTCGCCTTACGCATTGAAAGTACAAACAGTAATAACATCACCGTAAACATGGAAAGCATCGTAACAAATCTTGATATGTTCGTTATTTTAAAAGGTTCAGCCAAAAAAAACGATTATCAGTTTTTATTTGAGACAGTTTTATCTCGATTGAGATGTAGTTTATCTGAGGAAGATAGTGTGACGTTTAAAGAATTTTGCCGGAAATTTACGAGAGCAGTAGAGAAACGTTGGCATTCTGCAAGCCGAAAAATGGAGTTATTCCGAAAGGAATATGGAAACTGGCTTGAGAAAAATGTCGTCTGGCCTAGCTGCATCAAAAACAATGTTCAGGAAGCTTCAACATCTGTAGCTCATGAGGAAGAAGAGCCATCAACATCATCAGTTGGTACTATGACCAAACGGAAACTCCCTAGAAAACCTTTTGAAGAGTTGGGAACGAAGCAAAAGAAGAGACGGAGTGGTGATTATTTGAACAGTCATTGCAGTGAGGTTGTTCATGCAGCTTGTACCAAGTTGAAGGAAGATGGAAGAGACAATATTACATAAGCAGTCGTGAAGGCCTTCTGCCTTAAAATCAGTTCTTTTTGCTTTAAATCTTCTGGTAAAGATTTAAATATTCTATTCACTGTCAGGTCCAAGAGAGCCTGCAGAAAAATTCTGGCTGAGCTATCTGTAACCGTGATGGAATTTTCGGGTTCAGGTGGATAACACTCTTGTTTTGCTAGTTGCACCCTGTAATAGCAAGGATATAAGTCTCTAATACCTTCTCGAATTGCTGATTCTCTCAAAGTTATATATATATTGCCATTTTGATAATTTAAGAGATAGCATTAATCCAAGCGACTTTAGGGGTGTAAAGGTTTCCTTGCCAGCCAGTTTTTTTATCAAGACTTGAATCTATTAACTGCTTCTGGATTTTTCAATAAGTATTCAATTACAGAAGCAATATTGTCTCTTCCATCTTCCGTCAACTTGGTACATGCTGCATAAACAACCTCACTGCAATAACTGTTCAAATAATCACCACTCCGTCTCTTCTTTTGCTTCGTTCCCAACTCTTCAAAAAGTTTTCTAGGGAGTTTCCGTTTGGTGATACTCGTAGTACCAACTGATGATGTTGATGGCTCTTCTTCCTCATGAGCTACAGATGTTGAAGCTCCCTGAACATTTTCTTTGATGCAGCTAGGCCAGTCGACATTTTTCTCAAGCCAGTTTCCATATTCCTTTCGGAATAACTCCATTTTTCGGCTTGCAGAATGCCAACGTTTCTCTACTGCTCTCGTAAATTTCCGGCAAAATTCTTTAAACGTCACACGATCTTTCTTAGATAAACTACATCTCAATCGAGATAACACTGTCTCAAATAAAAACTGATAATCGTTTTTTTTGGCTGAACCTTTTAAAATAACGAACATATCAAGATTTGTTACGATGCTTTCCATGTTTACGGTGATGTTATTACTGTTTGTACTTTCAATGCGTGAGGCGAAATGAATTGATTTTATTTTGAGTTCTCCTATTTATTGCAACGACGTTATTTAGTGTAATCATTAAACTAATTTACTTACTACCCTCATTAGCTAACTCATAGAATAGATATGAATAACCATATTACTTAAACTCATAAAATAATGACCATAATTAGGATCGTTACATTATTAGGTCTTTAGACCTTATTTTTTTATGATCATGTGGCGTGTTAATACAAAGTAGTGGTCGGGTGCATCGTTTAAGTAGTCCGTGTAGATTTTAAGCTTAAATTAAGTTAAACATTTGATTAAAAATATTTTTTGAAAATATTAAATTGAAAGCGATTTTTAAAAAAAAGGTCGCACCAGTGGCCGCTTCGGGGAGTATGTCAAAAAATTCTAAATAATTCAAGGTTTAATTACCTGCAAGGGAATTAGGGCCAGTTGAACGATGGCGGAGGTATGAGACTTTTTCATGCCAGCTCCATAGTAATTTTTAAAGAATTTTTTTTTTTTTGCGTTGTTTGCAATGCTATTCCATAATGTTGATATTTTTAGGCATGGATTTAGTCTCCCAAAACATTTTCAAGTCATAAAAGTGGACATTTGGGAAAAAAGTATTATATGTCTATGAAAGTCGATTTTCAGCCCACTGTGCGGCGGCGGCGTTGCCTTCGTAACACGTGTGTTGTTCTCAAAACGTAACGTGTTGCCGCGGGCGCCGCCGCGCCGTCACCGGCCGTGAGCTGTTGTAACCTGTGTCAGATGGATGGACAGTCTACATGAAATATCTGTAGTTATTATTATTCATAGTACCTATCTATACCATATGCGGTGTGCTATAAATATAAATACTTTAGTGTATCATTATTACGAAAGCATGGATCTATATTTATATGAAAGTGTGTTTATAAACCGACCCTTGTTAGAGCCACTATCACTACACTGAAGGTGCGGTCCAGCCGACCGGCCGAGCAGACCTGACAGCCGAATGGCTGCGGTCACCGTATTTTAACAAACATTTAAGTGCACTATCTGTCAAAGCCCGCTGCCAAACAGTGGGCTTATGATCCGTGATATTGTGAACAGCGACAAATTTGTTCGATAAATTCCGAGTGTACTACCTGAGCCTTAGCAGGAGCGGACGGTGTAAACGTCACGTAAATACGTCGTTTGTTAAATACTCGTTTTAAATACAATATTTTCATAATCTTAAGAATTTATTCATATCTAAAGGTGATACTGATTCTGCCTGTTGCAAACCGTTTAACTAATATCTCATAGGATAATTTTAATATCGATTCAAAAATCGACGCATTACGTTACTCTGTTAAGCTGAGGCCTCTGATCTGTAGCGCTTTCTGCAGTGAAACGTTTGTGAAGAATACATAAATGTGTAAGAATGCGTGTCCGGGCAGTGGGGTGGTGGACAGTCGAACGGTTCTGGACAAAGGTGGCGTCATCACGTCCGTCTCGAAAACAAAGCACCGACACGTGAGACAGCCAACGAAGCGGAAGCGGACGGAAGTCTGTGACCTCTGTGGGTACACTGAGAGCAATCCCGGCTACTTGCACAGTAGGTATTCTGTGATTGAGGTGTTCATCGTTAAAATACATAATTATAATTGATCATATACATCTTCCTGTCCCGGATTCAATATCCAGGTCGACTAAGCGTTATTGGGTTATTATTATCAGGAATCAATGCCCGGTTGTCGGCTCTCCTATTGCTTGAGACTTAAACATAACCGGCAAAATGTGGGTGTACTATTAGGTGGTGTACTTGCCTACAGTATACCCACACTTCGTAGATTATGTTCTGCCCAACATTCCGGGGATAAAACGCGTGATGCTATATTATATTCTAAATACAACTAAACAGCCAACTTTTTAAGCAAGTATGTTTAATACCAGCATTCTCCAGAACTTCAATACAAATGTAATATTCGCGGCGCTTGTTCGTTGTTTCGAGATACAAGATGGATACAAACACGTCAATCTGGGCATAGTTCACCAGTGGAAACACAGCGGGATCGCAGCGGCGACGCAACGGGTACGCGGCGGTAATGCACCGGGGTCATGGCAGGATTGCAGGGGATACGCGACACGTGTGGGCGACTACCTAATAGTTGTACCACTCGAACAGACGAGTATTTTAAAACTTTAATTATGATTAAAATTACTTATTTCACATAGACAAACCGACCTTTTATAACGTGCTAGTGCGATTAACCTTGTTGATAAAGCTGTTACGAGGTCAACGATATGCGACCGGTACCGCGGGGACGGGACGAGTTGCGCCGTGCTCGTGTCGGCGCGCTACAAGGATACAACACAGCTTACCCCTCGCGTCGGATACAATCAGGTAACTTACTTGATAAACCTCGGGGCGATTGTTTGCTATTGTGTTACAGATCTTTTCCTTTGTTATTTTTTTGACTTTGCTAGCGGCCCTCGCCACTCACGTTAAAGCTCGACTAAGCAAGGTTTCTGCGACAAAAGTGTGGTTGTTCGATAAACGAAAACAATGTCAAGTGCACATGCAACCTGCTTTGTTATTTGACTATAATCTTCAATCGTATCATTGTGGATATTATTTATAAAAGCACCTTACGACATGGGCCTGCCAGCTTCCTAGACTAGTAGGTAGATATAAAAAAGTGTCGATCGTGTTTTCGCTTTCAGTCTAAATTCGACACACATATTTACCGAATCAAAGCTATGTTTTACTTAGACATAAATACTGTGTAGGTACAACGGTTATACAAACTGTCGTCTCCTCAATAGATTGTAATGAAAATATTTTCTCTTGCGCTGCGCAAATAAGGAAGTGTTCCG
This sequence comes from Standfussiana lucernea, assembly GCA_964057025.1. NCBI lineage: Eukaryota > Metazoa > Arthropoda > Insecta > Lepidoptera > Noctuidae > Standfussiana > Standfussiana lucernea. The sequence continues at coordinate 18,239,075 of OZ059787.1, read as the reverse complement.
TATCTTGGACTGATGTTTATCTTTCGACTTGTCGAGGGTCTCCTGTGTTTGTATCATTATGAAAACAGTCCGAGGCTCACGGCGGTGGGTGACTCTGAAGTTTATTAGTATAAGTTACACTAAGGTTAATTTGGATGCTTACCCGTGGGCAGCTATGTGTCAACTCAATATTGTTATTATAAATGTTAATCAAATAAAGTCGCGAAAAGTAGGTTGCGGCGTAAGCATATATTTGCCTGTACGTGAACTGTACACGTTTCTTTCCTTCTTAGAATTGTAAAACAATATTGGATCACTTGCGAACGCATAAATTCTTTATTTAATGGGAAACGGACTAGACACAAGTTTTGACTGACAGGCCAAATCTAATATTTCAACGAATTTTTAAGAAACGCTAATGGCAAAAAGGCGAAATCTGGTGGCAATAGAACCCGGTCACTGGGACCGAAATGGTTCCTTATAACAATTAAGACTTTTGCACAAAAACGGCAATAAAACAGATCTGTGAAAGTATAGAAGGAGTAAGCCGGTCGTAGTGTTTTTTAAAGAGAGCCTGGGTATGAAGGAAAGAATGAAAACTCGAGGCAGTCGGTCTGACACCACTATAGGGTTCGGACGAAATAAGCTTATGAAGTTAAGTTAGGAGACTCGGTGGATTGCGAGAGGCTGTTGGTGGAGTGGGTTGTCGCAACAGTGCGATAGTGATTGAATAAGTTAAATAGAGTTGGGTTAAAAACCCAGTTTAGAAGAATCTAGTATGTATGTGATTGTTGGTGAGCGGCTGGGTGAATCCTTATTACAATAATTATCCTAGGCTGATGGTTTAATCAAAGTTCTTAAAACTAAACAGACAGAAACGTGTTGCTGGGGAGTTTGTTGCGCCACTTCTTCTCCCCAGCTCCAACACTAGGAAGTGGTGAAGGGTGGGCGCTTTGGGGCTGTCTATAAGGTTTCAATAGAGTCGATTTTAAACTCTATTGTAAAATGATTCTTGAGTTTTGATTTTAATCTCTAATATCTGGTAATTCTTGAATTATGTATTCATTAGCTCTAACTAACGATTAAGCCTTTGCTTGTTGAGTTTTGATTCTCAATCCTATTATGAATAACCATATAGTGATTCTAGAATAATCTATTATGTATCTTTTACAAATGATTCGGTCAGGCTGACATGAACACATGTCTTGCATATGCGCTAGTTGTACGAAAGGTGCACTTTCGATGGGGAGGGTTTGGAATGGTTTGATACCACATCTATTTTATATCCAGTCTAAGGACTGTTAGGACCCTGTCTACTGATTAGCATGATCATTGACGTTCTGCCGCTGAAAAACTGCCTTGTCGCGTACACCAGTTCGAAAGAGCAGCTAGGGACAATGCTCACTGGGAGCATAGCCGCTTACGTCACTTATGGAAGTGTAGCTCTGAATGCTCCAGGTGTAGATGCAACGTATCGTGCGAGTCACGATTGACCTATTACCTATTACGTTAGCGTAAGGGTTACTTACGAGAACTATTTTGGTTGCAATATAAAAATACTTGGCTTTCCCCAGTTATGTTCTACCCTTTTGAAATCACTTTCAATATATTTCGATAATTATGAATTCCCTAGTCTGATTTACTAGATCTTTCAATCCTTTCCTCGTTCTTATGATGTTACGAGGCATTGGACTTCTTCATGTTAAGGAATTTATTTCTCTAGTCGGTGGGAAGGCATCTAGTCTGGGACGAACCTCACAGGGACGCGCGGATGGCGGGGCGCGTCCCTTTCCCCGTCAGAGAGATCGACGATAATACTAATATTACCATGATTTAGGAAGAACTAAAATTTTATCACCCTAGGGTAATTTAGGAACAGTCACATACTGTATTCTCGACTACCGCGTAACCATCTTTGTAGTCATTTTATTTGTTCAATACACAATGTACACAATCATAGTTACAGGCTAGGCTTAAACTAGTGAGTATATGACTTTGTTAGGGCGCAGCGGGATAACGTAAAACTAGTAGTATTGCAATGAGTATCTATTATCACGTATCACGTAGTTAAGTTACTTATGGTATGAAACACCCGTTTTGAAGTAGATAGGCATGTGACATAATATGTACGTCGTATACGTGAAGGTTTCATAATGGCCGGGCAAAAACCTTAGTGCAAACTAGTTTCAACAAACACTCGAATAGTTCAGAACAAACAAATGTATTTTTCGCATTACCGGAGCTCGAGACGTAAAGTCGCTCAAGACTAGATAATATCCAAGTTTGTAATATTATTCGCAGATAAATGGCATTGCCGTAAGAGGCACGTACGAGTTCAAACTGCACTCCATTTACTAACATCGTCAACCAAACAACATACTCCGACTCCTTAGTCGGGGAAAAATCGGCTTTCAGTTAAATGTTGCCAACTTCTGGCGGTGGTCCTCCGGTCCACGCGCCCTCCGCACCCATCTCCCGCTCGCCCCCGCGCCCCTCCCCAGCCGGCCGCCGTGAGTTACTTACAAACAATTCGCGCATACACCACACAACCACTTTGAAAACTTTCTCCCCTTTGAGAGCGTCCGTAGCACCGTAGCGCCGTAGCAGCTCGTAGCTCGTAGCCGCTTTGCTCCCATTTTTTGTGAAACGAAAAACCTGCACAACGGATATAAGTAAAGTTTCCCCTGTAAGACACTCGTGACAGAACGCGCCTGTCTGTAATAAACACACAGTTCTCACAATGTCCCCGCACATCTCGCGATGAGTTCACTCGCAGTCCGAGCTACAATAACAGAGTTTAATTTCAGTTTAAAAGCATAATTGAAACTAAATGACATTATATTAATTAATAGTAAGTCGTAGTAAAGTTAATGATTTTGTTCATTAAAGAGAATTCGGCGCGGGATGCCCCGAGGAGCGGATTAACGAGGTTCTTCCTGAGTGTCCGCGCGGGCGAAGAGGTGGCCCGGCGAGGCCTCCAGCGGCCCGTGGCCTCCAGGCGCGCCAATTAAGAGGACACAAAGAGGCTCGCCGCGAAACCTCCCGGATAATTACGTGAGCCCATGACTCGCGCCGGTGCGAAGTGGTATCTTTAGTGTGTTTAATTATTATGTGCTCCACAATTTGGGTGCCGCTATTAGCAGAGACGTTAGTGGTGGCTTTCAATGAGCAGTCATATTCTACGCTGTATGAGATGGAACAGTTCAGAAAACGTTTCGTATTGTGTGTGTGATACACCTGTCAGTTGTCACAGTAAGTGTGAGTTAGTGGTGACGTCAGTCCCGGTGACGGGTGTGGAGGGACGAGCGTTCGACATGTGATGCACGAGCGCGTATCTACACAATACATCATGCAGCTTCATGCACGGGATGTTTTTTTAATTTATCACAAATCAGATAGCGTGTACAACAAACTTGATGGATATACAACTGTAGAACTTTTGTTCTGAAAAATACCAAGTACTTGAGAGACAAAAAATATTTTGATGTTTTTTATATTCGCATCCGACATTTTCCACGACACACAAACATACAGACCAATTCAGTTTGAAAACACTTCACCTTTCGCTGCCCGAACCCATCGGCCTGTGTATGTAATAGTCGGTGGGCGTCCGTAGTTGGTAAAACGTGCAAAGTGTTGCAAAAAGAGCAGCATTCCTCTGTTGCCGTGCTTATTTCGCAATAGCAATAGAGAGCTGCAACACTGTGCCCTGTGTGTGAAGTGTGCGGGGGGGGCGGGGGGGGGGGTTAGAGCGAATATTGAATAACAAACGGCGATCGGCGGCGGCGGTGGGTAGCCCGGGCCGCGTACGAGCCCGTGCGACCCGGTCGCGTAAATACAAAGGCAGCTGCAAGACAGACAGTATCTGTTCTGTAATGCAGCCGCGTCGATATGAATAAAGTATTACAAACATGACCACACCACTGCACAGACATTTGAAAAATGATGGAAAAAGACAAGTAAATGAACAATAATATTTTGTAGTCGACTTAGCCCCGATGGCTGGGGCTCCTATTTCTGTTTGCAGGGTCTTCACTGGTTTAAAGTAACCTACACGGAGGGGATGGCGTGACCCTATCATCCCGTCATTCCTTCGGATCTAACCTGTCCGAGTCGGGGTGCCTGAAGTCCCGAGCTCGCTTCGCTTGCTCTTGCATCCTAAGTTTTTGTCGTTTTACTATTTAAAAATATCCATTTACTTAGTTACATTAACTATACAAGGTGTAGTTTTGCATCCTCGTCAAAATTCAGGAGGTTGTCATAGAAGATGTAAAATAATCAATAAAAATTACGGTACCTGGTCAATAATAATAAACGTTGCTTTTTTTGTTTTAATTTGACACTATTTCAGAATGAAGCCTTTCTCAAAAGCGGAGAATCACCCGTTCATCGAATACGAGTAAACGTCTGCGTTTGTTTGTGTGTGTGAAATCGCGGTTATACTGCTAGTATTAGACGGGCCGCGTTTTAATACGGGTGGTGTACACTTACCGACTTCCGATATTAAGAAAAAAAATATAAAAAATTACCTACCCATTTTATTATTGACTAGCTGTGCCCACGGCTTAGCTCACGTGTGCGCGTATTCTTTAGGCATTTTCAGGGAACATTACATGGGAACGTGAAGTCGTAGTATATTACTAACGGCATGTATTTAGCGCGGCAACAAATTAGTCTGAATTTGGGATTAAAAATTATTAAAGTTGGTAGCAAAAATAGTAGGTTGGCAGTTACAGCGAAGGATAATTTTAAGTAATGGGGGCTCCTATTTCTGTCTGCCGAGTTTAAAGGACCTATCCCTGCGGGGTGCCCTAAGCTTGATGTGCCCTATGTTTTGCTACTTGCCTAGGCAAGAAAATTTATGCTGAGTTGCATAAATTATGCCAAGCAAGTTTTTTTCCCTGCTACGATATTATTTTAGTAGCAAATAGTTAGTCGCCTGCACAATAGTTAGCCATTACATCAACTTTTTCAATTACATCAACATCCTCTCCAAAAAAAAACGAATAAACTGACTTACTGTTAATTTAATCTCAAACCTGTTAGTAGCTAGTACAACTTTGTTTTAAGTATTAAAGGAACTCGTAGTCAATTTCTGGGGGGAATCAATTTAGATTGCCATCGGCACGCGAAGAAGAAGTTTATGAACGAAAGCAAATAGAATAATTATGTAATTCATAATCTATCATAGGTCGCGGCAATTTATATCCTTAAAAATAAAAAATAAAACTTTCAACTCTGAGAGCTTAATCAGCCGATGAAAACAAAAGTGAGAATATGCAAAAAAAACACGTTACTGAAAAATACTGGAGAAAACTTTGATGAGTATGCGCTTACGTAATCTTCATGTTTCCGAATTAACACAAACGTCGCGCCGCGTGACCTCCCACAGAAGCAAAGCTTCTAAGTTTGGGTTTTCAACGCACTGTAATGAATTTATTGCGCACTTACGAATAGTCTTTCCACTTAGTAGCACTTCGTCTATTTATGTTACTGATAAGTTTTGCTATTTGAAAAGATTTATCTGTATTATCACATATTTTGTATTATTTTAACCATTTTGAAACATAATAGGCATGTACTTCCATGGTTGCAGCAGACCAATGTGACACCAGGGCTCCCGAACAGACAATGGTAGACTTGCTGGAGTGTCCAAAAAGTCTTTACACCGCTACTGACGCCACGATTAACGTAGCCACCCGGTTGTTAATAATTTGATAAGACCATCGATAGCACTATCGATACGAAAGAAGAGGAAGAACAGGGCAATAATATTAGATCGCGTATTTCCAAAGATAGACCATGATTGCCGAAGCGGATACTTATTTAAGGACTCTGAACCGGCCAAAAACTTCGATGCGTAGATGCATGTATCACACAGATCGATGTTACAAATATTATCGAAGCAAGCTCTTCGACTATTCACCACAATTCTTTATGTTGTTCTTGTTGTTGTATTAGTATTTTGCTCCGAAAGTCAAATGCAAGTGCAGTTACATTTACACGTTAAAGACGTGCCGCGAGTGAAACAGTTGCTCTTATACTGTAAATAAGAAAAAAAAACAAAAATACAGGTATTTGGGCGAAAGAGGAAAAGCTAATACACCAATATCTTCCTTTAAAGCTGCTAATAAGAAAATACCTATTTTCATAACAAATGTACATATTGATACGTTGGAATCCGATATCGTGGAATATATAAAAATGCAAACACAAGAGAGGGTATTTCTGGAATAAATCAACACGAAAAAAGTGTTAGATCACAAAGCATTCAAATTCTTTGTGCCCGAGTCTAAATTGGATATGTTTTTAGACGAAACAACATGGCCTGAGGGTATTATCTTTAGGCGCTTCGTTCACTATAAATATCGAAAGGCGGACGGAGGGTCCGCTGCAATCGGCCCAGTGTCCTCTAACGATGGATAGTACGTCCTACAAGTTTGCCAGCTATAATTGTAAGAACGTAAAGAGCGCCGTCAACGATGTTCGACGTTTATGTGACGAGTGTGTGTTGATCGCACTACAGGAAACTTGGCTGCTTCCAGAGGAGTTAGCATATCTAAGTTGCATAGACAGCAGATTTGGTTCCAGTGGGACTTCGGCTGTTGACACGACGGCGGGCCTACTGCGTGGCAGGCCGCACGGCGGGACAGCGCTGCTGTGGAATACTAGTGTGTTTCCTAGTGTTACAGTGATAGACTGCGATAATCCGCGTGTGTGTGCCATTCGTGTTAATGCGGCCGAGGGTCCATTGATACTAGTGTGTGTCTATATGCCGACAAACAAATTAGACAACCTGCCGATGTTTACTGACTGCATGGGAACTGTAAGTGCTATTAGTAATGATTATGTAAACGAACCTATTATTGTTTTAGGGGATTTCAATGCTCATCCTGGAGAATTATTTTTTAATGAATTAAATATTTTATGTTATGAGTTTAAATGGGTAATTATTGATGTAAATATGTTAGGATTGACCTCGGAAACATTTACCTACATAGATCAAGCCTGTGGCTCTAAGCGCTGGCTTGATCATTGTGTTATGTCGCAATCAGCTGCGGTGTCTGTGTGCAAAGTGTACGTTAATTATGACGTGCTATGGTCGGATCATTTTCCCGTGATATGCGAATGTAAACTGGAACGTTTGACTCCTCTTAGAATTACGTCGAGTGTAACTGATAATCGGGTCAAGTGGGGAGAAAAAACCGCAGACGATATCACACAATATCGAACTGAATGTCATAAACGTCTCAGACTGATTGATTTTCCAACTGAATTTCGAATGTGTAGTGATCTGTATTGTGATGACCCAACTCACAGCCCAGTTATTGACAAAATGTACTCCGATATCGTGCTTGCTTTATCACAGGCGTCGGTGGAGGGGCGGGGGGGCGAGCGTGTGCAAAGTAAACGTCCACCTAAAACCATTGTTGGATGGAGTAAAGTAGTGAGTGACAGTCACGGGGCGGCCAGGGCGAGTTTTCGGGAATGGCTATTGTGTGGTTGTCCTTCTACTGGTGTTATGTTCACTAATATGTGTGAGACCAGAAAAATATTTAAGTCGCGTTTAAAATGGTGTCAGAACCATCAAAACCAATTAAAAATGGATGTTCTGGCAGCTAAACATAGCACAAAGGATTTCAAGGGGTTCTGGAAATGTACCAACAGTTTGAGGATACGCCCTGGTCTTCCCGTGAGTGTTGGCGGGACGAATGATTTGAAAGGTATAGCTGATAAGTTTAAAAACAACTTTATTGTAAAGTCACCATTAGGATCATCCTCGTCACTGTTAGAGGGAGGGGTGAGTGGGAAATATGTTGATACTAGAATCACAGCCAGGGATGTATCAATGGCGGTAAAATCGATTTCCCATGGGAAATCTCCTGGTCATGACGGATTAGGTGTGGAGCATATACAGCATGCTGGGCCGCATATGTGCAGGGTGTTGGCTATGTTCTACAACTTTTGTATTTCACACTCATACCTGCCTGCTGACATGTTGAGGACAATCGTAGTGCCTGTAGTAAAAAACAAAGCAGGGGATTTGTCAGATATATCAAACTACAGACCTATTTCTCTAGCTACAATAGTTGCAAAAGTGTTTGACAGCATTCTTAATACACAATTAAACAAATACATAAAGTTGCACGATAATCAGTTCGGGTTTCGGCCGGGACTGTCTACAGAAGCTGCAATATTGTGTCTTAAGAGTGCTGTTAGATACTATACCGCGAGAAAAACATCTGTATACGCTTGCTTCCTCGACCTTTCAAAAGCCTTTGACCTGGTTTCGTATGATATCTTGTGGAATAAGATGAGATCATCCCAGATACCGTATGAACTTATAAACATCTTTAAGTATTGGTACGGGAACCAGGTGAACAATGTGAAGTGGGCGGGCACGTTGTCGGACCCATATAGGTTGGAATGTGGGGTGAGGCAGGGGGGGTTGAGCTCTCCCTCCATTTTTAACCTGTATGTGAATGGACTGATCGAGGCGCTCAGCGAGCAACATATCGGTTGTCACATAGATGGCGTCTGTTTCAATAACATCAGCTACGCGGACGATATGGTGCTGCTGAGCGCCTCGGTCTGCGGACTCAGGAGGCTGATGAGTATATGTGAGGACTACGCAGCTGATCACGGGCTGCGTTATAATGTAAAGAAGAGTCAGTGTATGGTTTTTCAAGGTGGGTCTAGGAAGGTGCTAGAAATGCCACCCATTATGCTGAATGGCTCACCCTTGGAAAGGGTGGAAATTTTTAAGTACTTAGGACATTTCGTGACTCCTACCTTGAAAGATGATGCGGACATTGAGAGGGAGCGAAGGGCGCTGTCGGTCAGAGCGAACATGGTTATCCGTAGGTTTGCACGGTGCTCTAAAGATGTTAAAATAACTCTTTTTAGAGCCTACTGCACGACACTGTACACGTGCAGCTTGTGGACCGACTATACGCAAAAGTCGTACAGCGCCCTTCGTGTCCAGTTCAACAACGCGTTCAGGATGATGTTGGCGCTCCCCCGCTTTTGCAGCGCATCGACTATGTTTGCGGAAGCGCGCGTGGATTGCTTCCACGCCACTATGCGCAAGAGAGGCACGTCGCTGGTGCGGCGAGTGCGGGGGAGCGCTAACAGCATGCTGGCCGCGCTCGCGGATAGGCTTGATTGCTCCATCATCTCCCACTGTTGTAAGCGACATGTGGCAGACTGATGCGACTAGCAAACCTCATTTATTTCTAAGTTTAGCACATTTTGACATTATTATGTAAATTGTTAATTTAATGATGATTATTTTTATTATATTTTTTTTTCTTTTTTTTTTTATTATTCTTTTATTATGTATGACCTATTTAAATTAATTGAGTATTGTAAATGAATTGAGTAAATTAAATTATTATGAATTTTATAGAATTAAATGAGTAATGTTGGATTTATATGTAATGTGACTGTTTGTGTGTAATATTTCTATTATGAGTCTGTGTTACTTGAAATAAATGATTTTATTTTTATTTATTATTTATTTATTTATATACGGATGTAATTCCTCTTCACTCTGGTGTATCACCACAATTGTAAATAAAGCCTTTCTGCTACCGAATAAATGCCTAATCCCCCCCATCTGTTACCAAGTGAAAAATATAATTTATGGACATGAAAAAACATATAACGAATGGGTTGCCTGATAACATTAAGTCAAAACTATTTATAAATGCGACAACCGTGAGGCTAGACCGAAGAAAACAGATAAGTGTACATAAAGTATCAACTCATCTACCTGAGATACAAAAACATAGATAACCCAATAGATTCTCGGCCCATAGGCTTTGTACTTTCATTCCATTTTGATTTCGTTCGGTTTAGAAAAAGACATTAGTTTCGTTGATTTTAATAATAAAGTAGTCCTGACTTATTTTTATTGGGCAACCCATTCGCCATATTATACGAGTATGTATATGTTCACGTAAGTATTGCAAAAAAAAAAAAAAATATTCCGTACACCGATGAACGAACATGAACGAATCTTAGGAGTGATGTTGAGCTAACATAACATCACGCTTGTACTTCCCGAAGGGCGATGCAGAAGTGTACCTAATAGTATCCACATTTGGCCAGTTACGTTTAAGTCCCATAAAATAGGGGGCGTTCCTATGACTTCGTAGCTGCTACTGAGAATTTCCTAGTGAAAAAACTCATACTCACATGCTCGTTTCCGACCACTATACCAACAACTCTTGTTCGGCATAAAGCTGATAGATCGAGTTCCTAACGTCGAAATCCGAAGATGTACAAAGTTTTTCGATATTGGAGGTCACGTTATGGAACTCAAATGGAATTGGGCAGGACACCTAAAAACGTTTTACATTTTGAAAACCTACCAAACTGCGAAACAGTTTGTTGGCGGGATTTAGGACTAAGGCTGTCAGCGAATGGCGTCCATGAGCTGGAAAAAGAATTAATGTGGGTCAGTCGGCGGCAAGATGCGCATACGACATAGTTGCCATCGGGGGAAAAACCTGAATGAGAGATAGAAAACGACTTCTGGCACAGCATGAATTTGTTAACTTATCACACTTCTGTTCGCTATACTTTTGGAGAAATCATTACTGTCTGTCTGTCTGTATCGTGTGGTAAGTGCCTAACCTGGTGTCAGAGTTACCTGGTCACAGAGACAACGTTAAAATTTTTTCGTTCCTTGATAAATAAAACGTAGTTTTACAGCATTTGTTTTTTATTGCATTTTCTTCAAATAAAAGTAATTATGATTATATAAATATAAAACGAAGCAGGTAGGCAGCACGTAGGCAGCAGGTAGGTAGCAGTATACAAATTGGAAAAAATGAAAAATCTTGAAAACAACAATCTACGAGAATGATGAAATAACACAATGATCACAAGAGCTCCTTACCGACGCGCACGCCTAGGACCTCGATGCCCACCGGCCTCTGATAGGGTCCCACCTCCCGACGGAAGTGTGCAGCGCATGCGATGGACTCAATCCATCAATGAAATTTGTCATGCGCACATACTATGGGGCTACAGAGGGAGGAAACTACCTGACCGCGTACCGTGTTCGGATGCTCTCTCTGTTTCAGGTGCTTGAGCCAGCTGTTAACGTGTCGGCGCAACGACTGTCGGATCAGGTGCGAGTCATCCAGCTTATTTGTATGTTGGATGGCACTGTACTTGATCGCCTGCGAACTGAAATGCAGAGTAGCCATGTCATTACCCCGTCGGTGCAGGCTGTGGTACCACCACAATCTACCACAATACCCAATCGCGCAAACGACGAGAGTAATGACATGGTTATTAATGTAAGTACCCAATGCAGTGAGGAAATGAGGAGTGCTTTGGAGGGTGCGATTCGAGAATATCGGCTCATGCCACCCGAACTTAGACCACGCATACCTCCTTTGCCCATGCATAACAAAAATAGGGCGCTGGTGGCTGTTCTGGATTCGCAGTTGTCAAACTATTTTGATAACTGCGAAGACCTCACTGATGCTCACTCAATCCTTCATTGCGTCTGTAGCGGCGTGTCGTGTAGCTCGCGTCAAATTTTCTGATGACAGAGCTACACGACCTAAGCCAGCCGTACATTAGTGACAATTATTCTATCATGTCCGCTTATCAAAATGGATAAAGGAACGGGTCTTGAGGTACTAAGGAGCTGCTCCTCATTAATATGGCCATTAGTATGACCTCATTAATATGACAGATCCTTTCGGGAACGGCGAACCTGTTGGAGGTTCGCCGTTCCCGAAAGGATCTGTCAACATGTTGGATAGACTGTAAGAAGGCCTATGACTCGGTGCCACGGAGTAAATACAAAGCTCGGTGCCACATACATGGCTCATAAGGGTGCTAGAGTTCCATGAAGTTGATGCAACTCTGCGCACCTTCCTGATGTCGTGTATGGGACAACGGAGGAGAGTCCTTCGCTATCCAGGATGTCGGCAAATCCATGGGAATAGGGAGTCGATAAGGATAGAGCGAGGTATATTCCAGGGCGATAGTTTGAGTCCACTTTGGTTCTGCTTAGCCTTGAATCCTCTTAGCACGCTGCTGGAGGATTCAGGGCTATCGGTTGAGGAGAGTTGGTCAGGTTATATCTCACCTCTTTTACATTGATGACCTGAAACTCTTTGCCCCCAACGATTTGCAACTGATGGAGCTACTGAAGGTAACTGAAACTTTCAGTAGCGCCATCAGGATGGAATTTGGCGAGGACAAATGTGCGGTCATGCACCTAAAGCGAGAGGAGATTTTGGAATCTGTGGGAACCCGGCTCTCGGATTGGTAAATCTTAGATCCCTCTCAGCAACCAAAATCTACAAGTATTTGGGTATGTCAGAAGCGCTGGGCATCAATGTAGCTGACATGAAGCAATCGTTGAAGGAGCGCTTCTTTGGCCGCCTGAGAAAAGTAATTAATAGTCTTTTATCAGGCGGAAATAAGGTTCGTGCCTTCACGATTGGGTCATGCCGGTTTTGATGTACTCTTTCGGCATACTCAAATGGACAAAAACAGAACTAGACGACCCTGGATAGGAAGGTTCGTACGTTGTTGACGGCATATCGAATGCATCACCCACGCTCTTCGGTTACGAGACTGTATATCCCGCGGGGGTGCGGAGGTCGGGGCTTTTTAAACGCTAAGACTCTTCACAATCGAGAGATAAGCAGTCTCAGGGAATTTTTCATAGAAGCCGACGTGGGGATACATCGAGATGTGGTCGCAGTGGACAAGGGCCTCACCCCGCTTTCCTTGGCTAAAGAAAACTGACGCAAACCTGTAGTACTTGACACTAATGGCCGGAAGGAGGTATGGCCGAGTAAGGAGCTCCACGGACGCTTTTTCCGGGCCTTGCATGGGCTCGATGTAGACCTATCAGCGTCCGTAGCCTGGCTACGTTCCGGGGACCTCTTCGGAAAAACCGAAGGTTTTCTCTGTGTAATTATGGATGAAGTTCTGATGACGAATAACTACCGGGCGAATCAATCCGTCACATTATTTCTGGGTGTTCTCGTCTAGCTAACGGAGAGTACTTGCATAGACACAACCTTGTAGCCAGGATTATCGACCAGCAACTTGCTCTAAAATACAACTTTGTGGAATCGAAAGTGCCGTACTATAGGTATGTGCCCGACCCAGTTCTCAAAAATGGCAATATAACACTGTACTGGGATAAATCCATCATCACTAACAGGACTATTGTGGCCAACAAGCCTGATATAGTGGTGGTGGATCGATCAGAGCGGCGCGAAATGAATGATTGTTGACATAACGGTCCCGCATGACGGGAACCTCGTGAAAGCCGAGAAAGATAAAAATCAAATCAAATCAAGTATCTTGACTTGGCTCGCGAGGTTGTCGACATGTGGGAAGTGGACTCGGCGATCATTGTGCCGATAGTCGTTTCAGCCAATGGCTTAATTGCCAAGAGCCTCGACCAATACCTGAGGAGGCTCTCGTTAAGGGCTTGATTCAGAAAGCGTTTCTCCTGGACACGGCTCGTATTGTTAGGAGGTTCCTCTCTCTGGAGCCCTGACCGCCGGTAGCATGGACCTTGTTCCCGATACGGTGGGCTACTATTTTTTATATTTTTAAATGTTTTTTTTATATTTTTATTAAGAAACTACAGCTAGTTTCTTAATAAAAATATAAAAAAACGAACGAAGTCTCTAGCTGGTCAGCACCAGCTAGAGACTTCGTACTGCCTAATAATATAAATATAATTTAATATATTATTTTTATAATATTAATTTTTCCAAAAATGTGTACACTTGTAGATATTAACTGGAGCCCTATAATAATTTTTGTTTTTACGATAAAAATTAAGGTATGACTCCTACAAAATTAAAGTTGAAAAAAATAAAATTCTTAAAAAAATGTAACGATTTGACTAATTAACACATGACCCTATTAGGGCGCAGCAAATTTACATAAAACTAGTAAATATTTTAACATAAATATTGCATAGTATCTAATAGTATATAGTAAGAAGAGAAGGAGAAAACACAATAGAAAGGGAAAATAGCATATTTTATCACAATGGAGAAGGCAATACCAGACATGGTGTTGGCTTCCTGATTTCAAAACGCTGGAAGGATAATATTACCGAATTTGTCGCATATTCTAATAGAATCGTTTTACTCAAGTTTCGTGTGGCCGATAAAAAGATCCTTACACTAATCCAGGTATATGCTCCAACATCTTCGCATAGCAACGACGAAGTAGAAGAGTTCTACGACTTGCTCAACAAGGCATGCGATGAACACAGAGGGACTTGGACACTAGTCATGGGCGATTATAATGCCAAGATTGGTCCAAGAATAACATCGGACAACACGAACGTTATGGGACCGTACGGTTTGGGAGACAGAAATGAACGTGGTCAAGGCCTTCTAGAATTCGCTTTTGGGCAGAACTTAAGTGTAAGTAACAGCTTTTTCCCTAAAAAACCACATCGGCGATGGACCTGGCTCTCTCCAGACGGTCACACGAAAAATGAAATTGATTTTTGTCTCTCCTCGAACAAGCAAATAATACAGAATGTCGAAGTCCTAAACAGTTTAAAATTTAGTTCAGATCACCGCCCACTTAGAGTTGTAGTGAAATTTGACATGAAAATACATCGTAATAAAATAATTAATAAAACCATAAAACGAATTGACAAATCAACATTAATCGCAAACAAAGAAAAATTTAACTTACAAATCAAAAACAGTTTCAGCATTCTCGAATCTAAAAATTCAGAAGATGTACAAGTACAATATAATAATATCAAACATGTCATCAAAACTGCTAGTCAGAACATAAAGCGCCTCAAGATCAAACAGAAAAAGCTTACCGATTATACAGTCCGCCTTATAGAGGAGAGACAGAATCTACCATATCAGTCTCTCGAGTACAGAGAGCTGGACAGAAAGGTAAAGCGGAGCATTCGGAAAGATATCAGGGATTACAACACTGAACTCGCCCATTCCGCTTTAACAAATAACCGTTCCCTGAGGTCAGCCATGCGTGGGATGGATAGAGGTAGATCTTCTATAACACACCTGAAAGACAGTAATGGTGTGAAACAGGGTGATAGGACAAAATTAATACAAATTTGTACAGACTTTTACAAGTCTCTATATTCAGACGAGGACACAACTTTCCAACTTGCAGATGAAGTCTACTCTTGCCCTGATGATGTCCCTGTGATAACTGGTTATGAAGTTCACAAGGCTCTCAGTGCCATGAAGTACAACAAAAGCCCAGGTGAAGACGGCATAACGACCGACTCACTGCGAGTGGGAGAGTCAATTTTATTAACACACATATGCAACCTATTTAACTCCATTTTAAAAACAGGCATATTTCCAAGTAACTTTTGTCATTCCGACATTATTTTACTTCACAAAAAAGGAGACAAATCTGACCTAGGCAACTACCGTCCCATCAGTCTTGTTTCTCACCTGTACAAAGCTCTCATCAAAGTTCTGGGAAACCGTATATCCGACCAATTAGACCTCCACCAACCTCCGGAACAGGCCGGTTTTCGCTGTGGCCTATCCACTCACACACTCTGAATCAGTTGATTGAAAAGCACGAAGAATTTAATTTGCCGTTGTACCTTGCGTTCGTAGATTACTCCAAAGCTTTTGACAGTCTTTCACACGAAGCTATATTCAAAACACTCCATAAACAACAAATAGAACCCACTTATATTAAATTACTACAACTAATTTATTTCAATAGTACAGCTTCCATACGCTTAGACACCACTGGCCCATCCTTTGCAATCCGAAAAGGAGTGAAACAAGGAGATCCGCTATCTCCGAAACTCTTTACTGCGACCCTTGAAGAAGTTTTTCAAAAGTTAGATGCACCCTGGCGGGACAAGGGCATTGTCGTTGGGGAAAAGAGATTAACTAACCTTCGATTCGCCGACGACATTGTCCTTTTCTCGTCTTCAGCGGCTGAGTTGGGCGTCATGCTCGAACAACTGAGCCACGCCAGCCTCGAGGTCGGACTTAAAATGAACATGACGAAAACTAAGTTAATGACGAACAGCACGAAACGCAAAGTAGACATAGGGGGTGTGGAGGTTGAGTATGTCCATGAGTATATATACCTCGGCCAAATAGTCTCCTTCCAGGCGAGGCAAGATAAAGAAGTGGCTCGACGCACCGAAAACGCCTGGAAGAGCTATTGGTCGATGAAACACTTCATGAAAGGACCACTTTCACTCTCCCTCAAAAGGAAACTCATGGACACATGCATCCTTCCCACCCTCACCTATGGAGCGCAAACGTGGTCATTAACAAAGCGTCAAAAGTCCGCACTCGGGGTCTGCCAGCGAGCCATGGAGCGAAGTATGCTAGGGGTCAAAATTTCTGACCGTATAAAGAACAGTATACTTCGATCCAAGACCCAAATCGCAGACGTTTGCAACACAGCCGCCAAACTAAAATGGAACTGGGCTGGCCACATATGCCGCATGTCGCATCAAAATTGGGCCAAAGTGGCAACAGATTGGGTTCCAAACAACAGAACCCGCCGACGCGGTAGGCCCAGAAGGAGATGGCGTGACGATCTGGACTCTTGGACGCTGGATTGGGCCCAAATAGCCCAAGATAGAGAAGAATGGAAAGAGGGAAGGGAGGCCTTTGCCCTGCAGTGGGACACATGAGGCTCATAATAAATAATCTAATATTATCACGTAGATTAGGAAGTTTCAACCGCCAAGACGACTTGTGTTATCATTACAATAAATAAATAATATAAACGATACCCGCTGAGTATGTGGTCCTTGATGAGGTTTCGATCTATTAGTACTGCTTGGAATCATGATATGGCAATAGGCTCACCTCATAATAAATGACAAAAAAAAATATGGCGAAATGTGGGTGTATATGTGTATACTTCTGCCTAACCTTTCGGGTATTATCGGCGTGATGTTAGGTTAAGAGCCTATAGAACCTCAGCCTAGATTCTAATTTAGCTCCCACTTCACTCTGTTATCGCGATCGCACACAGCTCGCGGTGACGCGGGCACACAAAGTCGAAGCGATTTTGTTAGAGTAAACTAGGTACACTATTATCGGACGAGTACTAAGTACTTAATAAAATTATCAATCATAATTTAATATTAACTTGTCATTATATGAACATAAAATTGTACATCGCAAATTTAGTTTCAATGTACCTACTAACGTCAAAATGGAATCACCATGTGTTAGTACAAGTATTTTACTATATTTGTCTTTAAAATCATGAAAAACAACAAATCGCAAAATATTTCTTGCTCTTACCATGTTATTTTTGTTTTCAAATATCACAGCGACTGTACTATTTTTGCAACAAATACATTGCCCCTTAACCACTACCTAAGTTTGCCGCTAAGTGACTGGACAAGCAAT
The DNA here is from genome assembly GCA_964057025.1 of Standfussiana lucernea. NCBI lineage: Eukaryota > Metazoa > Arthropoda > Insecta > Lepidoptera > Noctuidae > Standfussiana > Standfussiana lucernea. The sequence goes on along the minus strand of OZ059787.1, from coordinate 18,221,688 downwards.
GTAAACATCAGAAAAGGATACTTTATTAAGTGGATGCCTCGCGGCCGTGGCGTCTTGCGGCAAGTTAGTGATGTGCTTGTGCAGATCGACTAACGTAGGCTATCGATCGATCGATAGGATTAGATCTCTTTGATAATATTAAGTTTTACGAATTTGAGCAGTTCCCATTGAATAATGACATAAATTATTTCTTATCAAATCTGTCATGGAAAAATATATGAATTTAAGAGTACCTACACTATTTGACAAAAAGTGCCACCCCAGTAATATCAAAGCGGCAAGTGCTGCACAAATACTTCCACTTTACAGGTCAGTGAGTAAACACCATAGCAGGGTTCAACAATACCTACTGTTTCAATTTCAATACGCTATGACAGCTTAAATCAACGTAACCGGATTTTTGATTGTTTTAATTTACTTAATAATATTTTTTTTTAGCTACATATTGTTTATTTTTATTATAATATTTTCTGGACATGCAGTTTATTATATTTATTTTCAAAATCAAAATCAAATCATTTATTTCAAGTAGGCCAATTACAGGCACTTTTGAATTGTCGAAACAAAGACAGCAATAAAAAATGAAGCTACAGTCCCAGTCACAAGACATAATAACTGTGAAAGTACTGTAGTTGCCCATTCCAAGGCGTAGATCTCTATGGAGAAGAATGGGCAAGAAACTCCATGGACACTCTTTTAAATCATAATGTTTTTACAAAAAATCTTGGATACATCATTCTTGTAGAGATGGTACATTATGTGAGAACGATGTAGCAAGACGTGCACGTTAAAAGTGTCCACAGTACAAAAAAAAGGCAATTAAAAAAACAAAATAATTAGTTCAAATAAACCGTGGCAACCAAGAGATGACCAGTCACAAATGACAGCGCCCGTTCACGAACATGACGCATGGATCAGCCATCATTCAACTCAACCATTTTGAAGGGAACTAAATGACCCGACACACACGCCACCATCAGCGAGACATTTGAGTGAGCATGACATACTCTTAACCGCCAGGGCACATTCAAGTCGAGAAAAAGTAAAAAAAAGTAGGTTTCCTGTGACTGATAGCTTTCTAGTACATAGTACTCACACAATATAGGCTATGCTGCTATATAATACTAAAAAGATTGAATTTATACAATGCAAAGACAGTTGAACAATCTTCAGCAGCCCCAACAATACTATTTAATGCTATCAATTTATGCGCCCCTGTCCTTGTGGAGCAGGACCAGCATTGAGCCAAGCATTATTATCAGCGATATAATCGCCCAACTTGTAATAAGCTTGCTTACACAGTGTGCGTTTAATGCATGTTTTAAATTTCGTCTCATTAAGTTCAAGAATACTTTGTGGTATTTTATTATAGCATCTCAAACAGTACCCTATGAAAGATGAGTCTACTTTAGCGAGTCTAAAGCCTGGCTGAACTAATTGGTCCCTATTTCTAGTATTGTAATTGTGTCTGTCACCTCTTTTTTTAAAAAGATGCAGATTTTTTCTAACGTACATTATGTTTTCATAAATGTATTGGCTATGTACCGTCATAATGTTAATGTCTTTAAACAGTTCCCTTAGAGAATCGCGCCTACAGAGGCCGTATATGGCTCTGATGGCTCTTTTTTGCAGAATAAAAATAGACTCGATGTCTGCAGCCCGTCCCCATAACAAAATGCCGTAAGACATTATACTATGGAAGTAACTAAAATAGACCAGTCTTGCGGTATCTACATCAGTGAATTGACGAATTTTTCGAACAGCATATGCTGCCGAACTCAGTCGCCCCGCAAAGGATGTTAAATGAGAACCCCATTGTAGCCTCGAATCCAGCGTAATCCCCAGGAAAACCGTTTTATCGACGAAATCTAGTTTCTCTTTATTCAATACTATCTCACAATCATTACTTTTAACATTCGGTAAAGCAAATCTTATGCATTTAGTCTTTTTTTCATTTAATACTAAATTGTTTGCTGTGAACCAATTATGGACCTGAAGTAGGGCATCATTCACGTCATCTAGATTTTGGGCCCGTCTACTTATCTTAAAAATTAGGAAAGTGTCATCAGCAAATAACACCATATTCTTAGGTTGGTTTTTCAATAAATAGGGTAGATCATTTATATATACTAGAAAGAGGAAAGGACCCAATATTGAGCCTTGCGGAACCCCCATCTTTACTTTTAAACCCTGTGAATTAACTCCATTTATTTTGAGGATCCCAATTTTTTTTTGTATAATAATAAATGTAAGATTCGATAACTTTCCGATTTAGTCAATCACTAGCGTATATGTAAAATAAATTGCTTTTGCACAGCACAACGATAGCAACCGATGTTTTTGTGTGGGTAAGTTGTACGGTGCATGGTATATACACGCTGTGATTGATGGGATAAGGTTTATAATTGATCGTGTAGTACGTTCTGTTATAAGAAATGTGGATGTGTGCGCGACTGCGTACTTATTGCTTTTGCTGACCTCTCATTGTACGGAATGCCTATACAATGTGAGATCAGCTTATACTGGAAATGTATAGTTTGATAATTATGTAGCCGTGGGTACGAATAACAGATCAGTTACATTTTTAGGTGGTAGAAGATACTGACGAATTTACCGGAATATCATCTTTATCACCATCGTTTTCAGTACTGTGTAATCGACGTCTTCTAAAAAGATACATTATAATTATTTAGCTAAACTACCAAGGTACGTCAGTAAGTTCATACATTTCATGTATGTGGTAGGTAGCACTACAGTCGGATAAGTAAGTTACAGTTTTGTTTCTTGTAGTTAGATAGGTAGGTACTTACCGAACATACCTATATTTTTTATTAGGTATTTCTAAGCGCTTGGCTGCTGCACTGCGGGTCGCGGGTTCGATTCCCGCACGGAACAAATATTTTTATAGCCTAACGATAGTTGTGAAGATTTGTGTTTGTAATCGCACCGTCTCTGATTCAGGAGAAATCCTGGAGTGGGACAGCATTATAAAAAACAATTACTAAGTACTTACTGTAGATACCTATATTTTGTTGTAATATACATATATTGTCAAAACAAAACTATATAGGTAATTTTCATCTTTTTATTTTTTATAAAAGTTGCCCCACACTGGATTTCTCCTGAATCGTGGACGATGCATTTGTGATTGTAAACTTACAAACACAAATCTTCACATGCAGAAACACCTGCGACTCGTAGCGCAGCAGCCAATCGCTTAGCCACTGCATCAAACGTGTCGTATGCTGTCTACCTATATGTTTGTAGTTAAATAGTACATAGGTAAATAGATACTTATTTCATTAAGTTTATCATATGTTTGCCTGCTTCTTTACGCCAACCGTTATTTCCCATTGTGCCACACTATAAACCTATATACATAAATTTTAATTTTACGTCGTCTTGTTGCGTAATGTGTGTTCTGAGCGCAAGCGACACAGCTCTCCCGTTCGAAATCCGAAGTGAGACTGAGCGCGGGTGGCGGGTGGCAGAGAACCAACTTCAAGACGCCGATAGTTTAGGTATTTTCTTTTTAAGGTGAAAATAATAGGAATTTAAAAAAAATAAAAAACATAAGACCTGCTTTATAGGTAGTTCAGTTAGTATGCCAAGTTTCATGATCTAATTTTAAGTATTTTTTGAATACGTGTAACTTTGGATTTTTTTTCTATCGAGAAAATTTTATGGAATCGTGTTTTCGGCAAACATAGGACCTAGCATTAATCCTCAACTTTACCGTATATTTATTTCAAAATTAATGCTGCAGTATTTTCGGCATAACGGAGGATCATGCTAAGCCATCTGAGGTACTATAGGCCCTTAAGTGTCAATTACTAGAAGCTTTGACACACTCTTCACAATCTAACTGTGCAATAAAATTGATGAAAGCAGGACAGATTATATTGTGCACTAATTGTACGGTCGTGGTCAGAAGTCCAGTAGCAATCTCACAAAGCTCTAGCATCAAAACTAGTCGTACTTACGACCTTTTTCAATAAAGATATTTCACACACATTGATATTGTTCTGTTTACAATTTTTAGCTAGTTCACATTTCACGTTTACTCATCCAATAGCTGCGATGATCTCATAAACCATAAATAACTTCAAAAACTTTTAATAAGAGGGAGATGACGCTTAATAGGTGCCCGAAATATTCTTTTATTTACGAATAATAAAGGTCACCGTAACAGCTTCTATGCCTTGGGTTTTACAGTTGCCAATTACACGTTAAATCTCAATTACAAGATACGGATTCATTTATTAGGGATATTTCAAAGCTGACCGAATTGGTTACAAGATAGAAACCATTTCTGCCTTTTAGTGGCAACATCGAGAATGAGTAATATATTTAATGAGAATGAGAAATAAATACTATGAGTATTCCCACGTAGAAATAAAGCACAAGCGAAATAGCTGGAACTACTGCTGACAACAGCTACAGGAAGGAGTTCGAATATTTGCTTTACAACCTTTGCTGATATGTAAGGCATGTAGCTTTGTATAGCTCCCGGTCAGAAGCATGTGTTTTGTGAAAAGTACGAGTCGACAAGTTTCGGCGTATTTTGGCCGAAATACGCCGAAACTTGTCAACTAGCGATGTGAGAAAAAGATGTCCTTTATAAATTCAAGATGATTTAATTGAGTAACACCATCCAGTTCTAGTCCTTTATGATAAAAGTTCAACATTGAACTGTTCAGTGACCAAGGGTCAAGTCAAGTTACCTCTCACCTACATTGCGCATCGCTACAATTAATTTAACTACGGCTGTATTCCCGGCGCGTCTCGCTGCCCCACCCCGACCCCCCGCCACACCGGGAGTAGCCCCCCTCCCCCATGTGCCATCGGAATTATAATCTGTAATTTATTGTCTGCGAGAAAGTTTGCTCGTCCGCCTCCGTGGTTACCGGCTTACCGAACTTACGGGCAATTGTTGGCGCTCGCACAACTCAATAGTCGAAGTAATTGGCTTTTTGTAATAAATTACATTTGCAAGAATAATCTTATTGGCTTCAGAATTTTCAAATAGCATGCTGCCAGATTTGTTTAAGTCTAAAATTAATTAAGTATTTTCTTAAATGTTGCCTGTGCCAGTTTATGTTTTGTGGATCTATGGAATATCCAAAAAGTAAATTGTCATAAAAAAAAAACAACAAACTATCAGGGACGGCAAAAGAAAAGCATTTTCAGATTCCAATCTGAAATGAGTTTCAAAAGCAATAGGGAACAAACATTTTAGTTCTGGAACAATAATTTTCATATAGCAAATCGGCACGTTTGTGCAACACTTCGCAACTCTAACGACTTTTGTTTGCAACTCGAAAGAATACTCGATTACTCGCTGATATAGTCCAGGATAGTGTTGCACAGCTAAAGCCGATATAAGACGCTTCTCTCAAGTGAACCACAACTCAAATTTTACATCGAATTGAAAGTTCAGCTGCCCCTTTTATTAAATTTTTCGAAAGTAGGCGAGTGAAAGAAAAAGTTACATATTAATAATTTAAGCACACAAAAATGTACAGAGGCGGATCGGTTCAGATCAGTTCATAAAAAAAATAGTTCTTCACTTTGATTGAATTCTGTGTTCAGACGTTTCCCTTCGAGTGAAGGATGTGGAACGAAAGAAAAAAGTGATGCGTCTGATGTCGGTTAATACAAATGGAGTGAAGTTCTCGCGGTATTCCACTCGCGACTATTAACGTAATCCGGCTGTGTTCACGTCATATCGTATTCATCAAGTTCACAAAGAATCTGTTTGCTAACAGATTGGAACTTTAATTTAAATTTTTATTGTGGTTAATGTAAAGAACATAAAACAGTTTGTCTAAGGCACACATTCGGTATATCTTTGATTATTTGTTTTTCTTCACAACAATATTCCATGGTTTCAAGTATGTATGTAATAATGTGTATCGCGTAAAGTACAAGCATAAATGCGACGACGGTTGTTCGCTTAGATTACGAGCGGAAAAACTCATCTCTTTGTATTTTCTATTCCCAGTTTATCGTGGCAGCATTAAAACTAACTCCACATTATTTGGTATTAGTATGGATTGTTTTAAATTATTTCCTATTAAAGTCTGCCTGTGTGCGAACTGCAGGTAAAACTTTTAATTGACTCCGTTTGTACTCTGCTTCTGCTCTGCTCTGTATTCTGTACGAATAAAATACTGAAATAAACTGCTCTGCAGGACACGAACCGCGGCGCCGAGGCCGGAAATGATTTAATTTATATTACCTTCCGACAAATATTTGTTTTATAGAGTTAAACTATCGCTGCGACTGCGCTGTTTCTTGCAATCACAGCACAAAGGAAAGGTGTACGTCTATTGCACACGTCCTGAAAATAAGAATGATTTATAGCAAAAAAAAACTTTTTTGCAAAAAAAAAAACCGACTTCCTAAAAAAAACACTAAAACGGTGGCTATTGTTTGTTTCATTGACTTTTTTGCCACCGACTTCCGAAAGTAAAGTTATTTTCCACTTTTTTAGTGTTTTTTTTGGAAGTCGGTTTAAGTTTTTATTTTACCCTTTTTAGTTATCGTATCACACACAAATCCCAATCAATCATCAATTTCGCAATTTTTTTTACTTGGATGACATATTTTTTCCACCTATTTTGATTTCAAAACCAAACTGCTGAACCGATTTTGATGAAATTTCTATGGGATCAATCGGGAAGTAGATCCATTCAGATAAAAGAGGAATTTTGCAAATCGGTTCATAAATGACGAAGATATGAGGAAACAAAAAAAAAAACGAATTTAGAACCTCCTCCTTTTTTTGAAGTCGGTTAGAAAAAATACAAATATTTTTGTCGTCAATCGCAATCAAAAGTTATTTCCGGAAGCAAATGATTTTACCTTCACAAGATATTTGGCGAAGTTCACACCAACCAAAAGCTTCTACCATTCTTTACTGTAATCTTTTACTGTACAAAAATCGGCGTTATTGTGTCGATATGATTGAAACACAACATTCTAAGCCAGACTCGTAAATACTGAGTTATCACAACACTGTGGGCTAGTAGTCACCTGACTACTAGCCCACACAGGTGTGCCTCACACACCTGTGTGAGGCACACCTGTATGCACCCGGCACTACTGTCAGAACTCAAGCATCTACCTACAACGTCAAAGCGATACTTGAAATGTTTTGTTTCCAGCGAGTGTGAATGTAGGAGACAATAGTTTACCAACATTCATCGAATTCGTTATCAACGTGCGCGTCTATACTCCTTTCGAGCAGAAAAGCTGCATTTTGTTGTAAATAATAGTCTGACATCGATGGTAAAAACAAATATTTTGTATGCGTCTTGCGAATACAAAGAATATCTGTGGTATGCACATAATATACCCATGATGTAAACCAGGCTCCCTACAGAATACTTGGCAACCGATCAATAACATGTAAGTATCCAGTAATGCGGATAGTGCAGTACTCCCATTACTACGAGCTTATTTCTTGCAACGGCATCAGCAAAACCTATGTAATGATGACTTCGTGACTAAATACTAAATGTAGGTAATAATTGATACTTTCCCGCAATTACAGTATTGGTAGTTTAACAACCTTTTATGTAAAAAAACACAGTCAATCTCATCTAGTTTTACTACTTCGAGGTTAATCGATTCCCTTATGAAGTAGTTAGTTTAAACAAACTCGCGATGACTGAAGAACGGATTATTGTCGATTGAACGGTAGTTTTAGTTAACCACTAAGTACTGATGGCAGCAGAGTTCTCTATGAACGAGTTAATCGTCATAGCGGCTGTCCCACCGCTGGGACGATCACATGGATCTTAAATATTTGTTTATTACTACAAATTTTAGTCAAACAATTCTTCGCTCAAATTAAATACTGTTCTGTTGACCACACTTCGTTTCATATTATCTTTGTTTTATTAATCAACGAGAGACTTAGTATATAATTTCGTTTAACTGAAGTAAACATTAGCTTAAAAAAACTAACAAAGTATGCTGTAGTATTTCGACGACTTGCTCTTTCTTGCAAACACTTCATCGTGATAATTTTATTATTAGATTTCATTATTTCAATAATAATGCGGGACTTTGGTACGATTTGTATGTTAAAGTACATTGCACAGATCCAACAAATATACATTAAGTACAAAGCGGGCGACGGTACGTTCATTGTACACCTTTGTGTGTTGTGATGCAAAGGGTTGTTGTTCTCATTGAGAAGCGACTGTTGCACTCACCGCCAGGTGTCGGGGTGCACACATACTACACACATACAATGCACCAATACACCATCTGTCAGCGGTTAGGGATTTCTAACAACGAGAATTAAAATCAGCAACTATTAATTTAAATCCCTGAATAGAAAATCTCTAGTTTAATGCGATTTTATAAACCGCCCAGTAAAAGTAGTCTAATAATACTTGTATATTATTAGGCGAGTGTGTCATGTTTTCATTAAAACTGCAGCGAGCGCCGTCCACGCCCAGCGGTACACATGTAACGGCGTTATTTAAGCTAATTCGTGTTCCTAACTACCCTCGAACACAGTTATTAGTTTAACAGGTTACTACGCCGTAGCCTCCCCACTACGTGTGCTACGCCGTAGCTTCGAGTTATGTCGTGGTATTGTGCCACGCGGAGGCTACGGGACGCTATTGTCTTGGGAATTCGCTACTTTGTTCTAGGATAGTTCATTTTATTTCCACGTCAACGATATCGGCTGTAATATTTTACAAAGTACAGCGTTAGGTTGGATATTTTATTGAATAAACAACATGTATTTTATGTAAGGTCTTCCATACGCCAAATATAACTTTCGGACATTATTTAATTATTTATTTGTCAACTTTAAAAGTACAAACTCACATGAAAGAAAAACTGACTATCTTGCTAATCTACAATGTTTTACAACAAATTGTATGTAATTAGCCTTTATTTTTATGTAATTCATTTAGTGTTACTAGGTTGACCTGTGGAAGATGTGCACTCGGAGTTTCCTCTGCTGGATGTGGTCCATACAGCTTCTAACACAAAACTCACAAACACTGATCACTGCAACTACTCTCAACATTATATTCATTATTATACTCGTATATTGTAAATACATTGTTTGTTTCTTAACACTGACAAGATAAACAGATAATAATAATTATTGAATGTCAAAAAATCTGTTGTCTATGTGACCCTGCGCGTACAGACAACATAAAACTCTGTAGTGTTTTGCTTCCGCATAATTGTTATAGATCTTTCTATCATAATAAAAAAAATAAGATAATTCTCTGAAAACTTTTTGTTTTATTTACAATTAAAATCGTGCGTTATGGTTGGACCACCCCTTACTATCATTCATTTAGTAATTTGTCTAACTTATGTATTACATTTCTAAAAAAATCAATCTACAGGGTTAAAGATTGAGTTGATCTAGATCCTTTAAAAGGTTGTAGTTTCCATCATTCCTGACTGATTTGATTACGAGACACCGTACCCCAAACATAATCGTTTTCAAGATATTGGACGTTGAAGTATTTTTTTTTATTGCCGATTGTTTGTCTATTTGGCCTATTTTTGTTTGTGTTTTTTGCCTCTAAATTATTAGTGTTTGCGATTTTTGTTTAGTAAATAGGTTGCTTTATTATTCTCAGTACTAAAATTGCAGTTAAATGATTCCAACTGGACCGGTGGCCTCAAAACATCGCCCTAAAATATACCTAGCTCTATCCTTATCGGCTCGCTATTCCTCTGGATTTGCCGACATCCTGGATCGCGAAGGACTGTCCTCCATTGCCCCATACACGACATCAGGAAGGTGCGCAGAGTTGCATCAACTTTATACAACTCTAGCTCCCTCATGAGCCATGTATGTGGCACCAAGTCATAGGCCTTCTTACAGTCTATCCAACATGTTGACAGATCCTTTCGGGAACGGCGAACCTGTTGGCTTATGACCATATCAATGAGGAACAGCTCCTTAGTACCGCGAAATCCGCGAGATCCGTATTCATTTTGAGAAGCGGACATAACAGAATTTTCGTCAATATGTTTTAGTGATTTTAGCTCACAATGGATGTATAAAATTTATATACTGTTGGAATTGGTCTATAATTATTAGGCAATACTATCATTATTATTATTCAAATGAAGCGCTTCAATTAACTCAATTGCTTTCCTTGTTATGAAGAAACCATCTGTAGCCAATCTTACAATCTGTTTGTTCTAACTAAGTCACGAACCTGCCTTTCATTTGTCATTCAAAGACAGGAAACAGAATACGGAATACTTTGAAAGGTAAAATTTTCCTTTAATTTCAAAGAAGTTGAACAAGAAAACAAGTTGCGTGGAGTTTTCCTGGCATTTATTTTATCATCCAATTACTAGCGGTGCGTTGATAAGCGGCGCGTTAATATTCGGGGCAGCGCCGCGCCGCGCCGTACCCGTGTGCCCACCGACTAACAGTCGCGCCGTGCCGATATCTGCCAGGTACGCGACTGATACAGAACTACAACTAGGATAAAACTGTCACGCGTAAACAAATGAACAGTTTCAGGCTGATTAAGCATCTTTCTTCCTAGTAGTACACCCGGCAAAGAAACTAAATGAAACAAATATTTCGTTCTAACATGATCTTTGGTGTCAACAGAAGTAAATAATAGTTATATGCATGGAACTAATATGTACTACGTTGAAATGCTATAAAAATCTTTAAAGTGTTCGATTGACGTTGTTAAAGGGACGTTGTTGGTAATTTTTTTTTTTTTTTGGGAATTTTATTGAAAAAGCATTCGTTGGTTCTGATTTTGGCCAAAATATACTATTTACAGTTATCTATAGAAAACAATTACATAATGTTTTACCACCTCTTGGTCAAATTACCAAACTGTGCTGAAAATAATAATTCAATCTCAGCACAACGCCGTCGCTCATCTCAACAAATAATACCTTAGCCAATTTTCACGACCCCCACCGGCAAGAAGTTATCTATTCATCGCAGAACCACGGAGTTGACTTCAAAACAGGAAGTCTACGAATAAATTATAAGAAGAAGTGTCTAAACAGTGCGAAGCGCGTACGTGTGGTGCATAACGATCAGCTCGGCAGTGAACAGGGAACAGTGAGCAGTCGCGCAGGCTGACAGACAGACAGCTTGTAATGGACCAGGGCGAGAAAACAGGCACTGGTATAGTTTAAAAGCACCTTACGAATAGGATTGGTGCTTTGGTCCAGAGATTGCAAACATTACAGCTACAAAATGTACTAACGACATGGAACGTTCTGTCTGTCTACTTTCATGACGTGTGTTGTCATCTTCTTTCGTATCAATAGTCTAATCAACTAACTTTTCGGTCGCTAGATGGCGCTGCATGTGTTAACTAGATTAACATTACTCGCTGTGTTATAAAATTTTCAAAAAATCCTAAAAATACTCAAAGTTCAGTGTATTCCGTATTAATAGTGAGAAAAAGACATAATAATTTCTGACAATTGGAGTCATTACGATTTATTACCTAAAAATCAGTGTTATTGCGGGAACAAAATACATTACACTATCACTTTCGGGATATCTTCCGCGATTAATGCTAAATCATAAATCATCATCATTATCATTTTTAATGTTAAATCTGCCATAGCGGAACATCTACTGCAGTCAGGGCCCAATCACTGGATCTTGTCAACGAACAGGCATTACATACCATGGCTGGCAAGAGAAGCTATTGAAATATCAAAACCCAAAAATCTTAATCGAGAGAAGGGCTTCAAATTGTCAAGTACGTGGAATCCAGTGTTGAGTATGCTCAAAAGTAAAAGCGGGCGTCGGGATCAGGACTCCGCAAAAGCTAGCGATATTGTGAGTATGTTTTGCCGTGACTTTGTACCGAGTTCCAGTAGTGCGCGTAGCAAAAGACAAAGAAAGAGGGTAGACAGATTTGTCTGCGCCTTACAGGTTTTTACCATCCCCCCGCATTCTCCAGTCATCTCGTGATCATGGCGCTTGCAACAGCGTCGCAATATCGGGAGCTCAATATAAACATTAATCGCTGAAGATATCCCGCAAGTGATAGTGTAAGTTCCGTTATAAACCGTGAAAGCTTAAAACAGTGTTACAAAATACATTGTGTTTACATAGGTTGCAAACATTACATTAGAGTTGAAGTGTCAAACTCAGCGAATGTGGACTGTGCTAACACGATCTGCAATATATTTTTTTAACTTTGGGACGTTTTTTCGAATAGTGTCTTTATTATTCACTTTTATGCCAATGGTTTGATTTAAAATTCTGCTGTATCATTCTATATGCATTAAAGCTTAAATAAGCGCCATCTATTCGACCTACTGTAGAGCAGCAAAGGAGTCAGTTACCTAACTTCTGTGTAACTCGCATTTTTGACTGACTGATCGAACTCCTCATCGAATTTTATCGTCATGTGATAGTTTTCTGGTTCCCACGTCAGGTGGCGCCACTTTTACCTTGCTTGCCTGATAAAATTCTGCTCAAGTATTCGAATATTCAAGATGAACTGTAACGGATGTAATATTGTGCTGGCATCTGATGCTGGTTACTTGATGTGTAATGAGTGCGAGGGTAGATTTCATCATGAGTGTCTAAACTTTTCTTTGCAACAGTTTATGGCACTAACCCATGAGTTCAAGACTGGCTGGAAATGTCCCCCGTGTTGTAACATTACGCGTCGCACTACTCCTAATTCGAACACACCCGTTCGTTCCAGCACGCAGGTTCCATTAGAAGACAATTTCATGAATATGTCGTGCGATATCGTAAAGTAACGTCCTCCCTCGCCTCGCACTCCACCATGTATGTACACGTCACTTGCTACAAGAGTTGACAATAACTCCACATCGGTGCTTGCAGACAACCAAATCCAGTCTTTTCCCTAGATAGTACGGGTGTTGAAAGACAAAAAAGGGCCGAACCTTTCTTTTTTTGACACAAGTATGAAACTTGGCACAGTCGTTCCTGGAGTCAAAATAAGCCGATTAAGATCGGTAGCCATCGGAACCCTCCCCTCTAGCACTGGAGGGGGGGGGGGGGGTTAAATGTCCATGTTTAGCTAAATAGGTCAAGTGTGGTATCATTTTCGCACATAAATAAATAACGTAGAATTCATTTCTGATATAAAAAATTGCAATTTCTTAAGCAGTTTTTAAAAAATTTCACAATATTCAAAATTTTCAACCACAATTTTTTATTTTAAGTCAATGTTAATATAAAACTGGTTTTTTTATTTCTTAATAAAAAATACGCTAACAAAGCCCATTTAATGCGGTTTTGAAAAAAATAACGTGATAGTACCTTTTCTAACAATAAATAGCAAAAAAAAAATTAAAACGTCCCGCGCCGTCGATTTCACGCACTCTGAGGACCGACTGACATTGTTATCAATCATAAAAACCGGCCAAGTACTAGTCGTACTCGCACAGACAGGGTTCCGTAGCACCAAACAACATAATACAAATATTATTCACGCTCAATCATATGTAAATTTATACTCAACAGCAAATCTAAATTTGTTTTTCATAGTATGTTAATGGAAAACAAAGCGCTGCAGTTTGATGAAAAGGTCCCATATATCAAAAACTAAATATCAAATCTTATGCAAACCCATTTTCGTTGAAAGTTTTTTTACGTTCCACAAACCTAAATTTTTCATAATTTTCCTCCTCCTTACTTTAGAAATTAGAGGCACAATTTTTTCGATTGCCTAAGTAGGGTTATGTTTTTCGAACATGTGTATCTACTAGTATATATTTTTTTCAGTAGCCTAAACGGTTTGTTTGACGGCTTTCAACATAAGAGGTGTCATAAGATTTGTCTTAATAATTATGGGATTCAGTCGGTCCTCAGAATGCGTGAAATTGTCGGCGCGCGACGTTTAAATATTTTTTTTTCGCTATTTATTGTTAGAAAAGATACTTTAATGTTACTTTTTTTCAAAACTGCATTAAATAGGCTTTGTTAGCATGTTTTTTATTTGCAAATAAAAACACCAGTTTAACCGCTTAATAAATTGCAATTTTTTATACCAGAAATGAATTCTACGTTATGGATTTATGCGAAACTGACATTACACTTGACCTATTAGCTAAACATGGACAGTTATAATTTTTGAATCGGGCGGAGCAAACTCCCCCCCCCCCCTCCTCCGGCGCCAGAGGGGAGTGTCCCGAGGGTTACCGATCTTAATCGGCTTATTTTTACTCAAGAAACAACTGTGCCAAGTTTCATACTTGTGTCAAAAACAGAAAGGTGTTTGCACTAAACACCCGTACTATGAATTGAACAAAACATTACAACCATGGCGATCTGACATCGATCGTACTATGACATTGTTTAGGGAAGACATTAAAAACATCTTGAAGGATTGGCGAAATGAGATGGACGCCAATATGCTCAGTTACTACGAAAGTGTTAAAACAGTTTGGCCGATATGAAGAAGGAGCTAGGCTCTGTCTGCGCTGCCCAAGCTGACCTCAAAAAGGATGTGAAAAAAATGAACGATGAAATGTCCAGTCTCAAACATTCGCTCCAGTTCCACGCAAGTGAACAGATTGATCTCAAAAGACGAGTTGAAGACATTGCACGTTTGCAGGCAGAACAATCAGCCACTACCACAACCTATGTACTTGGAATCCAAAAATGAAGCGCTTGAATAGCAAGCGAGGCAATGCAATCTAGAAATTTGCAAACGTACCAGACAAGCGTGTTTAAAGTTTTTCATACTTTCATAAATAATATTTTTGATTTGCTTAACAGTAGCCCTAATGCAATTAGTATCATGAGTAGTGCCTTAGTTTAAAATAATGCCCATGACTTCAATATTGCACCCTGTATAAATATACACACACATACATCTGAAACACGAAAGTTAATTTAATAAAATGTAAAAAAAAAAGTATTTGTAACACTAGCGATTATTATTGTATCCTTAAGTTAATCTGTGTACAGCTTTGTGGGCTGCAATATTGTCTATAAGTTTTCTGTATGTCTTGTTCCTATTATTATACTGTAGCTGTTTAATTATTTAATAATTGTTTGTTTGTTAATAAAACTAAAATAAAATAAATAAAATAATTTGGGCCTAACAGATGGCCTTTTAAGTCACCTAAAGAATACCTGCATGTTCTGTATCTAAACGACTCATAGTGTCATATCGTTAAATTCCGGTCAAAGTTAGTTTCATTGATTTTTTCTTTCGGAAATTAAACAAAACTTCACTCTTCTTCTTTTTTGCGTGTTGATGAACTCAGATAGTACCCAAACAGTATTTAGCCACCTGCACCGCTCTCAAAACTTCAATAACGTCAATACTGTTACTACGATGACATCTATTGTAACCTCGCAAAGTTTATTAGTTTTAACATTTAGTTCGCTCGTCGGAACAATTAGAAACAAATCATACTGCGTCTGTGAAGTTACATTAACGAACTATTACAAGTTTTCCGTCACACACACAGGCACCTCTCTCTGAATGAATGTACATTGTTTAATTAAATTGTGAGGTTGCGAGCTGATGTATAGATTGTATTTTCATAGCGGAGTTTGTTAAAAATCTTTATAAAATGCATTAGCCGGTAGATAAAAAACAATCAAAAGTTTTTGCAAAAAAAAAATAACAGACTTCCAAAAAAAACACTAAAAAAAGGTGTAAAATAACTTTACTTTTGGAAGTCGGTGACTATTGTTTGTTTTATTGACTGTTTTGGCACCGACTTCCGAAAGTAAAGTTATTTTCCAATTTTTTTTTTGGAATTCGGTTATTTTTTTGCAAAAACGTTTTTATTTTACCCTTTTTAGCTTTCGCATCACACACAAATTCTTGTCAAGTATCAATTTCGCAATTTCTTTTACTTGGATGACATATTTTTTCCAGCTATTTTGATTTAAAACCAAACTGCTGAACCGATTTTGATGAAATTTCTATGGGACCAATCGGAAAGTAGATCCATTCAGATAAATGATTTTTTTTTCAAATCAGTTCATAAATGACGAAGATGAGGTAACAAACTTCCTCCTTTTTTTGAAGTCGGTTAACTAATTAAAAGTAAAAAGGTTTTAGCTCGTAACTAAAATTAACCTCGGTTTTCTTTTTCTCCTCAAGCAATAACAAAAGAAAAACCATTTCATGGCGACATAAATACTGCAACAAAAAGACAGCTTTCAATATAAAAGTGTCATTAAAGTGCCATTAGTGCAATCGTCTAGTCTGATCGTACTTAATAGTCTAATCAGGCGCTCACTTTGTAGACTTTATTAGATAAAGCTCCCACTTGAGCAAGTAATGCTAAGCTGTTCCTACAGGCGCGCATAGAGCATGATCAGCCTATAGTGTGCCCATGGCTGGGACAAAGGCTTTCACTCTGAGAGGGAGTGGGCCGTAACCGTAATCTGCTACTCGGGCCCGGCGCGTGCTGTTAGACGTCACATGTCTTAGGATGATCGGTTCCAGGACAAGCCGGTTCCCTCGTGAAGATTTCCTTCACCGGTCGTGCAAAATAACAATAAAATATTCAAAGCGTCGCAGAAACACTATCACAACACCAACACAATTAAATCGTACTAGCAGTTGCAAAGTAAACTACCCGCGGAGTTTGAGACAAAACAATTAACAATACGCCAGGTGTGCGAGCGAGACAGAAACTAGTTGTTTGTGCGACGCAATACAACTGCGACTAACTGACGTACAAGTTGCGCGCTAGCTTTATTGCGCGTCCGGCATGACGAGCGCTAGATGTTACTAACGGACTAGTTGCGCGCTAGCTTTATTGCGCGTCCGGCACGACGAGCGCTAGATGTTACTGACGGACTTGTTGCGCACTAGCTTTATTGCGCGTCCGGCACGACGAGCGCGAGATGTTACTGACGGACAAGTTGCGCGCTAGCTTTATTGCGCGTCCGGCACGACGAGCGCTAGATGTTACTGACGGACTAGTTGCGCGCTAGCTTTATTGCGCGTCCGGCACGACGAGCGCTAGATGTTACTGACGGACTAGTTGCGCGCTAGCTTTATTGCGCGTCCGGCACGACGAGCGCGAGATGTTACTGACGGACAAGTTGCGCGCTAGCTTTATTGCGCGTCCGGCACGAAGAGCGCTAGATGTTACTGACGGACTAGTTGCGCGCTAGCTTTATTGCGCGTCCGGCACGACGAGCGATATATGTATATTACTGACGAACATGTTGCGCGCGCGGAAAAAACAAGACTATCCAAACTCTTGAAAGTATTAAACTACATTTGAATTTTCAAATTCAAATCACAGTTCTAGAAAATCGCCTGGCGCCTAGTCATAGTCAATATTTTGTTTCTCGCTTGGGTGTAGTGTAAAAGCATTAATAAATGGCCCCCATTTCTCGTTATTGTTTATTGTAACTATTTATCTCTCCGAAGTTTAGAACAACTCGAGCAACTCACTCTACATCAAACTAAAATAGAGTTTACATGCACCAGTGTATTGCAATTTACAATCTATATTAGTTACATACACAGTTTACGAGATTTCTTGAGTAATGGCAATATTACATTCGTGCGATACTTGCACTCAGAACACTCGGAACAACAAACAATCTCGGTCGTCACATCTATCTGTTGTCGTGCTGCACAGCTGTTCGTATTTATCTAGTAGTTGGTGCGACTACAATTTTGTAATATCCGGCACTTGTCCGCGGCGCAGCGGTGGCGGCTTTAATCTGTTCCTGCTCAACACTCAGCACTCCCAGCTGTCTAGCTGTTATAATATCACAACATTACTTTGGATTGATAGTAAGTTTGAATTAATTTCAAATTTAAAAACTCCAGATTCCTGATAAATATACTATGTTTTAACTCTATTGAACCAATGTCAGAATTAAAGTCTTTGCCCTACAATGGTAAAATTTATCACAAGGGTTCAAAAGTCCACATGCACGCATTTTCTTATAAACTCTGTTTGTCATTCATTTGATTCCATAAATAATGTACTATCATCAAGCAATCCCAATATTTGTTCAAACGTCAGTGACAACACAACCAATAAATGCGTGGGTGTGATTCAGTTCGTCAGAGTGGCTTCAATATTTGCGCAATGTTTGCGCGAGCTCACTGGAGGAGTGTTTGTTCAGCGTTATGTTGGCCCATTGCCTTTGATAACGGGCTTTGCTTTATCTTTGGGGAGGAGGAAAGTATCCGCGTCTGATTAGCTGATGATCTCGGCTAATCGTGTGTACTGCTCGATTGTTTGCGTTCGTGAGAGTACTGTCGCGTGTTGAAAGGGTTTATGGTTTGTTGATAAGAGCGATTCTTTTCTTCTGCTTGCGAGAATCGAAGCAATGTACAGTGATATAGTATCGGCTTGAACATTCATGTAATATTAGGCATATTTGTTTTATTTTTACTTTATTTATATATGGACAAAAAACAGTTACACGTTACAATTTGTATATCAAATCTAATTAGGTTCATTTAATATACGTATAACCGACACTATTGTCCACGGATTAAAAAAAAATACTTAAAAGAGGAAAGGACGGACGGTCGCTTATCTAAATTATTAATAAAAAGAAGAAAAAAAACAAAAGTAAGTTATGAAGGGTTGTGGGTAAGTAAAGCTATAGTCATTTTTTTAAATCGTGCAGGAGTAAACGCAAAAATATCGGTATCAGTAAAGTGTGTGTTATAGGTTACTACAAGGCGGCGGAGAGGTGCCCGCTCACCGGCGTTTGTTTTGCACTTCTCAGTGTGAAACAGACGAGGAACGCGCACTTCCCGCCGTATAATACTTCTTGGTACTACGTAACATACGTTATTGTTAAGTTCATTACAATCAAACTTATTATTACAAATGCCATGCAGCGTCATGGCCATGAGGAGCGTACGCCTGGACTCCAAACTCAAGAGATTGTGCTGTTTGAGTAGTTCTAAATAAGAAAATCTCGAGTGATAAAATTTATACTGCACGTTGCGTAGGTATTTTTAACCGACTTCAAAAAAAGGAGGAGGTTCTCAATTCGGTTGTATGTTTTTTTTTTTGTGTTTGTTACCTCATATCTCCGTCATTTATGAACCGATTTGAAAAATTCTTCATTTATCTGAATGGATCTACTTCCCGATTGGTCCCATAGAAATTTCATCAAAATCGGTACAGCAGTTTGGTTTTGAAAACAAAATAGCTGGAAAAAATTTCATCCAAGTAAAAGAAATTGCGAAATTGATACTTGACAAGGATTTGTGTGTGATAAGATAACTAAAAAGGGTAAAATAAAAACTTTTTTGCAAAAAAAAAAACTGACTTCCAAAAAAAAACACTAAAAAAGTGGAAAATAACTTTACTTTCGGAAGTCGGTGGCAAAAAAGACAATGAAACAAACAATAGTCAATAGTTATTGTGCATTATGTTAGGTTGTTGGTACAATCAATGTTACAACATTGTTACTAAGTAAATTGCTAAGAACTAGTATGCCTCAAGCCGCGTGATTTTGTTTCTTTTCAATGACGCTAAGATGATTACTTCTAAGCAGACATGACGAGCGCTTACAATTCAGATAACCTCTGAAATAGCTCATTGTACATTATAACGACGTTATCGTGATTTTTTAGAGCTTATCGGCTGAGTGATGATTGAGACGATACTCAGAACATTGTACAAACAGAAAACATTATTACATTACTATGATATACTTCAAAGTGGTTTTTATTAGATTTTTTTTTCCAAAAAAATTCGTTCTTTGTGCGTGTAACGATTTTAAGAGTAGTGAATGAACGATTGAACGTGTTCTCTGAAAGACGTCGGTCGGTCGCGGCGACCTTCAATAGCGAATGAATGCTACATAACAAGATATTTTGGGAACCTGCAAAACGGTTTTACAATTGGTTTTTAATAAATTATACACATTGCCATGTGTACTCGCTTAGTGGGAGAACTGACAAGTGACTCTTCTTGGTATGTGTATTCATCAGCAATATTCTCGATGAGTACACGTCGAATTCTTTTATTTTGTTAAAGGGGAACAACAATCACTACATTCTGTAATATTAGAAACAGAAAAACAGATGAGTTATTTCAAAGTTTGTTAATATCGATAAAATTTTGTAAAACACCATTTTAATGGTATTTAGCCGTAAATCACTGAAAGGGTTCATTTACGTATTTAAAAAGCAACAGAAACATTGAATAAAGTTAACAGTTTAAATAACTTCCAAAAAATAAAAAGTTATTCCCCGTCGCGTCTCCCCGTGGACTGGCATAAGAAACGCTCATTAAAAGTCGTCTTTTTACTTCACTCGCGAAATCCCACACTTCAACCAAACACCGCACGATGAAGTACACTCATAATTATTGTCAACTAAATAAACAGCACCTAGAGAGAAGACGCGGGGACGCGAGGGCGCGGGGGGCGCGGGGGGCGCGTGCGGGACTGCGATTAGCTCTGCTAATTAACGTTATTCAATATTTGTTTGCAGCGAAAAGGTTCATTACCCCTCCCGGCCTCTCTGCAGCCTCCCCCCTCTTTCGGCGTCTCGGCGTCGTCCTAAGTAAATAGAGGAATTACGCGCGTGCCACACAAACAAGCGAACAAACAGACAGACAGGATACAGATGAGTTTTTATTATCGTTCGCGATGCGCCACGCCGAGAGAGGAGCGAGGGTGTTTGACTAACTGCTCGAATTTTTGATTAATTTTTCAACATTGACATTCTGATTGTTGTTATTTGCGATACAGCTTGCTTTGAGTTGCAACGTTATTTTTGTGAAATCCTCTCTTAAGGCGAACTTCACCAATGAACTGAATGCCGCACATCTTAACTGCGTTCAATAGCTGTCACTGAACTTAGCAATTATGACGCTCCTGGGCTCTCATTGGTTAATCCGCTGTTAGCAAAACGATAGATAATTTCTGTAATTAACGTTTCAAATTGTTAATTTACTGACACTATTCCTTACCAAATAAATATTGTGTACAAAAGAACCCAAGCAAGTACGTAGGTACACATTACACAGTAGTTACATATTACACAGTAGGTACACATTACACAGTAGGTACACATTACACAGTAGGTACACATTACACAGTAGGTACACATTACACAGTAGTTACATATTACACAGTAGGTACACATTACACAGTAGGTACACATTACACAGTAGGTACACATTACACAGTAGGTACACATTACACAGTAGGTACACATTACACAGTAGGTACACATTACACAGTAGTTACACATTACACAGTAGCTACACATTACACAGTAGGTACACATTAAACAATAGGTACACGCTTCAACTACACAACACGAGTACGTTCCGATTGAATATACTAAATTATCGAATTCCCGAGAAGTGATTCTTGACACTTATATCTGTATTTGTGTTCAGTTTATTTTACAATAAAATGTTTTTTGAATAACATAGGTGCTTACTTACAATTATTTATATTCTTATATTGCTTTATTTCGTATACCATCTTCTAGGCGTTTTCAGTAAATAATTATTGTGACATTGATTAATTCAGACGAAATTGACTTCTGGGTAAGGAGGTACTTGGGCGTTATCGTAAGATACAAACTGCTTGGAAAATTTTTCTATAATTATAAAGTTAAGGTTTAAGCCTCGTTCACACAGACGCGTTTTGTCGCGCTTTGCGGCATAGCGGTGACGCCGCAACGCAAAGCCTCACACACAGGCGCGGCGCGCGTCTCACCGCGTTCTCGATAGGATCGAGTATCGAAAAATCCTAACCTAACCTAACCTATCCCTTTTCTCCAGGTGGAAATCCTTAATTAATGTCCTCCGCCTTGGGGAGAGCGGAGCGTGTTAACTAAAATCACCCCGATGTTCAGTCCCACACTTGCATCGGGGGGCAGCGGTATCCTGATGTGACTTCCGATGCCCGGAACTGGTGCTGACCCATTTGACAAGCGGGTGTCTGCTGCGGGGTGGGTGAACGCTCATCTCAACCTTACCTAACAGCTCGATCCATTCCGATCTCAGTATTTGAGACTGGCAACAAGTTCACAAGACGCGTGCGTGCACCTGTGTGTCGGGTAGATCAAAGGGCCGGAACTGCATGACGCTTTGCCGCTGGCAGCTGCGGCAAATGCTAGGCGGCTGCATTGGCATGTTGGTAACATTTTTTTTCCCGATCTTGGGGAAAAAAATTCGTTCTTAGGGAATTCGTAATGGTTAAAAAGAGAATCAAGAGACACTTTACGGCCAAATTTGCAATTGCATAATTTAACTTGCGTATAATATAATCTGGCTCTGGGCACAGCCAGGCTTCCGGGCCATTTCCCCGTATCATGTTTTTCGAGTGCACGTATTCTCTGTGTCTGAGGTCCAAATGATGGGTTCTTCATTAGATGACAACGCCGTTTTGTTGTTAGCAATAGCCATTGAGGGAGATAGAGCGCAGGTAAGTCATAAAATTAAATTACATACATAATAACATCACTGAAAATTTGTTAGAATTTGGCAATCCTTAAAGGTAATTCGATTCCTGGAGTTATATGGAACAATAGTAAAAGTGAGAAGAAAGAAAGAAAACGAACAAGCGCCGCTTTTTAGGGTTCTATGGCCTAATGGCAAAACCGAAACCCTTTTAATTAAACAAAAGTGAGATTTGGTATATTTTCTGCTCCAACCGCAGATATAACTTGGTTTTAATAGTTTGTTCTAGAAATAATACGAAATACGATCAATATTCTTAACTGTCTCGAAAAGGGAGGAGATGAATAAATAAATATATGTTAGATTTTATTAGTGTGTATGTTCAGCGATAATTCTCAATTATTGCGCCTGTCGATTGTTGATGGTCAATAAGCCAATA
>OZ059787.1:17951480-18198687 GCA_964057025.1 Standfussiana lucernea | reverse complement strand
CGATAGGATCGAGAAATTCTAACCTAACCTAACCTATCCCTTTTCTCCAGGTGGAAATCCTTAATGAATGTCCTCCGCCTTGGTGAGAGCGGAGCGTGTTAACTAAAATCACCCCGATGTTCAGTCCCACACATGTATCGGGGGGCAGCGGTATCCTGATGTGACCTCCGATGCCCCGAACTGGTGCTGACCCATTTGACAAGCGGGCGTCTGCTACGGCCCGTCTTAGATACGGGCCGTAAAGCGCGTACGGAAATTAGGACCGTTTTGCGCGGTACATTTTTCGTAGCCGAAACCTTTGGACCCCGTTTTTTATTTATTTCCTTGTATAAATTATCACAATTTCTATTGTATTACCTTGCTATTTACATATATTACCTTATTAAATAATAATATTACACAAAACTAGACAGAATAAAATTATCCTAGAACATTATGTTCGAAAATCTGAGGTGGCTGAATTTTTATTTTACAATTTTCATCATATTTCCTAAATTAATTAACTTATTGACATGAATCCTTTTGTATTGTTGTTTTTAAATGTAAACCTATTGTTTGACACTACTTTCATTAAAATATCTGCACTAATTAAAATTCTCATTTTCAAGTTACGTAATTATATGAGACAAATTTTCTAACTTAATTTTTTGATCATTCGATTTGAGCATTCGCCGCCGCCGCCAGCGGCAGAGCTTTACGTGGTTCCGACCCTTTGATCTAGCCGCAACACAGTTGCACGCACGCGTCTTGTGAACTTGTTGCCAGTCTCAAATACTGAGATCGGAATGGATCGAGCTGTTAGGTTAGGTTGAGATGAGCGTTCACCCAACCCGCAGCAGACACCTGCTTGTCAAATGGGTCAGCACCAGTTCCAGGCATCGGAAGTCACATCAGGATAGCGCTGCCCCCCGATGCAAGTGTGGGATTGAACATCGGGGTGATTTTAGTTAACACGCTCCGCTCTCCCCAAGGCGGAGGACATTAATTAAGGATTTCCACCTGGAGAAAAGGGATAGGTTAGGTTAGGTTAGGATTTCTCGATCCTATCGAGAAAAAACGCGATGACGCCGCGCTTCACGCCGCGTCACGCCGAGGCGTCACGCGCGCTGTGTGAACACACGCCGGCGTTTTCATACAAAATGTTCTACGAGTATTTTTGTTTTTCGGCGCCGAGCGCCGCGCTTCACGCCGCGTCGCGCGCGGCGCTATCGAAAAGTTATTAAATTATCTGAAACGCAAAGCGTCGTGACGCGCCAGTGTGAACACGCGCACGCGTTTTCATACAATTTGTTCTACGGAGATTTTAACGTCGCGTGACGCGCTGCGCCTGTGTGTGGGAGGCTTTAGGCATAAACATCAAAGTTAAGTGATGATCTCTTTCATCATGCATTTTTAGACGTTTAAACGTCTCTCAACTTTAATCAGAGGTTATAGGTTACCGGTGCAAGCCGAGCTAGTCTTGTCATAACGTCAGTCGATGCCACACATTATAGTCGAGCACTCGGACTCGGACTCTCCATATCAATACATCATGTAGTTCCGCCTAGGGCACAACAAATTGGTCAACCGATCGTTACCGAAGTCCGTTACCTATTATACACAAGTTACCTCGACATATCGTAGCGCTCGTAGCTCGTAGCACTTTGCTACGCCGTAGATCATCGCAAAGTTCCTTCACCTCTGTGCACCGTGCATGTTGCACTCACATATTTGCAGCCACAAGGGAACTAAGTATAGCACATAAAAACAGTACAATTGGAACAAGTCCAAGTCATAAACAGTAATAAAAACGGTCGGCGCATGACGTATAAAATACTCTAAAATATACGACTGCAGTTACTATAATTACTTGGGAATTTATTTGGACTAAAAATAACGAAAGAGTGTGGTGGACTGCATTTTCTCTTGTAAATGTAATTGCTGCAATTAGGCTACACGTATGTTTGTGTGACTATTAAATTAATTTATAGAATTGTTTTACGTAACGTTGTATGTGATTGCAGTACGTCTTAATCATTGCACGCATTGCCTCAGGTTATAATGGTCTATACACGGTTTAGTTTGCGAGGCGGAGTGACGGATATCGCTAATCAGGTGTTCATAAACACACACAAACACACACGCCAGTCTCACAGATACAGACACAGGCATACAATGCGTGTTGTGTGTCAATGTTATCACGTTTCAAAGGCCAACATGTTGCGTCATATTTATGCAAACTGTAATGAGTTCAAAATAAGCTTTAAAAATTGTCGGATCGAGAGGATAACGATGTATTTTGGCACACTTTGTATTTTCCTATTTGCCACAATTATTACATACCGCCGTTTGCTTCGTCACCTCGTAGCCTTTCGACAGTGTGTCCTTCCTGGCCGTCAGTCCTCTACACTGCACTACTCAAAGGAACCGTTTTCATTTGTGGTCGATTGAGACGTATACGGTTTGTCTATGAAGTACTAACTAGGTGCTGAAATATATGTAGGGGATTGTGGTTGACCGAAATAAAACCTTCACTTCTTAATAACTTCTTTAATTATTTAGAAATTATTCAATTGAAAATCTATTGTGTAGTCAAGAAGATCCAAGCGGTCACAGACAGACACGAAATGTGACTTTGTTTTATAATATCTAAGATAGTATTGGGTTTAAGATAGGAACATATTGGCAGTATTCTCTCTACGACTCGAAGGTGGCTATTTGCGAAGAGCTTGCCGCATTTATACGAGATATAGTGAGCGCTGAACGAATGCGTGTTCGGTTTCAGCCATTGTGTTTAATGCTCATATTTGAGCAGGTTTAAAAGCACAGCAGCGATAAAGCGAACAATGAGCGCACTCAACATCACATGTATTTCAGACAAAATGTATGCATAAAGTTACTTTAAGTCTTTTGTTATTTCCCTTTATTTGATTCGGTAAAAATCCCGACTGAATTCAACTAAATTAACACCATAAAATAACCAAAAGCTGCGTAGGGTTTTCCTGTAGTGTGTGCAATAATGTAATCTTTTGCATGCTTAAACAGCAAAACAAAAAACTTTTTAACAAAAAAAAATAACCAACGAAAACTGGAACTCAAATGCGAAAAATAAAAACCTTTTGTTCTAGCTAAGGTCCAAAGTTAAAGTAAGTAATTAATTTTCGAGTCGGCGCCAACAGAACAAACAAGAAAATTTATTACGTAAAGCGTGAAATTATGGTAGCTTGATTGATCTTCGCTTATTGTTTGTTGTCGCCGCCTCAAAATTTAATTACTTACTTTAACTTTGGAACTTAGCTAGAATAAAAGGTTTTTTTATTTTTCGCTTTTGAATTTCGGTTTTCGTCGGTTCAATTTTTTGTTAAAAAGTTTTTATTTTTCGGTTTTTAGTTTCCTTTTTCGTTGCTGAAATCTACTTCGCTGTACTTAATTTTTAGTTGCAATCGAAATTCCAAATTCCACAGTTTTGATAAAAAGTCATTTCCTTTTTCGTCGTTTTTTTTTTGTTGTTGCTGAAAACTACTTTGGGCTTAATTTTTGGTCGCTATTGAAATTTCAAATTCCTTGATAGGCGAAGGGTGGCGTTAGGTGTAGAATGTTCCCTACTGTCAAACAGGATAACGAGTACAATGGCAAGATGACTATATATGTATATGTACATATAGTCCTCCTGATAGTTTTCGGTCATGGCGGCGAATTTTAGAGAGATTAGCAATCGGCCCAAGTGTGCAAGTGTGTGCGCAGACGCAGGTGCACTCTCTGTTCCTTTACTCTCATAGTCCGATGGGATGGCAATCCGTCATGACCGGAGAGGCATCAGGCGCAGGACCAACAACGTGCTTTCCGAGGCACGGGGGTATCATACCGCCAACGTCCAAATTCCGGGCTACTAGTGAGAAATTTCTAATGGAAAAACCGAATCGAACCAAGGACCCCACTCTCAGCAGTCGGGCTTGCGAACATGTGATGATGTGACCAGCGGAGCCGCAACATGACTACGTACCATAGTTCTAAACACAATCGAGTTTATACAATTCGTTAGGTTTAAAGATATTTATTCTCAAAAAAGACACAAAGTCACTTACATGAGAACAATGCTTAAAATAAATTATAATTAAAGTTCGTCACAGACGTCACGGTAACAATTATTATACATAATTATGTATTAGATATATTAGATTAAACACACCCATCCAATGCATTCAGATGCTATGAAGGGTGTTAGTTGTCATCAAATATTCAGTTAATAGAGTTTTGAATGCATTGAATGAGTGTACTTTTTTAATACATGAGGGTATTTTGTTGTACAATTGTGCTCCCTCAAATATTAACATTTTTTTGCCGAACTTAGTTCTCATCTTCGGTAGAATCAGAAAACTAGCTCGGCGAGTACTACGTTGGGTTACTTGTTTCACTTTAGTAAACGATAAATTAGTCTGTATACTTTTGTTGAGTGCCTTACGAATGAAAATACATGTATTGTAAATATATAGCTGTCTAATGTTCATTATTTTGGTTTCTTCATAAATTTTGCTTGTCGATGTTAAGAATGGGTAGCCAAAAATCATTTTTATTAATTTGTTTTGTGCAACTTGAAGACTTGCTAGCTTTGTCTTGGCCGCACTACCCCATATTTCAACCAGATATAGTAGGTGAGGCTTTACTAAGGCGTTATAGATGGTGTGGCGCAATCTATGTGGAATACATCGAACTATGTTTCGGAGGGATCCAAGTAATGACGTAAGCTTTGTTTTTATATGATCCAAGTGGACAGTCCATGATAGAGAACTATCCATTCTTAAGCCAAGATATTTTTCACAAGACTTTTGCTGTAAGGGTATATTATTAATAAGTAGTGGATTATGTGGAGGTATTATTTTATTTTTTGCTTTAAACAAGATATAGGACGTTTTAGAAATATTTATAGTTAATAGATTATATTGAAACCATGAAAAAAGGGTGTTTAAATCGTCTTGAGCCTGGGAAACTAAATCATGAATGGAAGGTCCGAAATAAAATAAGCAAGTGTCATCTGCGTATAGAGTAAGATGGCCATGTAGTTGAATTTCCTGAATATTATTTATGTAGATCAAAAAGAGCAAAGGCCCCAGGATTGATCCCTGGGGAACTCCACACGTTATAGGTAATGTGCCACTTTCATAGTTATTATCCGTTCTAACTACCTGCGACCTATTTTTTAGATAGGAATGGAACATTCTTAGGGCACTGCCGGTAATTTTGATGGTTTCTAGCTTTTTAAGCAACAATTCGTGACTTACGGTGTCAAACGCTTTTTTGAGATCAATAAAGATACCAAGGACTATGTTTTTCCCATCTAAATTTTGCTTAATTTTAGTAACGAGGTCGACTGTAGCTGTTAGTGTGCTGCTTTTTGGTCTAAACCCGTATTGTCTGTCTGAAAGAAAGTTGATTGTAGTTAAATGTTTATATAATCGTTCGTGTAGGATTTTTTCTAATATCTTTGACAATACAGGCAACACTGAAATAGGT
Source organism: Standfussiana lucernea (assembly GCA_964057025.1). Lineage (NCBI taxonomy): Eukaryota > Metazoa > Arthropoda > Insecta > Lepidoptera > Noctuidae > Standfussiana > Standfussiana lucernea. The sequence continues at coordinate 18,193,197 of OZ059787.1, read as the reverse complement.
CGGTAGTTACCTGGGTCCATTTTTGAACCCGATTTGTGTATGGGAGTGACCTTCGCCATTTTCAGAGTTTCGGGAAAATGACCTTCAGCTAGCAATTTGTTGAAGCAGTTGCTCAGGTTGTTCGCAATTAAATTGTTCATGCATTTTATTGCTTTGGTACTAATTCCATCTAATCCAGTGCTACAGTTAGGGTCGAGATTTGATATAATTTTTGAAATTTCAGTTACAGAACACGGATCAAGAGTTGATAACACTGGAGTGTCCTCGGGAGGATTTTTTGGTAAAGCATGTGTACAATCATCGTGAAATGGTCTAGATATTTCGTTCGCTAAAAGGGGTCCAATAGTGGCAAAGTATTCATTAAAAATCTGGCAAATTTCATTTGGGTTCGTAATGTGTTTCGAGTCAATCAGTAGTTTTGAAGGAGCACAATTTAGTTTAATTTTATTGTTTGCTAGAATGTTAACCAAATTCCACATTTTCTTAGGTTTATTAATACAATCACCAAACTTTTTATAGTAAAAAATATTCTTTGTATCTTGCATGTGTTTGGCAACATGTTTTCTTTTTGTCATAAATTCTGCTTCCAGGGTGGTGTTCTTTGGATTCTTCTTTAGTTCTGTCCACAATGCGTTTCTTTGATTGATATCGTCAATTATGTTTCTATTTATCCAGTCGTTTTGGGGTAGGTTCTGGATTTTGGTTTTTGTTATTTTACTTTTGTCAATTATTGATTTTATTTTGTTTTCTAGTACTGCGTAATCATCATCTAATTCTTCTAGGTTTGTTGCTTCTAGTATATCATATAGTTTCGTAAAATCAATGGCTTCGTATTTGGTCCGTATTTTTCGAGGGGATTTAGTTTTTTTGAGTTCAACATATATTTGTTTGTGATCTGACATTGAAGAGTCAGCTATTGCCATGTGGAAATGATCGTCTTTCAGATTAGAACTAACATGGTCCAAAATAGATTTTCTGGTATTCGATTCTCTTGTACAATATTTCTTAGTGATTTTATTTAGTAATGTATGTCCAGTTCCCTTTAGAAGTTCATGATATTGTTTAGTCTTTTTGCCTTTGTTTAAAAGATCAATGTTAAAATCTCCGAACACTATTGCCCGGTTTCTTTGTTGTAGTTGGGACTCATAAACCTCAAGAAAATCTGCGTAGTTAGTATCGCCAGGGTTATATACGACTCCTACTTCTAGTGCATATCGCTCTAATCGTACCCATAGATAGTTGTTTCCTCCTATGTACTTGGACTCTGATAAGCTATGTTTAAGGTCATTGTGGACATATGCTGAAACTCCACCTCCTCTTGAATCGGTTCTATAGTTGTAGTAGTGTGAATAGTTGTTTATTTGTAGTTCTAAGGCTTGTGTTTCAGTTCTTATCCAAGTTTCAGTCAGTAAAATAACATGTATCGTATTGGGAAGCGATTGCAGAATGCATTTCAGTTCATCAAATTTTCCTTTTTTGCGTATACTTCGAGCATTAAGGTAGAAAAATCTGAGCCGTGATTTATTGGTTTCTATATTTTGGTAATTGTTGATAACTTGGTAGGTATTGCTAGCGATGGTCTTTGGTATGGTTTCGATTACTGCTCGTAGTTTTTTGCTGGGTTTTTTATTATTATTGTAGGTGTGCCATTAATATACTTTATAGTTAGTCCATTCTCTCCATCACTTTGACGACGTGTTAATTCTTCTTTTACATCTTTAAAATATTTTTGCTGAGCTGGGGTTTGGTCTGAAAATATTTTAATGTTTTCTGGCAACTTTTCTTTATTGCGTAGGAGTTGCTTTGCGGGTGCTGAAGTGTCGTAGCATACTTTGATTCTGCGGCTTTTTCCCGGCGAGTATTTACCTATTCTAAAGACTTTAATCGGTTTCGGGAGGTCTTGGCCCACCAGTAGAGTAATTTTTAAAATATCAGCGTCATCTTGGGATTTTCGTTCTTCGGCGCTGGCAGCGGACTGTTCGGGCAGACCCACAAAAATAATATTTTTTTCTCTGCTATTCCGATTTGCTACCTCCTTAATTATTTGTTCGTTCAGACATAGCTGATTTTGAAAGTTTGAAGTCGAACATTCAGAGGTGGGTTTAAACGTGTTAAGTTCTAACTCAAAGGATTTTATTTTATGTTCCCCGAGCGATAATTGTTTCTCCAACTGTGATACAGTTGTTTTTAATTGTTTATGTTCAGTTATCATACTAGATGTTGATGATTTAATCTCACTAATCTGCGCTGTATTTCCACGAATCATGTTTGCTGTTTGTTCATTACATGACTTCAATTCAGTGACCTCAGCTTTAACCTCTGCTATACTTTCCTGCATTTTAATAATAATCTGCTCATTAGATCCAACGTATTTTTCAAGCAACGAACCGATACGGGACAATTCCGACCGCATTTCTTTAATTTCGGCGGCGCATTCACATTCATGTTTCCTTTTATTTCGAAAGGTAATTTGCGGGTCCACTGTTAACGAGCTCAGCTTTGATAAATCGGGTTGCGATCCACCGCCTGTGCCGTGCGGAGGCGATCTTTGTACATTCATAATAGTGCGACAATATTCAATGCAAGCTCAACTTCAATGTTAAGGGCACGTGTACTTATCGGTATTTGCTTGGTTGGAACACGGGCCACACTGCGTGCGCGTCGAGTCACTGTGCGAGCGAGTTAAAAAATAGCAACTGTTCTACTCACGCGGAGGTGAGGCGCGCTCGCGCGGGCACGGCGGTCGGTGGCTTGTTGTTCTTGAGGCGCAGGACACAGGGACGAAACGGCTCAATTAGAAATTAATTGGTTTTGCAGTTTGAGTTCTATCCTTGTGTTATTATTAGTTATATTTGAAGGGCAATAATTAAAGTATTTAGAGAATAAAATAATACACAACTGCTCCGGACGGGTGACGAACGACGATTCGTTCCATCGATGAATCTCGCGAAGTAGCTACCTAGATGTGAACAATTGTAGTGGCCTTTTGTCTGAGATAAAATTGGCTACCGAATCCCGTGTTATGCTGAGACATAACATATCAGTATATGATATAGTGTACATCACTGCGCAGTGCGCAGGGGTCAGCCAGAGGAAGGAGAATTACCAGATTGCTTTGTAGTGTTTGACGATGAAAGCACAGGAATAAAACTGAAAGATATCGATGATTGTGTTGTTATACCTCCAGTGGTTGTGTAGGCAATTCCTTTGATTTTTTGTATCTTAGCAGTAAGTTTATAATTATTTAAGTTTTGAATATCGCGCGAAGCGGAATGGCATCATCGCGCGCCGTCCGCATCGCTACATTTCATGCTATCCCTGTCGCACTTGCATAAAGCGCGCGAACAACAATGTTGTCCGCGCGCGTGACGGCCAACGGGCACCGTGTGCCGCATGACCAGTGGCGTCATAAACACACTCGCGAGCGGGCGCGTACTTAACGCTCAGGCGTTCCCGCCAAAAATGTATACCTAATGCTAGTTTGACTTGTATGTACTGTGAAATTTTGTAATTTTAATATACGCGAGTTTTACCGACTTTTGTGTGTCTGTTGTATACAAATCCCGCCCTAAAACGTATAGGTTGCAACTTTCTAAGAAATACAGGTTCAAGGTGACATTGAACGCAGGATTCTGCGAGTAATTCTATGCTGGACCGCCACGGTACATAAATTACAAGGGACAACCCGCGATGAAACAGTAATCGACCTGGGAAAGAAAGTTTTTGCTATATTATGTGGCACTGAGCAGAGTGAAAACACTCGATGGCATTGCATTATCAGATACAGAACCAAATAAGATGTTAAACAACCCCGCATGATGAACAAGCACGTTTTCTAAATGAACCCAATAGCTGCTGTAAACTATTGAGGACCTCTTGCCTTCCGTCTCCATCATATCATCAGATACAATCCAGGTCTCTATTATACAATATGTAACAAAAACCCTGTTGTTCCTTTCAGGTACGTATACATTTACCTACAAGCACGACATTGATGAAGTTATAATAAAAAAAATTAAGCATTGGCCAGTTGAGAGGTCAAAATGAAATAACTATTAAAATCGACACATTCAAAAAAATGTTTAGAGTATCTGATTTTACAAGTACATCTTTATTTCGCTAAATAGCCTACGAGCTCGGCGGCTTCTTTGACGCGACAGAAGATGCCGCCAAAGACTACCGCGACGCTCGCGCTCGCCGCGCCCCTTTACGCCACCACCGGCCGCTCTGCGAATCACTTCCTTAGTCTCCCGCGCAACTTTCTTCCGAACGGATGTTATTGTTGACCTACGTAGTGAGTGACTTGTGTTTTGTTTACGTACACGTTGACCATGTCGTATTCTAACGTAGAATATTTTAATATGTTGATGTGTCTTGGGAAATGTGACTGCAATTATGCAGAAGCACGCAGACTCTACCAAGAACGTTTCGCGAGTCTACCATTACCGTCGGCGATGGCATTCCAACGTTTGTACATACGTACGTACAATACCGGCAGTGTGCACGGACGAGACCAACAACGAGATCGACAAGATCGAACAAGATAGTGATGTCTTGAATTGGATTCTGTTCACCGACGAGTGCTCATTTGTTAGAACAGGTGTATTTAATTCGCACAATGAGCACGTGTGGTCGATCACAAACCCGCATGCTATTAAAGCAAGTAACTTTCAGCATCGGTGGAGGATTAATGTTTGGGCTGGAATTATTGACCGGACAAAATTATTGGACCTTGTTTTTTAGACCAAACAATGAATGGCGCCAACTATCTTCGTTTCCTGCAAGAACAGCTGAGTGACGAACTTGATGAATTAGGCCTCCATATCGTGCGACGTATGTGGTTCCAACATGACGGCGCGCCGCCGCCGCCACACTTCTCCCGCCCTGTGAGAAGCTATTTAAATGCTGAGTACGGAGAGAGATGGATTGGTCGCGGTGGACCAATTAATTGGCCCGCGAGATCACCCGACTTGACGCCTTTTGATTTTTTCCTCTGGGGCGCCGTTAAGCAACAGGTGTTCAAAAAAACATGCGATACGGAGGTCGAAATGCGTTCACGCATAGTAGCAGCATTTGACCATATCAAGTGACATGGATGACAACCCGAATGGCGCAGCGGTAGTGAGGCTGCCTTACGTTCATAGGGTTCCGGGTTCGAATCCCGGTAGGAGCAAGTGTTTGTGTGACATTTGTTACCGAGTCATGGATGTTTATATATATAATAAGTATGTATTTACAAACAAAAAGTATCTATGTAGTATATCAACTATCTAGTGTCCACGACACAAGCCTCGTTGCTTAGTGTGGCACTAGATGGCGCTGTGTGTAATGTCCAGCGATATTTATTTATTATTTATTATTTATAAGTCCGATACCTCCGTTCTGCGAAGCGTACGTGAAAACATGATTAGGCGTTGCAACAAATGTGTAGAGGTACAAGGTGGTCATATTGAACAGCATCTCCGCGGCCGTCAAGTAGACATCTTAATAAATTAACTAAAACTAATACCGCACATTCGTTCGGTAGCGTGAGGTTATCGTGTTCGGATAGACAGACTTTGTTTTTTTTTTAATGTAGTGAAGTGTTAAATCTAGTTTAAACAATTATCAATTGTGCATAAAAATACCGTGTAAACTAACATTTTCAAACATTCTTAACATTCATTCGTTAAAGTGATAAACAACAGCTGAAAAGGTCACGAACTTTTGTAGAAAAAAATAGGTAACGGCACGCGCAGTGGGCGGCATCGATCAAAGGAAGTGGCGGCATGGTTTATACTGTGGTTCCGGGAACGTTCTATCTCTTTCTGGTTTCGCGTCATCGCTTCATGCAGCAGAATTGCAGAGGTAAGAAATCGGTTAAACCTTACAAATATTAATAATTAAATATTTATTTTAATTATTTTTGTTGAACAGTTTTTATAAATGACTTGCTTTATTACGTGTGTATAGCGATTCTTAAAACGTAGGTGGAAGGAACAACAGGGTTTTTGTTACTTACTGTATAATGTATTGTTATCAAAACTTCATATGTGTGGCAAATTTAAACAGAATGGCTTCACAATTGAAAGATTCAGTTGTAAAAAAGCAATCAACCCCTGTATTTCCCCCTTAGGGGTAGATTTTACTATTAAAATTTAAATGGGACCAACTTTGAAAGATACGCTGTCCACTACAAAAATAATCATTTAAATAGGACCTCTCAGTAAAACGTTATGCGTGGTCATACATAAAATATTTATATATACGGGACGAATTGAGAACCTCCTCCTTTTTTTTTCGTCGGTTATAAAGAAGAAAAACTAAAGCATTAGTTTAATATTAGAAATGTTGTGTTTTTTTCAATAAAATGTAATATCATATGTTTCAGCCGTGAATCACCTATTCATTGGAACTCTTTGAATTACCTCAGTCGTAGTGCCCCAGCAGCTTTGCAGCTTACCCCTGACGAAGAGTAATACGCGGCGCGATAGTTCTGCGAGAGAGCATCGAGCAGGCGACGCGACGCTAAGTACCGCCGAGAGACAGGTTGGCGACGAATTGTACAAGCTGTGCCACGTGGCACCATCAATTGTATGCATTAGAAGAAGCGGCACCTCGTAAGATTTCCGCACTCCTTATAGGTAAGAAGGCACACATAATATCAGGAACAATAACAAATCTATTTCAAACTAAGCTTTATGCATTGCGGTTGGGATATGCAATACGGAGAGTTGTCAACCAGTGTCAATTTGATTCTAGTAATTTTTATACCATAAAAACTGCCGTTACCGTAAATGTCTTAACGTATTGGTCTTTAAGAATAAATACAAGCACACAATGTTAGATGTGTGCGTTGCGAGTGCTGTGCGTGCGCGTTGTCCACAGCCCGCGCCGATCGTAAAGCGCACCATAGAAGCAGCGCGCGCGTCTCTGGGGAGCGCACGATGAATGCCAAGTTTTAACGTTACTTAGGAGTTCTACCGTGTTGACTACATCTCAAGTATTCCCCACTTCTAACCGAGTTTATGTGAGAAAAACGATAGAGCAGTAAACAGAAAACAACTTACGTACGATAGACACCTATTTGTAGATGCTATCTATTATTAGTCAATCGTAGTCAAGTTGTAAAATGTAGTTTGAAATGAAGAGTAAAAGAAGGTAAGTTATAAAAATTTAATCGATTTCAAAACTGTAATTTATTTAATTTTCTAGCTGACCCGCGCAACTTCGTCTGCGTTACATTTTTGACTAATGTTCTGCTCCTATTGGTCGCAGCGTGATGTTATATAGCCTTCCTCGATAAATAGGCTATCCAACACAAAAATAATGTTTCAATTGGAACCAGTAGTTCCTGAGATTAGCTAGTTCAACCAAACAAACAAACGAATTCTTCAGCTTTATAATATACAACAACAATTAAATTTGTTTTAGACCACAGTTTTAGACCAATATATATATATATTCCAACAATTATACCAAATATGAAACCAAATACTTTTACAACACGAAACGAAAGACATCTAACAACCAACATCGATGCAGTTTACCCGGCGAGGGTCGTTCTTTCACGGAAAATCAGGGAGTTGCGGCCAAACGCAAGACTAGTTTGTTTAAAAAAATTAAAGATTGTTGTTAGTTCAAAGGAAAGAAAATTTAGGATTCCACCTCAATGCTTGCACCTATTTATTTAAGCTTAAAAATGTAATCTTCTAATACTTCGAATAAACGTTGTCACTTGGTAGTTGTACGAGTATTATGCGATGCCAGTACTGTTGAAAGCGCCACATACGCACACCTTCAAACATTTTTCACCCATCCACGGAACAACCTAGGCAACCGCGGCTTAACCTGAAGATCGACCCGAGCGGCTGCACTGCACAGGCTAATATAAAACATAATTTCATTAAAAGTAAAACAGTTATCAAACGAAAGCAGTGCATTACTTGGAACAGTGCTATAGTATTAGCTCTCGAATCCTTTGTTGCAACGAAGTAATTGTGCAATAAATACATAATCATTTTTGTTTAGCCGGTGTCCCCAGACGACCGCTCTGACCGACACATCGACATCACACCTGCGCGGCACACGCCAGCCTAGCCAATCTATCTACTTACAAATTGAACCAATAATTGAATCTCTATAATAAATTAAGTGAAAACATTCAGACGAAAGGTCCCGATTATTTTCTGATCAGGCGACTTTAAGCCGGCAAGGGGCCGACAACGACCCGATACGCACCGCAGCGACCCATACAGTAATTATTCATTCGCCATTAATGCAATAAAAAACTCATTTCAACCCTAAACTGCAAGGGTTTAATTCGAAACAGATGGGAGAAAAGAAGGCCGCGGCCGCAATCCCGGGGGGATGCCGAGACTATCCCGAGGTGCGGGATTACCGCGGGATTACCGCGGGAACGCGTTATTTATGGATCCTTGTCGACAATATTGTAGTATCAGTGAGAGTTTAACGGAACATTATTATAAGCACCGACAACAGACGGCTGGAAACGCTTGATGTTAAAATCTTAGAGAATATTTTTTCAACAAATTAATATCACAATCCTATCAGCCCAAGTGTCTACTTGATCGGATTTGAACCCTCTACTACTGTCAGAATATAAAATTTGTCGAATAAAATAATACAAGAGATGCTACGTTTCAACCGAATGAAGAGGGGGTGTCGACGAGAGCCGCGTAGTATCTCGCGACCGGCACCTTCCCCTGTCCGATTCCGCGACACACTTAGCTGCGAAACAAAACCAGAGTTAAGAGTTCACTTACTCGAACCGTTAATGAAACAAAACTAAAACACGGCCCCAACGAAGCAAACTCGTAGAGGGCGCACGGGGTCGGGCGAGGAGGGGGGGTGAAAGTAGAAAATCACTGGAAATGCATCTGTACCCGGTGCAATAGAGATTTTTCCCGCGAATACAGCGGATTATACCCGCCGAGATATATAGAAGACATTCGAAAGAAATTCCTAAACGGACTAAAAACAACGATACAACCTATCAAATTGAGATCATATGACGATAAACATAAGGTGCAAAATTAGTATGCTCGTAAGGTGACATGAGAAGAAATCTGTGAAAACAAAGCTTAGATCGAGCTCGAGGGTACTTAAACGCTGCTAGTTCGGCGAGTGAATTATTTGCGATGGCAAATGCTTTGTTCGCTTAATGTCTGCTGTTCGCACCTCCTGCACTCAATGGAACATGCTCGCAGCCGCGAGCCGAGCTGTCTACTGCTGGTATAGCGGAGACAAGACGATGGGATGACGTCAAAAATATATTTAAAAGATAATCTCAGGTATGGTTCTCAAACACGATCTTTGAAAAATCATCGGAGGTCCACGCTCGAGGTTTCATGCCACAGAGTGGTCCATGGGATATTTCTAGCAACAGTGATCTGGAGTTTACTGTATTTTCGATTTAATAAAATTACGTAAATGAATAGCATCGAATAATAAAAGCTGGATTATAAACCGCATTGGAAAACAAAAGTCCCAACCCACAAAAAGTCTAAAGTGAAAAGCTCCACAATACGAAACAATTACTTGATATCGACATGCAAACACCTGCCCCTCTACCCCCTGCCTACCCTCCGATATTTCCGTCTGATTCCCAATCAAACGCAGGTATTTCTGCTCCGCAACAATTATAAAACAATTAGTTTCTTAATAGCCCCTCGGGAACAAACGTAATCCCCTTTTTTTAAAAAGCATTCCACAAAGAGGAACAAAGGTACCGGCCGCCGCCGGCCACGAATCAATTAATTCTTTGATTACCCGCGTTTTTCCAATCTTTCGTCCACCCCCACGGCCGTCGCCTCACCCCCGCAGATCTCCTGTTTTACATCACAATGAACATTTTAATCGGCCCATTAAAACGAATGGTAGTAAGTAGGATGGTATCTCAACAAAAACTGGTGCTCGCTGTAACCGATAGTTACCTGGTTACGATCCCTATCAGGCAAGCGGTAGGTTTGTGCTGCTATCTGTTACTTGGGACGACGCGGGAGGGGTAATGACTTTCTTGTAGTCCCTCGTCTACAAGTCCGTGACCGCTTAATTGCAATCATGTTCTCTGACTAATTGCTGACGGAAAGACGGAACCCCAGCGAGGACCGCGCGTTACTAACAAAAAGGTGAAGTACAATCTTTCACTTATTCCTTTAGTGCTGGTAATGTATCGCGAGGGCGTTGACCCCGGCGACATGACGGAGTCTTTTGTTCGATTGACGTGCGAGATGACGATAACTCCCTATTACTCACTGCCTCCACGCGTACTCACTACATATTTTTCGGGATCAAAGTCATGTCAAAGCCCGGGGCAATTGGATACGAGTATTCTTGGAAGAAAGGACATCAACCACTTTGTATGGCGATTGGGCTTGAACATGAACATATTAATATATTGCACTATTATTGATTTTATTGAGTGGCTTACAGTAGAAAGAAAACTAAAAATATAAGAAGTTTTGTATCAAATTGGTTAAATAATATAAATAAGTCCATGTTCACGCGTAAGTCTTCATGTAAAGCAGGTTCACTATGCGGAGAAATGCTAGGGTTAACGTTTGAAGCGGGTATTGAGTCCGAGAGTGAGCCGGGGCCGTCGTTTAGAAAATCATCAGAATCCATTTTGAACAGTACAAGTCGTCAAAAATAGCTAAAGTCGAAATAATATTCACAATACTATACGACAAAGACCGCAAACGCAAAGCGATAAGCGAATGACATTTTGACATTGACAATTTGACAATCGGGTCTGGGTCAGTGTTGCCAGTTCTCTGCACTGTCAGTCGAACACTCGATTTGAAATCGATTCCATCGTGTTGTGCTGTTTTGTTTTGCGTAATTCTTTTGGTTATGGACCACGCCGCATTACAAGAAGAATCTTCAAGAAAAACACGTGTTAATAATACCCGCTACCACGACGAACAAAACCTAAACGAACGAAGACGAATTACCAATTACGAACGATTCTTACTATTTTTCCCCGATATAGGCCAAACGACTTTCAACGTTTGTTCTACGTGGGCACGCTATAATCACGGCGGTAAGTCTCCTCTTTGAATAGTGTTAGTCAGTAAAAGTCTGACACGCCCTTTTGCTCCACCCTAGAGCGGGAGAAATAAATGGATGATTTTACCACCTCAAAAAAAAAAATGTTGTTCTACGTAAAGTACTTATATCTTTTTATTCATGTAAGGTTAAGATGATGATGGTGATACTGGTGATGAACCCTCCAACGACCAGAGCAAAGCTTGGTCTTCCAGGAAAACATTTGAATTTTTCGAAGCTCTCGAATCGAAACATCAAAAATATCGATATTATTTTTTCCGTGTTTTTATTCTTTAGGCAACCCTAATTCAACGCACCCAAAAACTTTTTTATTCGTTTTTAATATTATTTATATTGACACTCCCGAATAGGGACCAATGTTCAGTAAATATTATAACTAAATTATTTATGAATTCCTTCTTTCCCAATACGGTTGTTCACGGTTAGCCCATTTTGGTTGATGTCCTTTTAAAAGTGATATATTGTTTTGGAAAATTTCTTAGAATACAAGACTAACTTACCAGACTACCAGCTTCTTATAAAACTATAAGAAGCTTTTCATTGCAACAGCTAATACACTTATGTATATAATTAGTTATTTTCTTAACGACAAACAAGTTAAAAACTTGTATTACGAGTACTACTCTACTCTCTCTCTCTTTCTACTTGCTAGTTATTTTAACACACACACTCACACAGTAAGTACATCCCGAGATATCACAAAGCAAGCCCGAAGTAAGAAAGTAGCGCACCGTTCTTCCACTGCATGGATGTACTGTACATCACTTGTAAGTGAAGGTCATTGCTTCAGTCATCACCGCGGCACGTGAATGCACACAGAGCATTCATCACCAGTGATCGGAATAGGTAGAGCTAATGTGCCTAAAGTTCAAGGAACAGGAACGAAAAGTGGAGACTTCCTTAAGACAAAATTATTTTTTTCGGAATATTTTTCCGAATGTCGGAACATTACAACTGAAATTAATAAAGTAAAACAACTATCGAATACATTTACTGTTTCTGTTTAAAAAAAAAAGTGCACGATTTTTATTGTTTAAAAAATAAAGGTAACCTCCTTATCTTCGTTTGAACGCCGTAAGTAAGTGCGGAAGCTAATTTAATTTTCATACCAGCTTTAATAGTTAGAACTAATAAGGTAAAAAAAAACTATTTATGGGTTTTCATGCCATTTATTCATTTTGTATAATTATTGGAACTAAACGTAAACAGAAGTCAACCTCAATAGTTCAGATAGTTACCAATCTTAAGACTCAGTCAGAATATTACTGTGAACAATGAGAAAATGATATAATAACTTCGTCCCGAGATTTCTTCTTTTCGTAGAATATGGTTTAACTATAGGATTGCGAGTAGGTACAACATTTGAGCACGGACTAATGTATAAAACAGCTGTTTGAATAAAGTTCCATAAATGGTTGAATAAAATTGTTTGAATTTGGAAAATTGATTGAGAATAGCTTAATCTTTAGAATGTCTTAAAAGTCGTGTAAAATAAATGCATAAACTTACCAACACAGCAGACATCAGCAGCAGTGGCAGTTTGACTGGCACAGCAAATTTCAGTATGTCACTTGTGGTAAAACGTAGTCCATAAAATCAAGCCAAGGTGGTCATGTGAAGCAAATCCTATAAACGATAAAACAAGTATAGGTAAAAAAAAAAACAATTCACGAGTCAAATATGCGTACACAACTTGAGAAACTACAGGAGTGAATGATGCGCGCACGACGACGCTTTTAATGCGAAACAACCCTCAACCTTTTTGTCATTGTTTTTTTTACCAGCAACAAACAAAAGGTAGAAAGTGACAGCAAGTTTTGGCTATTCTGGGAAACGAAAACATGAGGCGGAGGGTCCGCCGCGTTCTTTACCTGAATTAATAACAATAGAAAACGTATCTACTGGCTTTTTGTGAACGTTCTCCTTGTTGTCGAAGTCGGTTAAAAAGGAAAAATAATGAATTCAAATAGTTTACTATACTGATTAATCAGCACTTTTCGAACGTCGAGTTTACAAGAGACAGTCCCCCAAACGCCCGCCCTTCGCCACTTCCTAGTGTTTTAGTTGGGAAGAAGAAGTGGCGTAACAAACTCCCCAGCAACACATCTGTCTGTTAGGATAGAAGAACCAGATTCTATAAAATAGCGTGTAAAATATATAAACAAAGAATCAATTGCATGAAATAATTGTGACATGTCAGCTAGCATACACAATAATAAAATAAAGCATTAACATATTATGTATAATATATACTCAAGCATAAATAAAGCCACCAGGCATGAAGGGCGTGCCCGCTTAAACGTGTAACGTTGGGTTATATATACATTACATATAGCAGTAACTTGAAGTCACAAATGATAAACAAGGACCATTGTGCAATAAACTAAAATAAAAAACGAATTACTAATAAAAGCAACAAAAACCTGGTCAACGAGACGACCAGTCACCACAAGCAGCACCCGTTCACGAGCATAACGCAAAGACCAGCCATCACCCCCTTCGCCATATTTGAGGGGAGGAGATAACCCGATCCCTGGCGCTACCGCAAGCAATGATATCTAACGGAGCATGACGAACTTGCTGCCGGTTTAAGAGGCAAAAATTTAATTAAAATCAATAGTTGACATTGCTAGTTAACCACATATTGCAATTCAACTCATAAAAACATTGTAATGAGTAGATCAGTTCATTAAATAAATTCAAATTCAAAATTCTTTATTTTAGGACAACCAGGTCCAAAGGTTAGTATATAATACAAAAAATTAAAACTTAGAAACTATTGTTAGTACTTAAATATAATTACAAGGACATCACACATCTTATTCTATACAAAAAATGCCCCTGTGCTGAGACACCCCGCCTTGTCAAAATAACCAATAGGATGATACCTCCCTACAGGATCATCAGACGAACAAAACAACACAGGTGCACGAACGTCTTCAGCTATAGCTTTCAGAATGCTCTTGTGACTCCCCCGTACCCTCCGCATAAGAGAAACGACCTTTTTTCCGAATAACGGCATAAAAACCATCAGTATGAGCCTGCGCGAACATCTCGGAGGCACTGCAGAAACGAGGAAGTCCTAACATCATTCTGAAAATGTTATTGTATTTGACCCGCAGCGTGTCCAGGGCTTTCTTGGTATAACTAACCCACAGACCACCCATGTACAGACCCTGACAATACGCTTTAAAAAGCGTGATCTTGACTTGGTCCGTACAGCGGGCGAATCTACGAGCCAGCATGTTTCCACGGACTGACAGCCCTGCGCTCCCTCTCTATGTCGACATCATCTTTAAGGTCGTCGGTAAGATAATGTCCAAGGTACTTAAACTGCGACACCCTATCTAAGTTAACACCATTCAAAGTAATGGGTAGAACAAATTTAGGACATCTACCATCGGCCTTAAAGACCATGTACTGGCTTTTCTTACCATTGTAAATAAGTCCGTGAGACTCGGCATAGGCTTCACAAACTTTTAGCATCCCTCTAAGCGCCCCTGCAGTGGGACTCAGCAGCACCATGTCGTCCGCGTAGCTAATATTATTAACACTAATATCACCCACTCGGCATCCGACACGCATGCTGCTGAGTTCCACTATGAGGTCGTTTACATACAGGCTGAAGAGCTTTGGAGATGATAACCCCCCCTGCCTCACGCCGCACTCCAGCCTGTACGAATTGGAAAGCGTACCTGACCATTTGACAGAGTTCTCTGGTTATTGTACCAATATTTAAATAAATTCAAAATTTCCACCGGTATACCCCTATCCCCAAGCTTCCTCCAAAGCACCTCGTACGACACGAGATCAAAGGCTTTGGAGAGATCCAGAAAACGCTTTCAGTGGATAGTCCGGGCCGAAAACCGAACTGCGCATAGTGTAGTTTTAGATACTGTTGCAAGCAAGAATCAAGCAAAGTGTCCAGCACCTTGGCTATCACGGTCGCGAGGGATATCGGGCGGTAATTATCCTTATCCGAGATGTCACCGCTTCTGTTCTTAACTATGGGCACCATTGTTGTTTTCATTAGGTCATCTGGAAGGTACGCATGACTGATGCAAATACTGAACAACAGAGATAGGACCCTCGGGAGGTGCACTCCAACATATTTCAGGTGCTCGACGCTGAGCCCGTCATGACCCGGAGATTTGCCTTTAGTCATTCTTTGTATAAGAGCACTAACTTGACTTGCTGGAAAACGCAACAGAGGCTCCTCTCCTTGGCTGCAGGGCGCAGCGCCAACCATCGCAGTAAGAGGACCGATTGGCGAGCGAACTTTAAAATGGTTGCTAAACAAATTAACGATCTCGCTCGGATCGCTTACTCCGTTCACACTCGCTGGGACGCCAGGCCTAACATCCAATTTTCTAGTAAAAATAAAAACAAACAAAACTCATTTACACAATAAAACAAAAAATAAAAGAAATAAAAAATAAAATATGAAGCTAGATAACATATTGTAATAATCAGGAGTGGAAACGACTTAAAAAAAAAAAACAAACTGAACGATTTTTTGTAACGACTTTTAATTTAAAAAATATTTCACAACAAAATCACAACTAACATTAGGAAAACAAAATAACGATCAACATGGCAAATACCATTAAGACAATTATTAAAATAAATGACGAAGCTAATTAACTGATTTCTTGACTAAAAAATAGATGGCTCGCATGACCTTTGAAGTAATCGTCTCGACCGCTGGGAAGCAAATGGGCGGCAACTTTTTTTTTTTTTGTGTATGGCATCTCGCAGTTCAACCTAGGAGGTTGTCGTCTGCTCAACCGGACTATCCTGTGGATGCCTTGAATTTAAGGCCTCCAGCCAGGGCAAAAAAAACTTACAAACTAAGCGACTACACGCTAAGGGCACCCCCTGTGGGGCTCGGACCTCGGCTTAGGGCGTCGCTGGGGGAGGGCAGCAAGGGGACAGGCTGGATCTGAGTGGTATTAATTAGGGGCTGGTTTAAAACTACTGGCACAGCATCGCGGGCTGGCTCGAGCAAGGGTCGGGGAGGGCAATTACCGGGACGTCGCGACGGACCTCGACGGAGAGGGCGGAAAGACGGCGGTTTGGATCGGGGTTTACGCTTGAGGAGCGTACTAGTTTCCCTACGGCTCTCCTGGAGGAGAGTGATAGCGTCGTCGGGAGTTACGAGTGGGTGCCTTGGTCGGCGAACCTGACTGATACGCGAGGAGTCGTATCGGGCGGCTGATGCGATCAGGGGATTTCGGTGTTTTATTGCACGATCGAAGAAACGCTTGGTGAGGCGTTTCATGAACTGCAATAAGGTGGGCATCCTAAGGTCTACATGGAGACGTTCGTTACGTACGTAAAAGGGGGCACCCGTGACCCTACGTAAGTATCGGTTTTGGAGCGCCTGCATCCTGTGAATATAGCGGGGCTTGGTATGTGCGAACACAACACAAGCGTACGACATGATGGGACGGATCACTGCGGTATAGAGACGCAACTTGCACTTGAGTGACAACTTGCTCTTAGCCGCTACCATGAAATGAAGCCTACTCATAGCGAAGGCAGCTCGGTCGCGAGCTGCTTTGATATGTGCCCCGAAGGACAGGTGTTGGTCCAGTATGACTCCTAAGTATTTGGCTTGCTTCTCCCAAGGGATAGGCTTGCCGTACATAGTGATCGGACGGGGGGCGGCAAACGTGTTGTCCACGCTATTTATAGGCGTTGTAGGGTAGACAGAGGGGGTGTCGCCTACAATATTATCATTGAGCTTATTTTGGAGAAAGAACATAAACATTGTGTTGAGTTCAACACAGCGACCAACTATTCTTATCGTTTAAATAGTCGTTAATGGAATAGTAAGCCTTTAGACTAAGGTTAGATTTTACATTAGCTTTAAATGCATTAAATGGCAAGTCTAGAAAAGAAGGCGGTAAGCTTGTTATAAAAGGTTATACCAAGCCCTACGAATGAATTATGAACCTTATGGAGCCGGTGAAAGGGAGCCCGTAGTTTATGCTTATTTCTAGTGTTAATGTTGTGAATATCACTGTTTTTATTGTACAGATGGGTATTTTGCCTACTATATAAAATGTTGGCCAAGATGAACTGTGAAGCCAATCTCTTTAAAAAAATCTCTCAGGGAAACTCGGGCACCCAGCTGGTAAATTGCACGAACCGCTCGTTTCTGAAGAACAAATATATTTTGGATATCTGCCGCTTTGCCCCACAGCACATTACCGTAGGACATAACGCTGTGAAAGTAACTAAAATAGACTAACCGTGCTGTATCAACGTCAGTGTATTGTCTAACTTTTCTGACGGCGTATGCAGCCGAACTAAGCCTTCCCGCTAGGCTTGATATGTGTGGACCCCATTGTAATTTTGAATCTACCGTAATACCCAAAAACACAGCTGAGTCAAGAGTAGTCGTAAGGAAGTCCCCACATTTCGATTCTGTTCCTTGAACTTTAGGTACATTAGCTCTACCTATTCCGATCACTGATCATCACACAAGCTATGCACTGAGCAATGCGTACAAACAGATACATTAGCATGGAAAAATGTGCACGAGGAGTATGAATAAGACCAGCTATGTGGGGTGTAGCGTCCGCGGAATTTATAGTTGTCACGTGGAAATATGAATAAATCATTTCGCATAAAGTCCTTGCTGTGGAGACTATAATACGCGAGATAATAATATAAAGCTGTGCACAAAAATGAACTCCACAACGATCGTCAAAGAAGACATTATCATTATCAAAGATTGATTTCACAAAGGGACAACACAAAGGGCGATGAAGGAACATGGGTGGGTTTTAGTCAGTAAAAGTCTGACACTCAAATGACTTCTCCCGCTCAGCCCAAGGCGGGAGAAGTCATTTGATGATTTCCCATCAGGAAAAAAAAAGGTGCTAAAGACAGCGTCAGCTAGATGTAAGCAAACAGAACTACTTTAAATCAGAATCCAGTACGCAACATTGTGTGGTAATCTCATTACCCAGTGTTTGTGTTCGGCTGTTGTGTTATGATTCAGTTTTATACCGCGCTCGTAAACCAGCCGCCGACGTTCTCGCCATCCGACAACTACCCAGGATGAAACCCTTTTCTACCCCGTCCTACCCTTCCCGAACTGAACTCGTAAAGTGTGCTGCTGTAGGTAAGATTCCCATATTTATAACCTTCATAAGCTCAGAACATAATATACTTATACGTATGTACGTACAAATGTACAGCGATATATGTATTTTTTACTATTCCGTTTGACTGTTTCTATGTTGGAGTGTAAAACGTAAGTACAGCGAACTGTTTCGGAAACATTCGTGCAGATAGAAGTGGAGGGAGAAAAATGTTGAATTTGTTTTGTGTGATGCAGGCTGCTGCGCTGCCAATGTTGAACCACCATCTTTATATACTCGTAGTCACTGATAAAAATACTAAAATATCCTGTCTCTTTCCACATTTTTGAAAGTGTTTAACATGGGTTTCTAAAAATATAAGTAAACGAATGCATGTCCTAAGTGTCCCAATAATTTTATCAATATAGTACGATGAATCAATCACGTATCTCTTACGAAAATGTTAAACCTATATATCCCCTATACTTCTCTGAACAGGATGACATTTTGTATCGCGTTACACTAGTATGTCGCACACTCGTACCGTCCAAGAGGACGCGAGTTCCGCAATCCTTCCAAATACGCAAAAAATCGTCATAAACCGTTTTACGACGTTATGTTCGGTAAAACACGCACCGTCCGCACTTCGCACTAGTTTCTCCACAAGTTTTCGTGGAAATGTGGAGCTATCCACAAATATATAAATCAATTAGAATTAGCCACGTGACGTAAGTGCCGGTAGCGCGCGTCTATTGGCGGCTTTGTCTTGCAATCACGTTGTTATGTAAACTGGTAACGACGGCATCGATTTATGTGAAGTGCGGTAGCTTTTAATATACGTAGCATAGTATTAGAGTTACGGCTTTCTGAATCCTACACCTGGAGGATTAAAGATTTGGGGAGAAAAAAAATATCCAGAATGTTACTCTAACGTTTAGATTAATTTAAGCATTGAACACAGACTTACAACATTGTCACAAAAATAGCATTTCCTTAATATGAGTTTAACTTAGCTTGGAAGTCACAAATTTCACAAACATGTGCCATTATAATATGCCAAAAACATTTTTTTAATTATTATCGCGTCATCTCCTTCATCAATTAATCTAGATAATAGAAGCAGGTAAAGGTTCCAACGTTATATCATTATTAACTTTACCTAAAACCAATAAATTAAGAATATAATTTGAGTACTGCTCGTGATGGCCGCCCACGAATTTTACCTGTAATATTTCAGCGCAGGCACTTTGATTAATTTTACCAAGAGGAAAATAATTTGGGGGATATAAAGGATAGTCGATGAAGCACAGGCATACCTGCATATGCATGCATACCTGCATAGGCACACCTGCACGTGTGGGATGGCAGGTGCCGAGCCGTAGCAAGGCTTTGTGTGAGCGCTGCAGGTGTGGGGGAGCAAACAGTTTGTGACTTAAAACGTGCAAAATATAATCACAAAGTAAATTTAACTAAAAAAAGGTATACTTTAAAGGGGTTTGACTCTGTTAGCTACCCCTAAAACATAACACTTAAAACCGATGAGTTTTAAGTAACATAATTATCATTTGACATCAAACAATGTTCTTAATTATCACGCTTTATTAATGTTAAATCTTTTAAAAACTATCACAAAGTTATTCGAGGCATCTAGTAATGTTTCCAGAATAATGAATTAATCCAAAACTAGATAATGAAAGCCCCTAAAAGTAATTATGTCCAAGTAATAATTTATTGCGATGGAATTTTCTAATTATCTGACCAACTTTCAGTTACAATTCTATACAAAGTATTTGGTTTAAAATAGAATTAAAGTTTGTAAATTACTTTGCGATCTATGATTAAAATATCAGCTAAACACATTAAGCTTTGAAATTAATCGATTGTACAATTGTTTCTAGCCGGGGCCTGCGAGAGCGAGCGATAGTTTAATTTAGCGATAGTTTAATTCGTGTTAATACTTTCTGCAAGTTCTACGCTTCATTAAATATAGCCAGCAAGTTACGTTACGTTTCTGTAGGATTCTTGGAGCTCCCCAGAACGAGATTTAACCCCGAAAACTGACGATGTTTGTAATCACAGCACACACACACAGCACACTACACTAGCCGGGGC
Source organism: Standfussiana lucernea (assembly GCA_964057025.1). Classification (NCBI taxonomy): domain Eukaryota; kingdom Metazoa; phylum Arthropoda; class Insecta; order Lepidoptera; family Noctuidae; genus Standfussiana; species Standfussiana lucernea. Next base: position 18,172,921 of record OZ059787.1, on the reverse strand, counting down.
CCGCGAGAGCGAGCGAACCACTGACTATCTCAGCTGCTGATAGTCGCTCCAATTACTTGTATACAATGTTAAAAACGATACACCACACAATGCGATCTTAATTTATTTGAGTGAACATTTAAGTCTTGAGTAACATTTTGATTTTTTATCGGAAGTCGTTTTATTTTCGCTTCTAAATAGAACACAATCTCTAATATTACTAACATAAAACTCATTTTAAGTACATATTTGAGTAACACGACAAGAAATCTAGCTCTTTCTAAGAAGTTATATGTGTAAGTGGACCAACTTTAACAGAAGGTGATAAAACTAACATTTGTTTGTAAATAGCGTGGAGGAGAGAGCGCATCGCAACAAGTTAGAGTGCGTCGGACAACTTGTCCAACGACAAAATAGCGGCTATTTTAACAGTTAAATTGAGAAACAAACAAGTTACAAGTTGTTCGCGGCGCTCCAAGCGTTTCATCTTGTTATGCTCTAATGTCGACGACGTTCGGCGCATTTTTACACAAACTGCCGCGAGAAAAAACAAAAACCACTTGTGCTCAACAACAAGGAGACCCATGCTACGTACTTAAAATAAACAAGTAAAACTTACGGTTATAATTTCTTCATAAAGTACCTGCAATAAGGAAACATTTATGACATTATAATTTTTGCTGAATAAGTATTTTCACGGCTTTATTCACGCAACAACCCAGCGTTAAATAAAGACGTAAAAGTACCTATCTGAAATCCACTGACCCATCACCAAATAACCGCATTACCGTATCTTTGTTTGGTAAACCTCATATGCATTCTATACTTAACATTCAGTAGTGATTTACTTGCGTAATATATGCGAGGTGGTCCCTCCCTGCCAATACTTCATGTATAAAAAGCTTAATACCGTCGTAAAATGTCCATATCAGGTATATTGGTCCTCCGTATCAATACCCTTGATACATGGAGCCCGCTCGGCTGGCTCGACAGGTACGCTCAGTCGCATATAATATGAGCCGAGTTATATGACGTCTCATTATTTTTTCGACAATGGAGGTCGGCCGGTCGGCTCTTCCCATAAAATTTAAATAAATATCTCCTGTATAAAATCAACTGCCTCCTACAATCATCTGCCAGTTTTGAGTACCCTCTTTAACGTTTTAATAAGGCTTAAAATATGTATTATTTGTTTAGGTTTCATTAGCTTTTGATTTCGTATTCATAAAATAATTTGAGAAATTAGAATGAGTTCCTACATAAAAGCATTACTCACCATTCCTGTGAGACATTTGTCTGTACGTCTCGAGTGTGCTAACAATAGTAATTACACAAAGTATGTCCCCGAGGTGTCGGCCAAGTCTTGAACTTGACAAGAGAAATGTATCGAGCCTTGTCGCTATCGCTGTAATTAATGCTTATCATCATCTGCCTAGCCTTTTCCTTTTTATTTTCAGCTTATATTTTACCTTATACTTCATTTTGTTCTGCTGTGAAATTCAACTAATTGGTGCTATAGGTATAAACTAGAGCCCCTTTATTATTATTTTACACAAATCATAGTTCTCGTATTCCGTTGGCTCTGTGCCGATGATTTGATTGTTAGCTAGTGATCGCTCCCGGCTCTGCCGTGCCTAATTGTTAGATGAGAAGAGAGCCAAATGTCACATGTCTGAGTAGGGTCCTACGAGCACGTCTGTGTCGAAGTGATGTAGGTACAGCGGGTACAGGTTCGACGTTCTGATTGTTACACGTGTAATATGTACGTAAATAATTAGCATATTTAATTACTCTCATAGATGTGTAGTTCCAGAGAGTAGTTTACAATCTTGTCAGCCATATGTACATGAAGCATTTCATATTTAATGGTGTATCTAAGTAATCGGATTAATTGAATTTTATAATTATTTATAACGATGCATTGAAATTTGATTTTATATTGTAAGTTAGTGACAAATTTTTGCTCGGTACGAAGAAACCGTCTTTATTTAAGTAATATTTAGTTCATACTTCTATTGGAAATACAATTATGAAAGTATAGGAGTATTTGATAGAGTTCCGTTCGAATAAGCAAGCCCGCGGCGCGCGGCGCTGACTCGAGTATGTTACACATCACTAATTCGGAGAATCATACAACACTTTGATACATTTCAATTTGTTACAAAGATAGTAAATTGACTAGAATTAATACATTTATGCGAATACGATGATATATTTGCTGGTTTTTTCGTGGAACTAATATTCTCATCTCTTCATAGAAATACTGCAAACACTCTCGATAACAAACATTAAATTGTAGATAGTCTGTCAACTAACCGTAGCACTGGAAATATCTATTCGAAATAAATTATGATAAGAGCACAAGGATGGTGAGAACAGAGGCTAGGTTGTAACAGTGACGGTAGACGTGTTGACGGTTACCAACTCGCAGTGAACCCGCCCACGGATGATGGCCCACACCTTCTCACGGAGAGGTAATCCGGTAAACGTATTAGCCGCTCTGAAAAAAAAAACATGTGTTTTAAAGTTGTCTAAACTTCCGTTTACTTTATCATATTCATATTTCAGGCAAATAAATAAATCTGAATCTGAATCATGCTCCTCAACACCAACTTTCTACGCACCTATGAGACGCACTGTGGATGCGTGCAGGTGTCCACTAGGTGGCGCTGACACCCCCCGCAGCGCTGAGTTATAGCTCAATTACTTCGCTGCCAGTTCCCTGCCCACCCCGCGAGCACAGCGAGCGTGAACACGCGAGGGTTTGCGATAAATCTGATGGAAACCTTTTATGAAACGTAATCTATTACAATGTCTTACAGTTGGGCGGCACGCGCTGCGCTCACAGGTACAAGACAACACACAACAGTTTACATAGTGCGGGATTCTTGTCTCTCATAATACTTCAACTCACTGTCATTATTGCATTACTTTTTATGCGCTATGGATACCGGACACTGACTGGTACTGTACTGAAGTATCCGTGACCGATCTGCAATTATTTCGTACCGGTTTGAATTACCGATTCTTTTAAATGTTTAGTTTTATAGGTCACTTTAAACCCACAAAATTACTGATGTATGTAGTTATAAAGTACGTTCACAGTGTTCTCAAGCGGTGCTGCATAAGCCAGGAGCCAGGAGCGTGCGACTTCAATTATTCACAAATTACCGCCAGCTCTTTAATTAGTTATACTCGCACTAGTTCATTCCCGCGGCAGTGCCTGCGTCTGTGAGGCAGTGCCGGAACTACGTTCTGTTTAAGTAGTCAACTAAAATATTTAAACACGTTTCCCTCACAGAGACTTTTCCTATAAATCTTTGGTATGTATCTGGATTTTGTTAAGGAAAAACTATGCAAAGGGCTTACAAATTAATGTTGTAACTTACTGCCTCTGTTCAGAGGACATTAAAACTATTTTTCTCCTTTTGGACTCTGCAGCAATCGGGTGAAAAGTAAATACTTTTTCAGGACAAGCGCGTCCGCTGTGAGCGCTACACAAGCGAGTAGATTCGCATTTTATCTCATTTGATTTATGGCTAGGTTAGAAATACCAGTTCATTGCGATAAGAGCTGGCCTTGTTGATTGACTAGCCCCATGAGGCTTTAATCAGCACTGTATAGGTTATCTGATAGTGTGTTATCAATTGGATGTATCGTTTGTAAATAATACCTAACAAATAATATGTCTCCGAAACAAATATTCCTCTAGCAACTACGGTACGTCGTTACGCTACGTCTCATAGGCGAGAAACAACATAAACACGTGACGTCATCACCGTGACATCACCCTAATCATGTCACCAACGATCCGTTGAACGAAACAGATTATAATAAACGAAATAATTTAAACTCAAGTGAGGGTGGGCAGAGCCAGCGCTAGTTTTAATATAAAGCGGCTTAAGAGTTCGCCGCATGAATATTTAACAAATGTGACCCTTCGCCCTTGCTCTAATGAAATCATGCTCCCATACTAGATATTTTAGGATTATTTTATTTTCATAGTTTGTGGCGTGGTGTCCGGCTTGTTAAATAAACTAACTAAGTAATGTGTGTGTAGTTGTTGAGAGTAGGGTGTGTTCATACTTGTTTCAAACCCTTAAATATCACACAGATAACCACAGTTATGTTAAAATAGCATACAATAGTTGCGGCTCTGCTACGGCGTACCCAGCGTAGCGATGTCACCAGCTACGCCGTAGCAAAACGCTACGCTGCATGACCTCTTAGTTTTGCAAGCAAAAGCAAAGTTTTGCAGATAATGGTTGGGCCTGACGGTACCCGGGTACCTGTTGTCCAAATGTTTTGTTTATGACTTTGCATCGTGTGTGACAAAGTTTGGCAAAGTCTGACCACAAGCTTAATGTTAGGAGAGGGTTTTGTGAAGCAATGAACTCTATGAGCTCTCATCCGTGAAAAATTAGGACTTTTAAAAGGCCAGTAAACTAAATGTGGTCATCGGAGACTTTTTCTTAAAACATTAACAATTTAAGCTGGTCGCATGATGTTATTTTATTTTGGTGATTTTTGGGAGAACTTGTCAGTTAAGTTACTTTATTCAAAAATGTAATGTATCGCTTGACACCAATAGCTTAATAAACTACTACATATATCTCACTTCTTCAAAGCGCGCCTAATTAGAAAGAGCTCACAAAGTACCGGAGCACTACAGCTACACCCGAGCGTCACTACTAAAAGACTACACTTCGAGCTTCCGGCAAAAAGTCCAGCGAGAGGCAACGCTGCCCCCACATGGCAGTGAGGTGTATAAAGTCGACTGTCCACTGATAAGCAGGATTCGTATACCAAGTTAGCCACATGGTTCATCTGTTTGTCTGTGGACAATCCCTTCTATATTTTCATACTATGCGAGCGGCGAAGCTATGTTAATTGATTTAATTTCCTTTGTCCCCTGGATGGAGCGGAGCACGTTCACAGCAGCCCTCGAAGTAAGAAAGGTCTTGAGCTTCACAGTTCGTCGCACTCTACATCATTGCGATGCTGCTGCACTCAGCCAACGCGGTGCGACGCCACGGATGGTTGGGAAGGCCACGTTTCCTTTGCCCTTGAGAATTCCAATCCATCCAGCCTCTAGCCATGCACACGTGTGTAACTTAACAGTGGAATGCTTTAGAGCTGCACCTTAAAGCCGGACCCGCGTGGTTCGCCTACAAATTTGCGCTTACGGCCGATAAATCGTTCGCTCACCTAAAGGCATTCCACTTAGATTGCAGGCGCCGGAATGTCGCCTAATTGTTGTCCTCTCCTGCTCCTCCCCCCTCCCCCCGCCTTCTTCGGGCGGCACATCGCCTCACCCCCCCGACGCCCGGTGCATAGGTGTCAGAGGGGTCGAAGTGTTACTGTGAATAAAGCAGCCGACTAATAAATCAACTGTTTGACAATATAATTAATACAACAGACAATTTTGTTTTTTAAAAGAAAGCCTTTTTGATTTATTGTAACTTTATACACAATAGATCTTGATGTTACCAAGTTTAACACAGATCAGAAGTTTCTCGAAATAATCTCAAGGAAAACTGAAAAAAAGTATGATCCATAACATAATGAACAAGAGATTATGATACAAAACATTTTAGCGGATGGTGGAGGCTGGCATCAGCTCGCTGCTTAATAACTCTAATTTGTCGGCACTAATCTACGCCACCATTAATCACCGAGTCTCACTAAGTCTCACTGAGTCCCTGGGCGATGCTCCTTACAAGTCAGGGCAAACGTATACTATTAAACGCATGTAATCTACACAGGTCGAAGCTAGAATCATCAGGCTACCTAAAATAGTTTGGTTTGGCAGGAGCTCTAGCTAGAACTCCTGGCCTTAGCTAACGTTACTATTGAGAAGTATGCTACGATCGGCTATAGAGGCACGTTATCGTATAAACTTCGTTAAACAATCTATTTAATTTATTAAATTCTGAAAGAACTTATCTGACGGCAATAAGATCCTCTATATTCATAGACCCAGTAGTCTATCAAAGTAGTCCAAACAGTCTTTACCGCGAGGTGGCGCCACTGTCAGTGTGCTCAACTGCTCACACCGGAACGCGGACGCTCCGTGACTTGCTTGCTCAACGTGCTCTAGTCTGCGAGCTCTTATCTATGAGGCGACTGTAACCCGTCACCAATTGCGAAGAAAAAGCTTACATAGATAGCTTTTTCTCCGCCATTGGTGACGGGTTTTATGGACTCTTTACTTACAAATTTACCTTAAAATTTGAGAATAATATTACGAGAATGTCATTGGTAGAGATTTGAACGATTCCAAAGTAATTTTTATTCGCCTACAGAGAAGGATTAAGCACTCCCGAATCCTAACAAAAAGGTGTTTCAACGAATTAAACTAACAAATCAGTGAGCATTTTTTAACTTGTTACAGAACCCTCAAACAACTGTGAAACCATCGATTTGTACCCACTGCAAACAACTTAAAATTTCAGTAATTTTTTTTTTCAGTATAAATATCTTTTATCAACCAGAAATTGGAACAATGCGCAGAAACATTTTAATGGAAAAACGATGCACGAAACGAACGAACGATAACGTAGATTATGTATAAAGCTTATTATCAGTAACATAGATTCAACATTGAAACTATACCAATCATATCCTAAACTAATCCTTGACGCATAAAGAGTTGAACGGATTTGCATGACATTTGACATAATATAGATAATCCATAACCAGTCAGGGCACTAACCCTGGCTGGTAATAAAGTACTCATATGTACTAACATACGAGTACTTTTTGTGGCGAAAGTACATCAGTCAATATTCGACTTCCAATAACAAAAGTTAGAACATAATTCAAATATTATCCTCACACACACTCTCTCGCTAAAGTTATCGCGAAACATCGATACATCTCGTTGTGATCGCGCGCCTCACTCTCGCCATGTTATTAATTTTAATTACAATTTACACGTAATCGGCTCTGCTCGAGAGTCGTGTTAATCACATTCCAGTAATTATCCACTTCTACATAATGGATATGTGTGTTATGATTTGTGTTTACTGAGCGCCTAAACAAAACGACAGTCTATCAGCGATGTCGGCAATGGAAAAATCGACAATGTATTGAATTGACATGAGCTTCTGAAAGTTTACGCCAATAACATCGTTGTAAAAATACGAAACACTTTGACAATAATTTCCACTTGTCAAAGCCGTCAGAATTCACATTGTATGTAACATAACATGCATGATCATCCTGTCATGTGCCCACAGCTGGGACACACGCCTCCTCTCGGAGAGGGAGTGGGCTGTGATCCACCGCGCCGGTCCAGCGCGGGTTCGTATCGACTGTTTTCCTCACTATGATTACCTTCACTGTTTTGAGAGCAGTGGTGATGAACTTTGTATAAAAATGATTTAAGGTTTTGAAAATCACCTACAAAAATTCACGCGAGGCATAAAGAAAAGTCACTTTTGTTATGTATTAAATAGGCTTTAAAATTGAGAAAACCCATGATACAAACTGGGCCACTCAGTATAACTTTGTCAAAATGCAGATGTTGCTAACAGTATACCTAACTGCCTATCATCCACTTAGCCGTCAGTACGAGCTCAGCAACTTTCTCATTCATAAACATTATTATATTTAGGATTATTTCAAAGCGGATTAGTCCTCGAGCTTCTGGGATCGCATAAGACCTACGAGTGAACAAAATTCTGGAAGATTTTGAAGCAGTCTTTAAAGAAATGATCCAACATTTTAAAGTCCAGAGAAGTTTTATTATCCGACACTCCTCACTCGTCCGCGATGTGTTTCGAATTCACTGAATGAAATGAGCTAGGAGGTGCTGAGTGTGGTGGTGTGGTGCTGTGGCTATTCGCAGCAATTTATCAAGTAGTTCCGATAGCTCGAATTGCGCGAACTGCGCGAACTGCGTAACTGTGGTAAATTGCCAGAAGTTGCGCGCCGTGTATCTGCCGATGGCATGTTATTGCACTTAGATTGTATTGTGAATTGGAAACACTATCTACTACTATATACAACTATGTAGTAAATTTTTGTTTTGTATTTTTTTATAATTTACATAGAAGAATTAGTGTGCACTGAAAATTAAACCAATTTTCTATCAATACATACGTATGCCAACCTATTTCAACTGGTAGTAAATTTAATTTTTTACAAAAAACGCCCAATATTATTTTTATAGCATAGGTGGGTAAATAAACTGCTTTAAAACGGACCTCAATTTGATACCATCAAAGATGTCGGTGCTTTTGAACCGGCGTACAAAGTTATTTTGTTAAACAATCTTCATAGTTCCGTGTTGAAAACATACTTTACTCAAAAGTGATCTATGGAGAGAACTCACAGAAGCACGACTATTACTAATTACCTACCTTAGTAAGTTCCTTTAGAACAAATAGTTCAGTATCTTGTATTAAAGATCAGCTGCCACACTCGTGTTTAACTTGTGCTCGATACAAGCTGTGAGCACGAGTTGAGTCGACTTTGATCACTCGCCCTCGTATTAGTCTGCCGTTAGGCACACCTCGCGCTCTAGCAGTGTTCAATACTGCCAACTACTGACAAACTGTTAATTAACTATCTAAGCCCGGTATTTATTAGGTAGGTACTTTAAGAAAGAAATGTCGTTGTTGGTGTAGCGCTTAGGTAGTGTAGAATGATACTCCAGATGTGGTTACGAAAAGAGGTATAATCAAGACTAGGATAGCTTTCTTATAATGTAGTACATGGGCACAAGTAGTGGATTGCTTATTATGTGTTTACAAAAATGTAGTTCCAAAATAATACGTGTGGTGGCGCGCGGGTCGCAGTTGTAGGTCGCTGTCCTAGCGCGCTCTAAGCTGCGCCGAGTATAAATATCCCCTCTCTGTGCGCGGGGCTCCAGTACACGGTTGGCGGCGGCAGCGGACGGATGTATGACTTGACTTGCAGCTACAGTACTCCCCCCTTAGTGAAAACGTACAGGCCTCTTCACTGATCGGCCTGATCTGGTGCGGTACTCGTTGGTGTTGGCCGGGAGTAGGCTGGTGTGATCTTCGCTGGTAGCTGCAGGTGACTGGGGTGTCTCACTACTCGTGTGGTCGTGTTCTTCAGTGTCGATAGTGTATGCCGGTTTGAGTCTATCGATCGATATTGTGCTGGATCTTCCCGGTAGTTGGATTGTGAAGAACTTCTCGTTGCGCTCGATGACCTTGTACGGACCTTTGTATGGCTGTTGTAGCGGTTTGCGGACGGTGTCGTCGCGTATCAACACGTGGCTACATGTTTGTAGATCATTGTGCACAAACATACATCGCTTGTTGGAATGCGATTTGTATGTTGGTGTTAACTTCGTGATGACGTCATGTAGTTGGTCGACGAAGTTGTGATCCATTGACTTCGCTGCTGGTGATGGTGCTATGAAATCACCAGGCAGTCGCAATGCTTGGCCGTAGGTGAGCTGCGCGGCGCTGGTGTCGGTGTCCGTACGCACGGCGGCTCGTAATCCCATTAGCACTGTCGGTAGCTCGGCGATCCATTTGTTGCTATTTTGTAGGCGAGTCATAAGTGCAGTCTTCAGTGTTCGGTGCCAGCGTTCGACAATGCCGTTGCTCTGCGGGTGGTAGGCAGTGGTACGGGTTCGTTCGAATCCCAGTAGTTGTGCGAGGTCTCGGAATAGACAGCTTTCGAACTGTCGTCCTTGGTCAGTCGTTATTCTTGTAGGGCACCCGTAACGAGATATCCACGTTTCATATAGCTTTTTGGCGACGATATCGGCAGTGATTTCCCGTAAAGGTACTGCTTCGGGCCATCGTGTGCAGCGGTCGATCATAGTCAACAGGTAGCGATGTCCAGACGATGAAGTGGATAGCGGACCAACGATGTCGATGTGTACGTGTTGGAATCGTTCGCTTGGTGGGAACGCTGCAACTTCACTGTGGTTGTGACGTAGAACTTTCGAGCGTTGACATGATATGCACGTTTTCGCCCAATTGCCAATGTCAGTGTTCATTGCGGGCCAGAAATAGCGTTGTTGCATGAGCTTGCGTGTAGTTCGTAACCCGGGATGACTTGGATTGTGCACGGCGTTGAATGCGATGCGACGAAAGTCAGTTGGTAGGTACGGTCGAACATGTGACGTAGACGTTTCGCAGAATATTGGCTTGTTTGTAGCGGGCATGACGATTTTCTTAAGTTGAATATTTGTTTGTTGCAATAAATTGGGTATATCGCTGTCCCTTTCTTGTGCTTGAGATACGTCATCGTAGTTAATTGGCGATGGTAAGTCGACGGTTTCGATGCGTGAGAGTGCGTCGGCGACAACATTGTTTACTCCACTCACATGACGAATGTCCGTAGTGAACTCGCTGATGAATAACAACTGCCGGGTGCGTCTTTGTGTGTCGTTATCTGACGGCGGCTTGCGAATAGCGTAGGTCAGCGGCTTGTGGTCGGTGTAAACAATGAGTTCTCTTCCTTCGAACATTTTCCTGAAGTGTTTGATCGCCATATAGATGGATAGTAATTCTCTGTCGAATGTACTGTATCGTTGTTGCGTGTCGGAGAACTTCTTTGAAAAATAGCCCAGTGGTATCCATTTCTTGTTTACAAGTTGTTGTAGTACGGCTCCTGCGCAGGTATTCGATGCGTCACACATTAGGGAGATGGCGTCGTTCGGCGATGGGGATGGATGAGCGAGCAAAGCTGCGTTTTGTATGCCGGCTTTGCACAACTCGAATGCTTGTATTGCTTCTGTGTTCCACTCGATTTTGGTTTTGTCGCGTTTCTTGGAATTATGTAGGTACGCGTTGAGTGGTGCTTGTATGTGTGCGGCATTTGGAATGCTGTCGCGATAAAAGTTTACCATTCCGATGAATCGACGTAAGTCATGAATTGTTTCTGGTTGGGGGTAGGCAGTGATTGCAGTGACCTTTTCTTGTGGTGGCTTAATTCCGTTACTTGACACTTCGTAGCCCAGGAACTTGACACTTTCTTTGCTGAAGACACATTTCGATGGATTTATTGTTATTCCATAGTCGTCTAATCTGCGTAACACTTTTTGTAGGTCTTCGATGTGGCATGTTTCATTATCTGAAGCGACGATGACGTCATCAATGAATGGGAATGCGTAGTCTAACCCGGTGAGTACTTCATTAATGAACCGCTGGAATGTCTGTCCGGCGTTTCTGAGTCCTGGACACATTCGAGGGAATTCGAATAGACCGAATGGAGTGGTGATGGCGGTCTTCTCGATGTCCGGTTCATATACAGGCAGCTGTTGATACGCACGATTCAGGTCAAGCGTAGTGAATATCTTCTTGCCGTGAAGTAGGTAGGTGAAGTCTTTGAGTCGTGGTACTGGATAGCGGTCAGGTTTAGTGACGTCATTGAGTCTGCGGTAGTCGCCACATACGCGAATGTCACCGTTTCTCTTTGGTACGACGTGTAACGGGCTGGACCATGGACTTTTGCTGGGACGACATATCCCCTGCTGCATCATCGTCTCGAACTCCTTCTTCACGGGCAGGTATCGATGTGGTGGTAATGGTCTGGTCTTGCTGTACACTGGTGGACCGGTAGTTTCAATGTGGTGTTCCACCCGGTGTTTTGGAGTGTCCTTCATACATGACGGTCGAAGGATGTCGGGGTACTTGCTGAGTAGCTGGTGATACGGCTGACCAACATCGATACTTCTCACTGTAGGCTCGGCTGAGTAGGTGATTGGTGCTCTGGCGGTGAGTTTGGTATCTTTGTCGACGAGACATCGGCCGGCTACGTCGACAAGAAGTTGATGATGAGTTAAAAAATCGGCACCAATGATGGGCTTGCTGACTGCGGCGATGATGAACTTCCACGTGTAAGGTCTACGTAGGTTGAGATCCAGTTGTAGTGTCTTCTCACCATACGTTGGAATCACCGTGTTGTTCGCGGCATACAAACAGAAATCGGTTGGTGTTGTGTTCCCGCCTTTTCTCTTCGGTATCACGGATACGTTGGCGCCAGTATCAATCAGGAAAGATAAACGTGAGTTTTTATCTGTTATGAATAGGCGGTAGGATGAGTTGCTTGCGCCGGTTCCCGCCTCGGCCAACGCAGGTGTTAGTTTTCCGAGCGGGCGCTGCTGTCTTCATAGCTACACGGCCGCGTGCACCTTCTCGCTTCTTTGCCGAACTTGCGATGGTAAAAACAGATCACTGATTGGTCGTTTCGCGCGCGATCGTGATTGGTCCGGCTCGACGAACGCGATCGTGAGGGTCGCCTGTTATACGATCTGCGTCTATAGCTGTGTTGTTGCGATTGTTTTGCCTTCAACTCAGCAATTTCTCGTGTGAGAGCGTCGATCTTCTCTTCCAGTGACGTAGATGCATGCGAGGTGGTGGGAGTGGAGCTAACTGCTGCGACACTGCCGTATGGTTGCGACTGTTCGAGGATCTTGTCAGCCATCATCGCCAGCTCGTGGATGTCTGATTTCTTGGCGATATTATCGCTCACAGCGAGGACGGCTCGAACGGACTGTGGCAAGTGGTTGGTCCACATGATTCGCAGCGCTGAGTCGGAGATGTTGTCCGCAGCGAGGTTCTTCATTCGACGTAGCAGCTGTGAAGGTTTCATGTCGCCGAGTTCCATCTCAGACAACAATCTTTGTACTTGCCGCTGCTCAGATTCTTCGTACACTTGGAACAACCGACTCTTCAGTGCGACATACCTTTCGGTTTCCGGTGGATGGAGAATGATGTCTGATATTTCGTCCAAGTCTTGCCTCTCAAGCTGTCCGATCACGAGCTCGTACATGGCTTGATCACCCTTCTTCTGCGGAGACATGATGGCTTCGAATTGCGCAAACCACAAGCGTATTCTGTCACGCCAGATGGGTGGAATGCGCAGCGACGTCGACACACCTGATACTTCTAGTTCTCCTTCGTTAGGCATGGTGAATACTTGATGACTTGATCTGGAGGTCTTCACAAAAATAACTATCACGTCGGGGTCACCACTGTAGCGCTTAGGTAGTGTAGAATGATACTCCAGATGTGGTTACGAAAAGAGGTATAATCAAGACTAGGATAGCTTTCTTATAATGTAGTACATGGGCACAAGTAGTGGATTGCTTATTATGTGTTTACAAAAATGTAGTTCCAAAATAATACGTGTGGTGGCGCGCGGGTCGCAGTTGTAGGTCGCTGTCCTAGCGCGCTCTAAGCTGCGCCGAGTATAAATATCCCCTCTCTGTGCGCGGGGCTCCAGTACACGGTTGGCGGCGGCAGCGGACGGATGTATGACTTGACTTGCAGCTACATTGGGTTTTTCCATCTAGAATTTCTCAGTAGCAGCCGCAATCTAGATTTGTTACCGGTTGACAGGTAAAAGGTCACTATCATATGGGACACAAACATAACTGGCGAAATTTGAATGTGACTGGGGCACACCTCTGCCTACCCTTCGACGGTTACTATCACTATGTTACGTTGTGTATAATATACACAGAGAAAATAATTTATTTAATAAACTTATCAGTAAATAATGGGTTTGTTTCAAATGTTTTAATATTTTAATCGAAGAAAAGTAATTGTTAATTTTATATTTTCATCTTTTTTATTTCCAGATGTAAGCAGATCAAGGCATTATAAGATTTGGTTTGACCTCTGGAGGCAGATTAATGACGTCATAAAAGTTGACGTGATGCGACGCTGGCGGCTATTCGCCTACCAAGGAAGTTTTTATTATACCACGGTACGATTTTACTACTTATTTCAATGTAAATCTCATTAATTTCGGCTATCATAACATAAATAAAACTTACTACAAAATATTAATATTATGTAAGTAACCGCACTAAAAAAAAACAGAAATCAAACCAGCAAGCGCCACATAGAACAGCTTTACACCACTTCGCTGCTTACTAGAAGACGTTGGTTAATTCTTACAACCGGTTTAACATCAGATAAAAGATAATCTGCCTTGAGCTCGTTCGGTACACAAGCTATCTTCAAAGGCCGGCGCCGAGGCCGAGGCCGGACAAAGGGCCCAAGGATGAGCAAAAAGTGCAGACGAGGACGAAGGAGGACAGTAGAGGACTGAGGACCACATCGTGCACAACCCGGAACTGTTCCGCTCGATACTGTAACTGCGTGCGGTGATCGCACCGACATGTCAGGGTTGCCACATTACGACATATTTCTACGAATAAGTAAAACAGCTTTATAAAAGATATTGTTGAATGTCAAAATAAAGTGATCGTAAAATATAAATATTAGACGGGGAGGGGTTTAGTACAGCTAGTGAAAAATGAAGAAGCATCAAATATTAACAGGCAGCGCTCCTCAGAGGAAAATAAACAAAATCGTTTTATTCATGCTTTGTTCATAATTTTCACGGTGCCTAAGCCGAAAATCCTGAAATCTCCTCCCAGGGGACGAGCGGAAGCGATCGCCTGAATTATTCAGACATCACACCTACTGGAACTACGAGAAGGTTTCACATGTGCTTAGTCCTCAATATCGTCGATACCTGATACTTGCTTAGCTTAATAATTAATTTATATTGAAGTGCGTTGTGAATACAGCTCAATTATAACTAGATCTTGATCCAGCGACCTCTCCTCATTATAGCGTAATGTCGTTCGTCCCGCTTCAAGCTACAAGGCTATTCAGTCGCGTCCCTAACCAGCCAGTAATTAATAGATCCGCACTAAGTGGCAGTGGATCGCGGCGCGGTGCGTGACTGATGCCTACTATCGGCGCTAAGGAAGTGGTGAGAGGGACGGAGGGGTGGAGGGACGAGATGGATGGCAGGCGAGGGATGAGCGCCATCACTCAGGGGATAACGCCGCCAGCCAGCAAGGTGCGCGGACAGGAAACATTTACATAAAATAGTCGCTGACACATCGATTCTTTATACTTTTCTAATAGTAGTACTATAACGCAATCGTAACTACGCCGTAGTCTGCTACGCTATGGTTTGCTACGCCGCAGCCAGTGCTACGCGGAGTCTTGTCGCTTTTGTTCGCACTGCACAGAAATAGGTAATTGCTACAGATTTAATGTAAACATTTCGTAGTCTTAACCCGCTCAAGTTTGAGCAAGATTTTGTTGGTAAAGAACTGATCCTATCCTCTAGCACAAGTACTTTGTACAAGAAAAGTACGAAGTTCGCTATGAACTCGTAAGCACCGAGGGATATGGCTCGGGATAATGTGTAGATAAGGTCCTATCGTAAGGAGAAAATGTGAAAAGACGTTTCAGATTATTAGTTTTCTTAATCTGAATACTCATTTCGTAATCATCTAAATGGTGAAAGTAGAAAACTTAATTTTCACATTCTCGCAACATCAAAAGTTTTCTAGTTGCATTACATTTGACTCCACTCAGCGCTTCGCATTGTCATTCAGTAGCTAAGGGCTGAATACACAAGAACCATCTTTTGTCCACTTGAAAAATAAAAGTCACTTTTAGTCGCTTATAATAATGCTTTTATAATAATGTGGTATTTATAAAGGCGGCTGGCGGCGCACGACGCGCGACAAGTCGCCGGGACACGCGCGCGCTCGCATATTCATCGCGCATAATCTGTCGCTAAGTGATAGCATGAATATTTAAAGTTATGCACTCGCGCTCAACTGTTGCGGCCGCGACGAAGCGACAGCGCGACGGTGACGTAATAGGCGACAAGTAACGCGGCGCTGACAAATGGCAGATAATAGCCACGTTACTGTTGACGGTACTTCGTTGTATGTTTACGTGATCGCTTGCACGTGTTCTGATCACATGTCCTGAAGATGATAAACATTGTAACTACACTCTTTTACAAAAAAACGGGCAGTTTTGATTTTTCTACATTATTGTAATCATTCATTAGTTCTGGGAGAGAACGTTGCACACAACCATAAGACGACCGCTTTTTAGTGACTCAGGCGCTGGGGAACCGCAAATGCAGTTGCATAGACCTCAAAAGAAACCTTGAAGAGATACGAGGAGCACAAGTTAGCTTATAGACAGTGAGGAGGAGACCAGCGCGGGCTCCAAGCTACTCCGTGAGCACTGGATTGCTCGATTGAGGTTCGATAGAAATTGTCTATCTTGGACACTAGGTAACTGGAGTAGCGAACTCTTCTCCGATTGGGCTCGATTTTGTCTGAATGGTGAGGACAACGCGACGTCGGCGAGTGTTACGAAGACCAGGTTAACGCTATGCCGACGTGTGTTTTAAAGAAATCACCCCTTATGGTGGAGGGTCCGTTATGTTTTGGGCGGGCGTAACTTCCAACTATCGTACCGAGATAGTATTCATTGAAAATGGGACACTAAATGCGCAAAGGTACAAAGCTTCTTTTGTCAACATGCACAACCCGCACTGAACTGAATCCGCACTGATTGGTGAAGATGCCATTTACATGGACGATAATGCTCGGGCCCACCGTTCTGGCAATGTAGATGCTTGATTGCAAGAGGTCGGTATTCGTCGTTTGGATAGGCCAGCGCGGAGCCCCGACCTTAACCGCATTGAGCACGTCTGGGACCTCCTAAAAAGGTGAGTACGATCTGTCCAACCACTTCCACAAAACATCAGGAAGCTTAAACGTGTGAGTGAGAACACATTCCACAGGACACCATCAAAAACCTGGTGGAAAGCATGCCAAGACGATTGCACGTCGTTATCGCTGCAAGGGAAGGTCATACTCGTTATTAATTTTAATTTTTTCATGTCTTTTTTTTATTAAAATACCACAAAAATACTCGTAGTCGTGTAATTTCATTATACCCGTAAAATTTCCATTTTAATACGACTCTCCGTATACATTGATTAAAACACCGATTCCAGAACTTTAGTGTTAAAAACTATAATCTCATTGATAATAAGAAATTTCTAGTCATTTATACATATTGGAAATGACATACTAAAAATATTAATGTTATTCATAGAAAAGCCAATGACTTACAAGGTGCCCGTTTTTTTTACAATGGAGTTTATATAATTTTATTATTTTGTGACGGCTACGAATGTATGGACGTAGAAGATTAAGAATTGAAAGGTGAAGGTTAAGATTCCGATGATATTAGCAATAAAATATTGGTAATAAATGAAACACAAGAACAAACGCAGCCTGTAATAAACTATTAATATTAACAAGCAGTCATGACTCAGTAGCTATCTGGAGCCATTTGCATAATAACTGGCAGCACTATAAATGTTCCTCTGTATAGGTAATTGCACATTGGAGCGCTTACCAGACACTACGCGAGTGTAGAGCAGTGATCGCAGCGTACTGATCAGACTGCACCACCCCTCCCTCTCCCCTCGCCCGCCCCTCCGCCGGCGCCCGCGCTGATGGCCGCGCACTGATAACGTTCACAGCTTTTTATGCAGTTTCTCCGAGAACTTTCATTTAAAGAATAAAAAGAATTGTGCTGTCTTCGGTAAATATTCAGTCGAATATATTAATAACCAACGTTATATCCTGAGCTTATAGTAAAAATATTTAAAAAATCAAAATACACCATCAACATATTCTGTGACGCAAATACTCTAAATCAGCATAGTTAAGTACATCACGGAACAAAGGTAAATAAGTACTTCAGTTTGTAGACGATTACAAGCAGATTATACAGAATAACGTCGCGAACGCCTGAAATACCGGTCTTGTCCACGACCGAAAAAATCTTGAAATAACGATTAAAAAAAAAACTTTAGTGCCTATTATAAAGTCAGTACACACGCAACGAGCCGACAACAGGCGACACAGTACGACACACAACAACACACTACATACGGGCCGCTTTCAGCCAAATAACAAATATCAACAATTATGTGTCCCTACAACACAAGATAATAACGTCAGAAGGTTCACTCGGCGCGCGACGAGTCAGACAATCAACCAGGATTGGTACGATACAAAGTTTTGATTTTTATCAGGATTAAGTGTGTAAAGAAAAATACTGATGAGAGTGTCAACTCTTGTAGATCCATCTATTAAAATAGTTAAATGTACACAATACAATGCACATTGTATCTATAACATAGTTTAAATGTGCAACTACACTTGGTAATGTTTGTGAGTTGGGATAATCTCCGAAACTACGCATCTGATTTCAAAAATTCTTTTAGTGATGTAAAGCTACACTATTTAAATTACTGAGAGCCATAACCTATGATTCTTCGACGTGGACAATGTCGCGGGCAGAAGCTGGTCTAAAGACTTATGCCCTACCACCCACCTCCAGATAATTGCTGGTCAACTCATCTGCCAGATAATTTCACGCACGTAAAGTGAGACTTCTGTTTCTCATCAGCTCCCGGGCTCCACACTCAACAAACAAGGGACGCTCTCAATTTTATGGCTTCATATCTGCGTTACATTCGCGATCGTTGGCATACATTAACCGGATTTAAGGCCGTAAGCTGCCGAATGGACCGGATATCGTCGGAAACGATGTTGGTGTCAGGCCTTCAGTCGTCAGACTGGGGCGGGTAAGGTTTCACTGGGCTATCATGTCAACTGTCTCAGCAGTAGGTACCTACTGGCTATCATGATAATATTCACATGTTTACTATTCAGTAGCAAAGCATAGTAAATGCGGTACCTATCTAACGTTTGTTTGTTTTGGTCCTGAGCGTCACGTATTATAATTACGGGTTCTAAGACATTAGAAATTATCAGACGTACGACATACGTTATGTTCGTTGAGTGCAATAGTGTCGCGTCACGTCGCGTCTGTCTGACGTCAGTCGCGTGTCGCACGGACGCGTGCGTTTTACGATATGTCAGACGTAATGCCAACCAATTTCCAGCGTGATGCCGAGACCGATTAAAATGGTCGCCATCATTCGCTGAAGCACATTTTTATTCCAAGCCGCTGGTATACGTTTATTGCAGCCGATAATATGCACATAAAATATTGTGCAATTTATGATTCGTGAGCTTTATGCTCGGCTTTAAATAAAGCTTCAATTAAACTCGTAAAGTTGTGGAGTTCAAGCGCTTCTGAAGTTACGAGCTTCATTTCAGAGCAAGTTTTTGACATCAAAAGAGTTATATAACTATCAAAGCTTTGGACAAAGTTATCTTTAAAGCAATCCAGTTGATGGTAGTTGTTGACGCTGGTTCACAAACTTGTTTCGTTCTTGGGACAGTCGTAGTTGAAATCTGTCAAAATGAATTAATTGAAAAATATTCAATTAATTGAATATTTGGGTGACACTCATAATTTGCTCACATCATTGTTATGTAGCTTACAAAACACATGTGTCTTTATAGGACGGGATTCAAAAGTGTACAAAACGTTATCGATGCACACAAATGGTTAGAAGGAAAGTGTAGCGAACGACGCCCCCGCGATACTTCGGATTGTGTCTGGAGAAGGGAAGTCTAGAAAATAAACCGAGCACAGTTTTAAGATAAGGTACAATTGGCTGTTGCTTGAATTCTATATTTCATCTATTATTATTTTGGACTTTGAGATCTTCCATACATTACTGCCTTCAAATAAGATCTAAGACTAGACTCGCACAAACAATCACCCGCGAGACTTGACAGCCGGTAATGTAATGCAACGTGTAATGTAATATTATGCAACGAAATGTAATGCATGCAAACATCGTCACGACTGTAATGACGTGTTTGTGTCGCGCGGGACCGAGGACCGAGGACCGAGGAAGCTAAGATTACGGGATTAGTTGCATTTTCGAATAAGGTGATGGTTGCAAGATTTCAAGGAACTAACAGTGTTTTTTCTACTAAGATACAAAATTAAAATTATATTCCATTACCTCCTACATACCTCTTATCACCTCGTTTTGGTCTAGTAGTGGCAAAAGCTCCGGTCATACTACGAAGTAATAGGCATGAAGTTTGAGTTCGATCCCCAGGTCGGACAAAGGGCCGGTAATATGGTTTTTCCACAAGGAACTTGTCAGTAGCAGCTTCCAGTTGATGGTAATAAGCTTGCCCCTTTTACCTGAGACTTAAACGTGACTAGAGAAATGTGGGTGGACTAAAATATAGGTACTCCTCTGCCTATCCTGCGGGTATATTGTTATCTTATCCTATGTTAATTTTTGTTCTGTTCCAGCAAACGCGTTATCCAAGCCATTCTTTGCAACGCAATCCGCACTGGACATCGCGATGTAATGCCACTACAAAATTTTATTTAAATCAACAGATTCTAATCATTGTCTACATGAACAAGCTATAAATAAACATTGCAATCAAGTTTGTAAATACACTACGCTGTTGTGTTTAAGTCATAACCATAAGAGGCAGGTGTAGTAGGTTAACTTGAGAGAAGTTTTACTTAGAGACCATGAATGTGTTCATTTAGATATATTTTTCATCTAAATGAGGACATCCATCGTCACTGATTCATCCATAAAATTAACTAGTAGATGTTCGAAACTATATCGGAAGCTCGACAACCCTAAGCATAACAACGTTATACTTATTAATATTAATGGCGACTGCTTGTGCTGCCCGTTGAGCGCCGATTGCAGCACAAGGAATACACCAGCGTTGTGTTATGACGAGGAAACGCAACCGGTTGTTGTGAACGGAGAATATGGACATCATTTGTTATTGGTAAATACTGCTTTAATCGTATTTTTTATGTATCGCGCGCATATATCGATCTACAAGCCCAAACCTGTTATAAAACTGCCGATCCCAGGTATAAGTGATTCCAAATTCAGAATTTGATTCAAGAAATGAGGGTTTCTTTACTAGAATGTCTAAATATTACATATTTTCTATTCCAAGCAGGAGTTAACGTTATGCAAATTTCACCAAACGAATACCTAAACTCTCAGCAGAAGTATTAATACCTAACAGGAATTGAAACACCAAACAATCCCGCTCAACCCAATCACAGAACCACTGCGTCAATGGAACCTCTCACACTAAACTAACGAACTCTCTGCTCCGCATTAACGTCGCCACCTCTCGAACTAGAAGCAATCCCTGCTGATGTGATCGATCATAGAACAATGTTGTAGGGATCAACAGTCAGGCACAGGTCTCACCGTCGCGTGACGGCGAGAAGCTATCGACTACATCCACGGTCAAGAAACGGAAATATTGAAGGTGCCTAGGTTGATCGCTGCTTGTTCACACCGCTGCCACCGCGCACCAGTGACAACTCTGTCAAAGAACTCTGATCATCCCCCAGTGTTCTCAAAATTTTGTCGGGGTCGACTTCCAGACTAACCGGATGCGCTGAATACAAGTATTTTACATGAAGCGACTGCCTATCTGAGCTGCACAACCCAGTTTCATGACTTATAATAACGATACCCCTTGGAAAGAAAGGCTAATTCTCAGACATTTTGGTCACCTGTAACGACTGTCAAAGAACTACAAATGACAGCCGGGACCAACGGCATGGACCAATTTCTTGTTGCTAGCTATACTCGCTTCTCGCTAGTCGCCAGCGATGGGACAGGTGCCTCAAAAAGGCAAGGTGATCCATCCACCAACACATGTGGGTCAAGCACTGAGCTGTAGCAATAGGTGCACAGCCACACATAAAGCCTTACCGGAACAATGATGCGTGTGTTCGCAGATCAGAGGACAGCCGATACACACGTAATTAACTTATTGTACAATATGTGCTCTTGGTTATTAATGAGCCGCAACAGAGTAGGTTAAGTTGACGATTACATGCAAGATTCGGCTTGGTACCAGTCGAATGAGATTTTACAGTATTCTGTAGAGTTTTTAGTTAAACATCTAGTATTTGTAATTTGGCTACGAAAATCTTGTACGTCTGTACCCACATAAAAGTGTATCTAAAAACCCAGATTACTCGGTCTTATCTTTTAATCTAAATCATAATCAGTGTGAAATAATGGCCGCATGTAGGAATACAGTAGGTCCTGGATTATAGGAATTCTAAATTGTATGCGGGTTCCAAGTTTAGAGGTATTTATTTATATTTGACATTATATTTTTATTAAGTATTGATTATTCACAGAAAATTAGATGACATACATTGATCTTTTTAACACCATTACTTTTTATTTTATTGTATTATTAATTATTTTAAATTTAATGTGGATTATTATCGTTTTGAATTTGTTATACTATATGTGAATTATTACTGGTTTCTTTTTTATTATATTTGACATGTTTTCGATTGTAATGTTTTAATACAACACGTTTATTTTATTGAACATACTAGAAGGTTTATAAATAATCACCACACACCACTATAACATACTCACACACCCATTTGCAACTCCTCATGCACACTCATCCACGATGTACACTTAGCAATGCTCAGATTATGCTAGCGGTTCACTTCACTCTGTATGTATGTTTCTGCTGCATGTATTGTATAATTAGCTATTAAATTGTTAATCCGTGATTGGCTGTAAGACAAGCATATCTATATTAGGATAAAAAAATTAAGAGCTGTGGATTTTGTGAATAAAATAAATAAATAAATGGTACTGTTTTACTTTACAGTTTATTTTACGTTTCTACATAGTTTATTGTTCTGAAATAAATGACTTATGACTTATGGTCCTCCTCCCTTTCCCTTTCAGCGTCCGCTTCACGTTTTAGATTCTAAACCCAAACTTTATTAACCTACTTAAAGGTTGGTTTTAGGTTAAATAGAGAATAAAAGCGACACAAAAAAAACATAACATAGAAAAGGTGGTGCATGGTGAATCTCTGTCTAATTATGTGAATTTAGGAAACTGGTAAGATCTGGTTACTTTCTTACTAATTCATTATTTATACAAACTATGATGAATGTATCTTCTAAAGACAAGCTCAATTACAGAGGCAAATGACTGTCGAAATCCTCCTACTCATGCGCGCTAGTGAAATCATCGTCGTTGGCGATAATCGCGCGAAACCCAGCATCGCTGTGACGTCACGAGTCGCGGCTCATCGGCATAGTGAAGGCAGAGAATAGATTGGTACAGAAGGTGGACTCTATGCAATGAGCGAAAACACCCACATACACAAACACGTTTGAGTGCTAAACGTACCGTAAATTAATTTGATTATTGAATCTACAATTAAATTATCGCATTTTAGTTACATTTTTTGCAACACGCACGACAGTATCACAGTATAAATATGGACAGTATGGAAACTAAGCCTAGTTGAGGACATAATTACCTACGCTCCATTGAAGCAATAGGGTTGTAATAAACTCTTAAAATTATGAAAATATTATGGGTAAGTTAGGTAAGGAGTATTTTTAGTTTTTAAATCGACGTACATATTTACGTTACGTTTGCATCGAGCGCTCGTGCTAGTGCCTATGTTCTTGCAATGCGACAAGCGACAAGCATGTGTTTCACTTATTTCTCGTGCCAACGCCGATGCCGATTAATCATCTATTACCGACGCCGAAGACGAAACCGAAAGTTGGAAAACCCAAATAGTTTTTTTTTTTATTTAACGCTGTTCGGTTATAATAAATAAAATTCAATACTTCTTACATTTTTTTTAACAAGATTATTCTTTCAACAAATTTTGTGTGAAACTGTCTTTATCTACTCCTTATTAAGCGCGTTTCACTCTATACCTGCCTGTGTTGTGGTGTTGGTGTGATTAACTCGTTCGGGTTACGTTAGTGTTGTTACGTCACGCGATACGGCGGTTGTTTTGTAAACACGTCGCGAACGTTTTATTACACCTACTAATATTGTTATCGTCTATACATGTCTACTTAGATCTAAGTGGTTCTCAGAATAGTGTGTAGTACCTTTGATATTAAATACGATTTCGCAGTAAGCCCGATACTGATGTATTACTTACTGGTTTGCGAAGACTCCACGCATACATGTTTAAACCTCATTAACTGACAAAGATTAACTATTAACAGGATTCCAAGTCCCCCCCCCCCTTTCCAAAACTGTATTTCTTTTAATAACGTTATTTTCCAAAGTAGGACCAAGCCTTGATAATGAACAGATAAATAAATTCTATTACATTACTCTTAAAATAATTCCTTTTCTATTTAAATACCTATTGATAGGTTCTAAAACAAACGCTCACGTAGAAAATAAATACATTTTGATGTTCTTGTCATAAAGTAATTGAGAAACTACCTACGCAGTCTGCTCCAGGTTCATTGTAACGTGTAACGTGGGCCTGTATGAATTAATGGAATCAGCGTAATTACTGCTGAGCCAGTTATTCCTCAAGGAATCACCTGAAATGGAGGTTTTATAGAGTAATATTTAAAGATAACATAATAATTATAGGTATCTAAGTAGGTTTGATAGTAAGAGGTTTCTAACATACTGGTTGATAAGAATTTTCTGAAAATCTTAATAGACCAATTTATTATGTAAATAATTATTTGATATCTTCGACATATTGGCAAAAGCATTGTTGCATTGTGAATAATGAGGGTTAAGTCCTTGACTTGGACTGTCTCGCGTCCATCAAGTTACAAAGCCAGCCTGTTCAAACAAGTTCGCAGTGTATTAATATTTCTAGACGACTGAAGTTGGTTAAGTCCATCTGGATTAACTGGGAGCCTGCAGAGCTGTACTACATTTTAGTACGGCATTTATTTAAAGACGCAGTCGTTTAGTACCATTTTATTCATATTAGAATCGATTCAACATAATTTGTCGTGGAGACACAGACGAAGCGAAATACTTATATAACTTATCAAAACACGCCACTTATGAACGGTACTGGATGCTCAATAACCTTGACCAGTTTCTGTGAACTCCCAAGCGTTTCGAAATCTTCGTAAACTCTTGAATCATAACGTCCGAAAATATAGCTCATTCTGTAATTGAAATCGTTTATTTATTAACAGGGGGCGCGCGGGGCCCAGGGGCCCGGGAGCCCAGGGGCCCGGCCGGCATTAGGCGCGCCCTACAGGCGGTAGGCGGCTCAGTCGCCCCACAGATTTATGCACACCTTGCCTTTATTCTAAATTGCTCTTTAATTTTTAATGACTTTTAAATAACCAGTGAAAAGTTTTAAAATGATAAGCCTGCTAGCGATTAAGATTTGATAATGATGGCTGAGTTAGGTTGGTTTTGCACGAAGATTTTCAGAACTGAATATTTCTGCACTAATTAATTATCTTCCAGGAAAGAACATGTTCTTCTATCATTCGATTACATTTGATGGCCACCGATCAAACCTCGTAAAAACTTCTTAGAAACAAAGACGAACCGAACATTAACTGAAACGCAACCATTACTCCCGAATCCTCCATTTCATGTGATCCCCACATGTTCCTGTATGATTGCCGGTTATTATCCGCCGTATCAACAAAGAGTTCCGCGCGCGATACGCACTCGGCATGCCATCCATCCATCATGGCTGACACGCGCACAACGCGCGTATTATCGATAAATACGCCATAACCGGGAGATTCCCGCGCGGCAGCGGAGCACCGTAAGACATATGTACGTTTGATGTATTTACAGCACTTCTGGTAACGAGGGCTGTGGGGATATTATATACCAAGCTGTTGGTTTGATGCGCACTTCAAGATTACTTTGTGAGTACATGGAGGTTTTATTGTAAGAAAGTAAGAAACAGCTTGTATTGTTGTACTTTCAAACTGAAGCTGGCTTGGTTGTAAAGATATATTTAGGTGTTAATGTTATGATTATGATACAGTTAACTGTCGTGGTTTCCACTTTTTTCAATCTTATGCTAACCTGCTTTTACATCTACTATGTTAGTTTTATTTATATAAAATGACTCCTCGACACTGGTTAAATCTAACTTCGACCCTAGGTACCAATAGTGAGTACCTAAGTTAATGTCTATAATGGAGCTTAGTTGCACAAAATCGTACTAAATACAGTTATCAGCTAATATCCCGAACCACTTCGTATTATAAGATCGTACAACCGTTTGAGTAGGCTCTCGGGTCCTATTCGATGTTACATCCTACGCGAGGAAAGTGAATACAAATTCGTTTATAGAATTTTATGGGTTTCAATGGAAGAATACTCGAAATGCTGGCTCGCGAGGTGCTGTGTTTGTATTAAAATTGTATCTGCTACAGGCAAAAGAAATGTGAATTTGGTTACATTCGTCTCCGTAAAACCTTAAACATTGTAGGCATTTGAGTACTTATAGAAAGTTTTATTTGAGAAATATTTTTGATTCAGTAGCGGCTCGGACTCTGGCTTGTGCCCATGATGGCAACAGGTTCGCTCACTATTACACGAGACCGAAATAAAACTGTTGAAATGTGGGTGTAGTATAGGTGTGTTGTACTCACGTTTCACTAACTCTGCGCAGCTCTTCGGAGCTTACCGTGCGGCGTGATGTTATGCTCTTAATTTTACTGCAAAAAGGTACCCTTTCCTCTACTGTTAGATGCCTTGTTAGTTGTTTCTTTATTACTTGAGCTTCTTCGGTAAATTAAAATTTAACTGTTCATTAAAACTAACTGAGCGCACTGGAGCTCTCAGCAGCAGACGAAAGCTAAAAATATCAAGACTTTTAAACCATTTAAAAACTAATTCATTCAGAGTAGTTTGAAAGTTGAAAGAATAATAGTGTCTTGCTATAACCACCCCTCGGCCATTAGGTAGGAGAGAGAACAGAAGAACCTCGACAGACTTCATGAACGTGCTTGAAAAAGACATCAAATATGTAACAGTTTAAACAACAATTGCTATTGGAAGAAACCAAGATTATTATCAGATCCTTGTATAGGTATGTATCGATGAATAAAATTGTTGATAGCAGTTTTTATACTTGTAGATGACGCCTTCGTTCTGACCTTTACGCCATACACTTTTGTACTTTTTACAGACTCAGATGAGTACTAAAAACTGCGAAAATGGGAATAAAGTACACCTTTTGCACAATCTTCATCGTCACTAAGCTGTGCCACCCCTGAGCCGCCAGTGTCTCGCAACCATTAATTACTGCAGGCGTCGAGACGCATCGACTCCCAGGGCCCCGAGACTCCCGCAGTACCCCGAGACTCTCGGGCATCTCGCGTTGGAAGGAGTCCGCAAGTTGCCGGCCGCTGGGGACCGCCGAGACACGAACTCGCAGGTCTTAGCGAAGCTGTACTTATAACGCAACTTGCAGTAATGTGTACAGCTTTTTATGTCAGTTTCGGACTTGACAGAGAAGCGCTTTTAAATCTTTTTCTCAGCAACTTAGTGTTTTATACGGAGAGGTACAAGTAGGTACCTCAGGTATACGTTGCAGTTTTACGATATCAATAACCTTAGAGTGTGATATTAGACCTGCCGTAAATATGTATGTACGTTTGATATATTGGCACTGCACTCGTCGTAAAGTGCGATATTAGTTTTAGGCATTGCAGGACTTCGGTCCTTGGATCCACTCAGAAGAGGTTGTCTCTATCTCAATAACTGGCATGGTTAATTTTATTATCAAAGATTAATTGCACGCTCATGTAGAGAATCTGTCCTACTCACACCAAAAATATTAAATTATTTTGTGACAAAACATCATCACTCTCAATGTTATTCAAAATTGGCGTGCGCAGTAACAAAAGGTAAAGTGAGTTCGGAAATGGAGCTAATTGCAATCGACGGCGAGTTCCGACGATGTGAAGCGATATGATGGCGAGTGGTACACATTAGCGACACATCCATCACGCGATATGATCGGCGACAACACGCGGCGACCGCCTGCAGGGCCCGTGCGAACACGACGCGCGCCGCTAACGTGTGATGTGATAAGCCACCGTCACGTTATCACTACTACTACTGCTGCTGCTGATGACAGATTCAGGCCAGATTGTAGTTTCGCATCCCTTCTAGTTACAATGACTAAAATCGCTCTCTTCTACGTGGTGAGAATCACCCAAGATTAACAAACACTGACGTTATTGGTGATGTTCTTCAAAAAATGGCCAGTTGCGTAGTGCTCCAAATCGTCTTGCGTATATGACCAGATGTATGAACTCTGCCAAATCCATGAAGGTATTTTCTTTATAAGATTAAGCTATTGCCTGTCTTGAACATATAATAATTATAATGCTTTATTGATTGTCAAATTAAAGATGTGCGGTAAATATGACACAAAGATTTTAGCAGCGCAGTCCTTATCCTAGTACTAGTCTCACACCAAACGAAACAAGCCCAAACTACAGCACTCCCGCCGCCCGGGACCGCGACCGCGCCCGCGCCCGGGCCCGCGCCCTCACGAACACGTACCCACTCATCTTTACAGCAGCAACGCAAATGTTCCCCGAATACGAATTTTTCGTCACAAAAATACGCGTCCATATATTTTCCTATTTATTAAGAATTTTCATTAAAACTCTGCTGTTTATGTGAAGCAAAATAAACAGATTTAATTCGGATGGACGTCTGTTTTCCTATTATTATGAAAATATGACGCTTGGCGCGTAATTACTGGAGTTTGGCGAAATTAATAATTTCGATATATTTATCATGATTATGAGGGATGCGCATATCCTTGAACAATTTTGGTTGTACAGAAACGAGTAGTAATAAGCAGTGCAGTCTATTTCACTGCTAAAATATTCATAGTTATGTGGGTACGTACGGCTCTACATAATTATTATTTTAATGTTAAGCACCATAACTTTAATGAAGAGATACCTGTCGTGTGAGATGTGTGTGACGGTTGTCTATTGTTTGCCCGAAGATTATATGCCATAATCATCATTTTCCCGAATTTCATTTACCCGAATTTCATTTGCCCGAATGTTTCATTTGCCCTAAAAGACATATGACATACTTTTAATTGCCCGAATTTTAGATACCATAAGATACGAATGCCATAAGTATTGTTTGCCTTATTTTTATGTGCCATAATAATTATTAGACATAATATTTAAATGGCATAATATTGAAATGGCATTAGACAAATGTCGGGTGCGCAATGTTTGGTATAATAAGAATAAACTTATTTATTCTGTGCATGGTTTTTTTTTCTGTGCATGGTTGATGGTGGGCTAGGTCGACGGAGCCCCGCTTCGCGGGGCTCCTACTTCTGTGTGGTTTATAAAAAATAACCACGAAGGGGATGGCGGGGTCTATTCGCTCGCTTCGCTCGCTCACACGACCCCGCCATCCCCTTCTAACCTAACCTGTCCGAGTCGGGGTGCCCTAAAGTCCCAATTGCATCCAATTTCTCTTGATATAAACAACCGTTACACACCCGATGTCGATGGCAAATTATGTTATGGAATATCATTATTATGGCATGTGATAATTAGGGCATGTGATAATTAGGGCTTACAATGATTATGACAAATGATGTTATGGTAAGTGACTTTATGGGAAACAATGATTCTGGCACGTGACTAATATGGCAAATGAGAGTAGGGCAAATGAGTATTATGTCGTATGATATTATGGCTGTTGACTATTATGGCAAATGATATTAGGGCAAATAAAATTCGGGTAAACGGCGGTATACCGTGTGTGACATGACGCTTTGCAAGAAGAGGCACAAGTTAGGCAGGACCCGTTTTTGGAATGATAATGCTTCCCACAATAATTAGTAATCAATTTCTATGTCCTGTTCAATTTTTGTAATGCCTAGATGCCTGCCTAGATTTTAGATATTGCCACCCCTCAGTATTGTTATCATCCACCCCAAGGAAGCACAGCATCAATTTAACAGAACCTTTACAACTGTAAATCCCGGCGAGCAGCGATAACCTCGAGTCAATTACCCGCTTAGTTGAAATGTATTGTGTAGTTTAGAACCTGCCGCTCTGCCGGGCTACTAACGGATTGTGCGCGAAGCTACACCCGCACGGCTTGCCGGTCGACGCGACGGCTAAACCACTTTCTGTAATAGATTATGATTTATGAGCTGTCGTACTTTATACCAACGGCTTAGGACAATAGAAGACAGAAGGACCACTTTTGGATAACATATCTTGATAAACTGGAGGCGCGGCTGTACTAATACCTTGATATGACACATCTTTGTACAGTGTCAATAAGTCAGTGCTAAGACAGAAAACTCGGACAAGTTCTTGCGCGCGGCCGACTGTCTCGTCACAGTCCTCGATACGTGTCAAGGCGTTAGTAGAATTACTGTCACATTCTCATTTACGTAGATAATTATGTAGTAGGTATACTATTTTCTGCACTGACACAAGCACAGCCAAAACAGCGAATGTGGAACACTTTACTATGAAGACGTAGAAATTATTCGTGTTGTATCTATCAATATTTTTAGTTTGTTCGTAAACATTAGAGTTATCCTTCTGTTTTGTAACTATGTTCTTTTCTATAGTCCTAGATTTGTGCCTGAGCCTGATACGCACAACAGTTCACAGATCTACTAGTATAGTATAGTCTCCATTGCTGGTCCGTGTCATACCTGACATGATACCATGACATGATGTTCCTGTCATGATGTCAGGGTACAAACTGTGATCGAAATACCTAATCAATCATTCATGCCTCATAGGCTAATACACAGATAACCTCCACTAGATTCCGGATGGAAGGCAACTTATGCGCGCCGCACATTTATGAGTTAGCACTAATATACCTAACTCGATGCGCGTATCAATCTCTTCAGTGTCGACCAGAAGTTAGTTAGACCCGTGATGACGGTAGCAATTTAGAGAATTCAATGTGTATGAAAGTTTGATTGCTACGGTTTACTCAAAAAAAACGACTACCTATTCTGTTAAATGGTGAGGAAAATTATCCAGGACCTTGAGTTATAAAAAATATGGGATAATATTCAACTGTTTAGTAAAATTTTAAAATCAACAATTTTAGAAAGAGCTCAACCTATAGTGGCTGTGTTAGTGACTATCGTTGATGTCTTTCCCTTTCACTCATTAGGTACTATTGTATTGTTTTCTTTTTCCCATAAAACTAATAGTGTCATGAGCAATAAGTTCTTGTTTATCGATAAATAAAATATCGATGCTATCGATATTTTCTTGTTTATTTTGACAAAATTGTTCAATTAACATATAAATACATACAATTTATGGTCATTCTGAAAAAATAATCAGGTTTTGTGCGAATTGAACCACCAATTAAACCAATGGCATGTAAAAATGTTAAAGTTAAAACTTTATTCATTAGGAATATTCGGTAATTTATTACATATTATAATGAAGTAGGATCTTTACATAAAAAAGGGAACATTAATATATCATTATGTTTAAAAAAAAATATCGACGTCAGAATCTACTTTTAATGTCATTGTCCCATCACTACGGCCGGTGACGTCACCTTGAAATAGCCAATCGAATTGCACTTGTCACTCCCCGCGCACCGCGTGCCTTTCACTACATTTAATTTTGGTGAACTCGATTACAAACAAAATGTTTATGATACGGAATCTAGTGGAGGTTATCTGTGGGTTAATATTATAACTACAAATGTAACTTTGTGTGTTCGTTACTTTTAACGGCTGAACGGATTTCGATGAAACTAGTACACCGGTATCTTATGATCTAGGTTAGGATATTATAATCTTTACAGTACATTCTCGTGGCAAAATTTCAGACTTACAAGCGGGCAAAACTATAAAACAACACTTACTACATTTACCTATAGAATAAGCAAAAAGCTCATGTTTTTAGCAACATTTTCCTTATTCCTGATAATGTTAGCAGTATATGAACAGATTTCTTCTGTGAATGTTTCCGGGTTAATAAAGATAATGACATTCCCTTTGTTTCTCCATAGCAACGTTACGTAGGAACAGGTTTTGCC
This sequence comes from Standfussiana lucernea, assembly GCA_964057025.1. Taxonomy (NCBI): domain Eukaryota; kingdom Metazoa; phylum Arthropoda; class Insecta; order Lepidoptera; family Noctuidae; genus Standfussiana; species Standfussiana lucernea. The sequence continues at coordinate 18,141,319 of OZ059787.1, read as the reverse complement.
GAAGTATTCCTTTGTCCGCCTCACTGTGACTTCAGGCAGGTAGTGATCCCGCGAACTGTACCCACAACAATATGCGAACAATACAAGATCAAGCAAGCTCTGCCAGCTACCAAAAGTGTTTACAGAGAAATGTTGCGCAAGTAAAATAACACAGATTTATACCTTATAACGCCTTGTTTACGACCTCAGGTGATGAGATTTGCATCAAGCGAATGTCACTTCTTTCTTGCTTACTGTCGCAAGTCGCATCAAAGTGAGTCACGGCTTGCTCTAAGCAAACTATTTCATTTGTTTCCTCCGTCGTGCGTCTTTGTCGCTCGAGCGCGAAGGTCGTGGCTAACCGGTTAGTTTTGTTTACTGCTAACAAAATGAATTGTGTGGCGCTCTGTGACCACTAGTGCGGTGTTCAATGTGAAACTAATTATTTAGTGTTGATGTACAATCAGTTTTCTCTCGTGAGTTCCCAACAAGACGGTTAATATTATTGTGTCCGTGCTGGTATAACAATATAGTTTTTTTATATATTAGATGGGCTTTCTCTTGACCTCAATCTTGTCCTGAGAATAGAGATGAAGACGACGATGGAACGAGCTAGCCCAAAAGAAGCCTATTAACTCGCGACTTAAGAGCGTTTACGTCTATCGCGCGAAGTCAATTTTGGGCAATTCAATGCATTTTTAACGCACACAGAAGCGCACGTGACTGTGTGCGTAGCGCTGGCGCGTTCTCTTGCGCTATAGTCAAACTAACCCACTATGATCCGTTCAAGTGCAATTATTGTTGTAGTAAAAATTAATTTGAATTTGAACGTACACGGATGACTAAACTACGAGTGCATAAAATAAGTATTTAAAAATATATTGCAAGTACATATAGCTATAATTATGATTCATATTAAAGTCGTTTTTTAGTTATTCAAACATGAATTTGTTGATCTAAACTTTAAAAAGAAACGCAACTTCGTTAATTATTATTGATTTGTGATTGATTAATAAATCTTTTTTATTCTATTCAAATAAATCACTTTAAACGGATTTACTTATGTTTATTTTATATTATATTTTAACTTGACGTGATGTTCCTCTTAGTGACACCTCTTATGAGGGAAATACAACAAGTTGGCGTTAACTTTAAAAACAATTTATGTTATTATTTAAAAAAAAAATAATAATAATTAATAAAATTATTAGGTAAAAAAATAGTGTAAATATTTGTATCACTAAAAATATTGTCAGTCATCAAAAATAATAATAAAAAAAATTATCATCAAAGTACCAAGATTTTTCAATCATGCTATAAACGTCCGCTATCCTTCTAAGTCCAATAGCCGCTATCCTTCTAAGTTCCAAGCCTCGCGGTGGACTGATTTGAAATTGCTCGTGCGCAATAATTTATAGTAGTTTTCAAATATTTATAGAAAAATAATCACTGTAAATTAGTTGAAATTTTAAAGTGGGTGTTTTAAAGCATAATTATGTTCTTCTATTATATTATCCTATTATTATATTAAATTAAGTAAGATATATCGGTGAAAAAATCATTTTAATTCCTTAATATTTCCCATTATTTGAACTTTAATATCTTTCTTATAGAAAGATACCTAAATCAAAAAATCTTTGATATTAACTATTTTCCTTAGGATTTTAGCAATTGGTTAAAAAAAAAACTAATTAGTTTTGCCAGTGGTTTCCTATAATAAGAGCTTCGAAACTGACGCTGAAAGAGAAATTAAGAAAACCTCTGTTGAGTTATGTTGATAGAATTTACCAATACTCTATTAATTGAAATATTTTTTTGCTACAACTATTGAGACAACAAAATTTCCTAAAGTTATTAGTAACTATCATTGTTATAAGATAAAGGGTTGATGGTATTATATATTCACTGCACTACATCTTATATTTACCATCTTTTGTACCACATTTAACGCAAATAATTTTGACTTTGGTATTAAAGGGTTTGAAAAGTACTGTTTTGGAGTCAAACAGCGCATGGACGGCGTAAACGCTCTTTAATAGATTGGGGTCATATGAACTCGGGAACACCGACTCAGGAGGAGATTCCACTCCTTGGCAGTGCGCATAATAAAAGATGTAGCAAAGCGCTTCGTGCGAATGTGTGGAACATCGAGGAGGCATGGGTGATAACCTGCAGTACGTCTGGACTCCCGATGGAAGACGGGAGATGGTGGAATGAGCCCGTAGAGCTTTTGGACACACTCGCCGAAGTACAGTCTGTAAAAGACCGACAAGCATACAACTTTGCGGTGGTAGGCCAGGCTATGAAGCTTGGTACCCACCAGCTTATCGTCACCAATGAGCCTCTTGGCTCTGCGTTCAACAGAGTCAAGGGTAACTAGTTGGTATTTAGCTGAGCCATCCCAAAGGGGATAGCAATACTCCATGCCGGACCGGACCCGAGCTTTATATAAGACTAAAAGCTGTCCAGGCTTGACGTAACGCTTTACCAGTACCGCTTAGTTATGTTGCGAATAACATATTTAATTTTATGCTAAACCCAATCTCATCAAATTAAAATTCATACAATTCTAAATTCATGGGTATTGAATGTAGACCCGACCATGCACTATTTGGCAAATAAAAACTTTGACTTTAGAAAGTATTTGGGAAAATACCTGCATGTGAGTATAGTACTCGTTGGCTGCTGCAGGAAATTGTAGTCAGGTGGCAGTAACTTCTAACTATATAGTGTAGCCATCTGACGTTACCGAGTAGAGGCCGTTTTGCAATAAGCATTTTAAAAATAAGTAATGTAAACTAAATATGACTTAAAATAAATCAACCTATTCCACCATTCAAATTTTAGTGTTATGAAGTACAAAGCTGAAACAAAGAAAAACAGTTACATAGTAAATGCTGTCTCTATTAAATATTATAAATCAGAAACATTCCGACTTAAAGTTCGCGCTAAGAAAATATTTAAAGTTTGACTGTTCATTGTATTCAGAGAACTTATTAGGACATAAATGTTACTCTTATTTGAGTTCTTAACTAAAATTTTGCTTGGAACGGAGGTAATTCTAGGAATAGCTACAAAATTCGACGTTCACTGACAGAATAACGTAAAAGCGATCGCTCTGGGCTAAGGAAAACTTTCTTGAAATTAGATTATAAACATTTCCTAAGGCATGCCTATTTTTAAAGTGCCACTTAAAATCTCAAGCAAAACATAACCATCCATCCATCATCAGTATAATTAGGCTTAGCACTTAGTAACTTAAGTTAAGCAGAAATCACTATCCATAAATTTCTCATTACTTTAGAAAAATCTATTTCAGAAATAAGAAAACGACCTAGTTAATGTATGACAATGATAAAAACAGACTACGGGTATCCACTCTACAATGTAAGGACCAATTCAGGGGGCCCATTGACAATGTAAACAGAGTTCTAACCTATGAATTATTCTGAAAATAAACTAGTGTCGTCTGGTGACAAAGATCGAAAACATAATTATTCAATACAAATTGGAGTTTACTTTATGAGGCGTTGAAATTGTATGTTATCCGTTCGTTTTTTGAAATAACAATTACTTGTTAAAAATAGTTCATTTCCTGTACTACAATAATAATAAAGCGAATTGTAAATAAATTATTAACTTATTCACTAATAATCATTCTCCCGATGCATGTTTAGACAAAAACTCACGGAGACGTGATTTAGGAGCTCTAACTTGTAAATTATAATCAATATAGACCGTCAAAATATTTTTTTTCTTCTCACTAAAATCCTCAACTTCAATAATGATGGAATACATTTTCGTCATATGCGTATATTGTAAAGGAAAAAGAAATTACCTAATTCAATTATTGACCGAAAAGACTTCGAAACAAACCCCGATATCTCCGAAATTGTACATCATTATAACGTAATATTTATACTAAAATAATCTTCAATATTTGCAACAACAGTATTTTTTTTTTAATCGCTACTATTATTTTTAGTGAATTGAATAAAAGTACAATATATTTCACTGCGCCGGCCATCTGCACTCTGTGTTGCGCGAGCGCTTGTTGAGGTCGGATCTATGTCAGTTTATTTCGCGCGCTGCGTCGTGTCGATACTTTCGTGGTGTGCGTCGACTGCCCTATAGACGCTGCTATTGTGTGCGTGCTCAATCGCAGTTGTTGATCGTTGTAAGCTCGATCAATGCCGTTGCGCGAATAATTTTTCTAAACTAAAAATATGACAACTGACAGTACCGAATAAAAAAATTGTAGTTAAAATTTTATGTTTTATTTACATAAACAGGTCGCAACCATACTATTTATTTATTTACGTACACATAAAAGACATCGCTCCTCTGGCACACCTACAAACCCTATATCGCTCCTCTGCCACACATACAAACTGTTCGAAAGACTACTGTTAGCTCGTCTCATAAACATCGTTGACCTAAAACTAATCCCAGAACAAGCTGGATTCAGACCTGGTAAATCCTGCTGCAGCCAGGTTATTAACCTCACTCAACACATTGAGGACGGGTTTGAGACAAGGAAAGTGACGGGTGCATGGACTTATCGGCAGCATACGACACTGTAAATATAAAACGGGCTGTTGTGTAAAGTGAATAACCTGACGGAGGATCTAAAGTTCACACGAATCCTCCGCGAACTGCTCAGCAACCGCAGATTTCAGGTGAATCTTCTTGAAGACAAAAGCAGATAGCGAGCCCAAAAAAATGGACTACCTCAGGGCAGCGTACTAGCGCCACTACTATTCAACATATGTATGTATATACCAACGACCAACCAGTTAGTCCAAACACAACCCGCTTCCTGTACGCTGATGACCTTGCACTCACTTGTCAAGCAACCAACTTTGAGGAGATTGAAGCAACACTTTCTGCAGCTCTAAGTGATCTCAGCCATTGCTATGGCGAAAACGCTCTGAAACCGAATCCCTCAAAAACGCAGTCTTGCGCGTTCCATCTCCGTAATAGACATGCGAGTTGTAAATTAAACAACTCTTGGCAAGGGGTGCCCATCGCGCACAGTCCTCACCCGAAATACACACATCAAAAGTATCTAGGGATCAACATATATTTTTGCAATAACTTTTCTCCTGATTGATATTAATTAAAATTTTCTTTAAGGATTCATCAAATAAAGTGTTTTCGTTTGTCACAGTAACGATAAACCAAGTCACCTTTGCATTAATAAAGAAATTTGCCATTTTCCTAATAAAGTGATTTTTGACATTTGAACCACTAACATTAAAGTTCGAAAAAAAGACTGAAATAACAGTTTTCTTTAAAATTTTATTGGGTAACTTAAACAATTAATAATCCGTGTTTCTACCGCGAACACTAACAACACAAGAACATCGGTTTGGCATACTCAAAATGAGTTCATCCAAATCACGCTGTGGAATGGCCGCCCATGTTCGTTGCAACAACAAAAAAAGGTCTTCTTGCGACTGGATACCCTCCATATTCGGCAGAGCTCTTCTCTGTAGCATATCCCATGCATGCTCAATCGGGTTCAAGTCTGGCGACTGAGCAGGCCAGGGCAGGACATTGATGTTAGCTGCGGCGAGAGTCTGTCTTACAACTCTTGCGGTGTGCGGTCGTGCATTATCATGCATTAACTGAAATAAGGGACCGATTTGCACTTGTAGAGGAACGATGACGTCTGATACAATCGTCTCAGCATAAATTTGAGCGTTGAGGTTGCCTCTGATCCAAATCAACTCAGTTCTTCCGCCGATCCAAATACCCGCCCATACCATGATGGTTCCACCACTATAAGGATGGACTTCCTGGCAGGATTTTAATCGCTGTTGGCGTCCAGGGGTTCTCCAGTGTCGTATACGTCTTGTATCCGGTCTCATACCAAACCGAGACTCATCAGAAAAGCACACGAAACGCCATTGTTCTTCTGCCCAATTTCTGTGTTCAAGAGCCCATTGATATCGAATCCTACGATTGTGCATTGCTATAGGTGGTACCCGTAGCGGTCTTCGGGAATGAAGGTTCACTTCATGCAAGCGGTTTCTGAATGTTTGGTCGCTAATTAAGTTCCCTGAAGAGTGATGAAGCCTCACGGCTAACATCATGGCGGTTATTGTTGGAGCTCTTCGAGTTAAGATTTGAATGTATCGGTCTTGTCTCCGTGTGGTGCAGCGATACCGTCCTCCATGGCGCTCAGCCACGGTACCAGTGCTTCGGTAACGTGTCCAAAGTCGACTGATAACACTCTGACTTGTATTCAGAGCTAAAGCCACAGTACGTTGCCGGGAACCAGCTTCTATCATTCCCACGGCTCTGAGCATTTCTTCCCTGCTTAAATGACGTCGCCGCTCCATAATAACGTTGGTTTTAATCAGTAGTAGGGAAACAGTAGCACTAATAATGTCTTCAATGCGTTGTATGTTTTTATAGGGAAAATATTGACAGCTTATTTTCATCTTTTACTCGAATTTGATTGAGAGTTCCTGATTCAAATTATGAAATGCACCAAAAAGGATCCATATAAATTTATAAAATCATAAATTTATTACAAAGCCACATCTCAATCTCAAGAAATCCGCATAAAAATGATTGATCCCTAGACACTTTTGATGTGTGTACCTCGGCATAACCTTGGACCGGTCACTCACCTACAAAAACAAATACTGACAAAATGTAAAATTAAAAATGTATGCCAGAAAACACCTGTTACGCCGTCTGACATCCACCGGGTGGGGGGCCTCTCCAAAAGTACTGCGAACCACTGGGATTGCGCTCTGCTTCTCTGCTGGTGGATATGCCTGTCTAGTACGGGACCGTTCTGGTCACGCACACCTAGTGGATACAGCTCTAAATGAGACGTGCCGGATAATCACTGGTTGTCTTAAACCGGTACGAATGCTGTATCCACTGTCCGGTATTGCGCCTCTAAAAGTTCGCAGGACTATAGCCAGCCGTATCGAAAGGACAAAGCTACAAATTGACTCACGCCATCCAATGCACAGATACGACTCAGTGCCCCAGAGGCTGAAAAGTCGTAAAAGTTTTCTTGGGTGCGTGAGCCCAGTTAGCCCAGCCAATTTCAATGCCTCAACAGCAAGACGCAATCTCTGGCTGAAGCAGTTTAAACCCCCTGACCACTTCAACGATCCATCAGAGAGCCTTCCACCTGGGCACGTGTTACCGTGGCTGACTTGGAAATCTTTAAACAGACTTGGAATCCAAGTCGGCCAGAGCAAAGACAATCTCTGCAAATGGGGGTTCATGGACGACTCAGACCTCAAGTGCGTATGCGGCGTTTCCCCACAGACAATGGCACACCTTCCATCTTGCACCGCATGCCCTATCAGGTGCGCACTTGATGATCTGCTTACTGCATCAGTGAGCGGAGTTCGCGTGGCTGAGTTTTGGGCTAAACATAATATTTGAACTTATTTGCCATCGATACGCTAAGAAGAAGAAAGACAGATATATATTTGTCTAAGATTTATGTCTAATATCGATACAGAATTCGATGGTCAAAAGGGATTTTTTAGTTTTCAGAGAAATCTGTTTTATTGTGGTCGGCTTTTACTTTCTAATAATGTTTTTAGTAAATGCGCTAAAACAATGTAGACCACTATGCATTGGATATCGGTTTACAATCGATTACTGCGTATCAATTAAAATATTTATTTATTATTACTTATTTCAACACTTTAAGATTCTTAAATACCTAATGTAAAATGTACCTATTAAAATTATATTATATTTCCTTTATTCATTTATCATTCTCATTTTTTAACATTTTTAAATATTTCTTAATAAAAAAGACATAAAAAAACATTTAAAAATACAAAAAAATAGTTGTTCGCCGGTATCGGGAGCAGGGTCCAAGCTACCGGTGGTTAGGGCTCCAGAGATAGGAACCTCCTCACAATGCGAGCCGTATCGAGGAGTACTGCCTTCTGAATCAGGCCCTTGATCCAACCGCCTAAAGAGAGCCTCGAAAGATGTTCGTCGAGGCTCTTGGCCATAAGGCCATTGGCCGTCACGACAATCGGCACAATGATAGCCGAGTTCACATTCCACATATCGACAACCTCGTGTGCCAAGTCAAGATATTTTAATTGTTTCTCTTTCTCAGCTTTCACGAGGTTCTCGTCATGCGGAATGGTAACATCGACTATCATTACGCGGCGCGCTAATCGGTCTATCACCACAATGTCAGGTTTATTGGCGACAATAGTCCTGTCGGTAATGATAGACTGATCCCAGTACAACGTGACATGGTCTTTCTCGAGAACTGGGTCGGGCACATACTTGTAGTACGGTACCTCACATTCCACAAGTTTATATTTCAAGGCGAGTTGCTGGTGAATAATCTTGGCCACTTGGTTGTGTCTGTGTAAGTACTCGCCGTTAGCCAGACGAGAACATCCGGAAATTATATGTCTGATGGATTCACCCGGACGGTGACATGCCCGACACACGTCAACCGTCCCGTCCTTCATAATATTATATTTCCGGTAGTTGTTCGTCAACATAACTTCGTCCATAATCGCACAAACAAAACCTTCAGTTTCCCCAAAAAGGTCACCGAAACGTAGCCAGGATACGGACGCTAGAAAATCTACATCGGGCCCATGAAGAGCCCGGTAGAAGCGCCCGTGAAGCTCCTTGCCTTGCCATACTTCCTTGCGGTCATCGGTAGTAAGTACTACAGGTTTGCGCCAGTTCTCTTTAGCCATGGACAGTGGGGTAAGTCCCTTGTCCACTGCAACCACATCTCGGTGCATACCCACCTCGGCTTTTAAAAAATATTCCCCGAGACTGCACACCTCGCGATTGTGGAGGGTCTTCGCGTTTAAAAAGCCTCGACCCTCGCACTTCCGCGGGATGTACAGTCTCATCACCGATGATCGTGGGTGATGCATCCGGTTTGCGGTCAGCAGTGTACGGACTCTCCTATCCAAAGCGTCGAGTTCGGTCTGAGTCCATTTGAGTATGCCGAAAGAGTACATTAAAACCGGCATGACCCAACCGTTGAAGGCGCGCACCTTGTTCCCGCCTGAAAGAAGGCTATTTAATACTTTCTTCAGGCGACCGAAGAAACGCTCCCTCAACGATTGCTTCATGTCAGTTACGTTAATGCCCAACGCTTCCGACATACCCAAATACTTATAGCATTCGGACGAGGAAAGGGATCTTAGGTGTATGGAATCCGAGAGCTGAATTCCCTCGGATTCCATAATCTCCCCTCGCTTTACATACATGACTGCACATTTGTCCACACCAAATTCCATCCTGATGGCGCTACTAAAAGTTTCAGTTATTTTCAGTAGCTCCATCAGTTGCAATTTGTTGGGGGCAAAAAGTTTCAGATCATCCATGTAAAGAAGGTGAGATATGACCTGACCACCTCTCCTCAACCGGTAGCCTAGACCTGAATCCTCCAGCAATGTGCTTAGAGGATTCAGGGCTAGACAGAACCAAAGTGGGCTCAGACTGTCGCCCTGGAATATTCCCCGTTTAATCCATACAGGCTCATCATTCCCCTGGATTTGTTGACATCCTGGATATCGAAGGACCGTCCTCCATTGCCCCATACAGGACTCAAGGAAGGCGCGTAGAGTTGCATCAATTTTGTACAACTCCAGCACCCTCATGAGCCATGTATGTGGCACCGAGTCGTAGGCCTTCTTATAATCTATCCAACATGTCAACAAATCCTTGCGGGATCGACGAACCTGTTGGCTAATGGCCATGTCAATGAGGAGTAGCTCCTTAGTACCACGGGACCCGTTCCTACATCCATTTTGAGAGGCCGACATAATGGAATTACCGTCGATGTGTTTGTTAATTTTCGCTCTCAAAATGGATGTAAGAAGTTTATACACCGTCGACAAACACGTGATCGGTCTATAATTCTTGGGTTCCGTAGGACTACCTGACTTATGGAGCAGGTGGGTAACGCCTGTTGTTAAAAACTGTGGTAGCGACCCAGACTCTAAAGATGACTGGAATTGAGATGCGAGGCGAGTGTGCGAACTACTAAGCCACTTGAGCTAGAAGTTGTGCAGCCCGTCCGGTCCCGGTGATTTCCAATTCGGCAACGAACGGACTGCTCTGGCTACGTCTAATGGTGTAATGAGAACATATTATATTTATTATTATAAAAATTATAATTCATAACATTAAAATGTCACATCGAAAGTTTTTCCATCCAACGAACTCCATCCTAAGAAAACTTGTATTACGGTAAATCTCGATCGTTTAGTCGCCATACTCGCACTATCATGGTGCGAGCGAATGAACAGGTATGAAAGAAAGTATATCTCGCGAAGCTCGCCGCTCCTTCGGTGCGTAAAATACCTAAATTAGCTCTTAACGCGACTGAGTAGGTTCTGTTATTGACAAAACCGCACTAGGCCCAATGCTGTCAATGTAAACAGATCTCTCATAAACGAAAGCTTACCTATGATACGTCTGAACACGCAATACTCACATTAGTATGTACCTTTACTATTATCAATCGTATCTCTCGTCAGACTATCGTCCATTATCAACGCGATAATACTTGTAAGTAAGTAGCGACTCGCCCCCAGGCTGCCCGCCACAGTTTTTAGGAATTCACAAATCATCGAGATTTAAGTTTAATACGAATGTATTATAGATACAGACCTTCCGGAAAATACAGCAAACAAAGTTCGTTGCAGAGATTGGAAGGGCAACGTGGTTACATACAAAAGAAAACTGACTTTGGTTATACATCCGCTCAAGTCAATCTTTAGGTTAAGCCGTTCTTGTCTAGGTTGGTCCGTGGATGGGTGACCATCCATTACTTAACGAGTTTCCTCCGTGCCTTAGATAGCAGCAGCGGCTGTACTTTGTAGATCTTTGATAGTGGTTATAGATAGTCGGTGGCCCGAAAGTTTGACAACCAGTCTTACCAAGGGGTTTCGTATTACCCACTAGGTACTAACTGGGTGGTGGAGGTCAGATAGGCAGTCGCTTCATGTAAAATACTGGTATTCAGCTGCATCCAGTTAGACTGGAAGCCGACTCCAACATAGTTGGGAAAAGGCTAGGCAGATGATAGTTATGCAGGCGAAGGCAAAATAAAACATTTTACTAGTTAAAAATCTTCGCTGGAAAATTTATTACCTAGTTTTCGAGGTGTACTTAAGTTAAAATATTGAAAAAAATCAAAATCAAAGCATTTATTTCAAGTAGGCCAATTACAGGCACTTTTGAACTGTCGAAACAAAGACAGCAATAAAAAATGAAGCTACAGTCACAAGACATAATAACTGTGAAAGTACTGTAGTTGCCCATTCCCAAGCGTAGACCTCTATGGAGAAGAATGGGCAAGAAACTCCATGGACACTCTTTTAAATCATAATGTTGTTACTAAAACCTTGGATACTTCTTGTTGAGATGGTACATTATGTGAGAACGATGTAGCAAGACGTGTCCACAGTACAAACAAAAAAAGACAATTCAAAAACAAAATAATTAGTTCAAATAAACCGTGGCAACTAAGAGATGACCTGTCACAACTGATAGCGCTCGTTCACGAACATGGCGCATGGATCAGCCATCATTCAATTCAACCATTTTGAAGGGAACTAAATGACCCGATGAAAAGAGGTTTTATTAAAAAAATGCTTTTTAAAACGATGAAAAGCATCTATTTTTTTATGATAAAATAATTATAGTACCTGTCAATATTAAATGATCATTTCGGCTCGCAGTAAATATTATAACAGCTGAACATTTTCATAAATACATTGAGCCCGAGAAATAATTCTCAATCAATTCGAGAAGGGATCGTTTTTCTTTTCATGATTGAATATAATAAATTATTTTGTGTTTATCATTAAGTACCGAGGTATATGTCCCAAAACGTATTGATTTGATCTAAGGACATGTCTATGATTGTGTACTGATAAAAATGATAATTTGTTATTTATGAAAGCAGGTTTGCATAAACACGTTGGTTACACTGACAAGTGGCTTGCTTAGCGTCATGTGCGCTCACAGCCTTCGTTCAGTTTACGCATGTGTCAGTAATCGTGTACCTCAACTGAAGGAACTCAACGATACTGTGTACAAATTACGTAACTAATTTCAAAACACTTTTAGTAATCAGAATAGTTTCTCTACTGCTAATACAAAATCTACAAATATTACAAAAGTAAACAGAGGGAGTCAATGAAATGGAACAAGAGTCTGGTTCTCTCGACCTGCAGACCATCCTCATTCACTCGAGCTAATATTAAAAATCATCAACAAATGTTTAAGTTTAGCGGACGTCGGAGCCGACTGCTTCACGAGAAAGTTAACTTCTGGTTTGAATTTATATTATATATGAGGCAGCCTATGGATGAGGCACGGCCCGAATATATAATGCTGAATATGTCTAGTACATTATATTCAAAACCTCAACTAGTGAGTTACACGCAATTAATCATTATAGGGTAGGGTAGGAGTCAGTTTACGCGGATAATTATTTATCAATAAATCTTCTCGTATTACTACAATTGGATCACTCTCCGTCAAAGTCAATCACATGTCTCACTTGAACAAGATATAATAATGTGAAGATATCTCGAAACAAACACAATGCTTGAATATCTAAACCATGTAGTCGTGTAAATGATTCACCATTTTGTTCGGAAAATTCGCGGGAAATTCCGACTAACATGTCTGTCCATTCTTATCGCTTTACGTCCGCGGCGAACAATGTACAAAGCGCTTGAAGTCGGTCCATCTCATCAGGGCTAGTGCTTGCTCAGCGCTGCAGCGCCCTCCAAGTCTGTCTGCATTTGATACCGTATGTACGCAGAGAGCGCTGTAGCGCTGCGCTGGGTGGGACCGATGCGCTCTTTTACTATTCAAACCAGCGGAAATTTCATTATTTTAAAATATTACTAACAGAATAAGTTGTACACCAGCTGTACCGATGTACCGCTGTACCGCTGTAGCGAAGTACAGCGGCAAGCGCTCGCGAGGAAGCCGCTTCAAAATTAATAGTTTGTTTTGATGTCAAAGCAACAGAAGAAACTGTTTTAAATTTAACTTACCGACCGAGTCGACCTTATATTTTAATTTACCATATTTCATTTTTGTTTCAATTAATTTCGTTAAGGAACTTCTATGTAGGACGCGTAACTCGTCGACTATTATCTTTGAATAAACTTCACGTTTTTCCATACGAAGTAACGTGCTCTTAGCAATTCCGATACGCGGGGAAGTGCGCTGCATTGCAAAGTAAGCCATTCCTCTTGTGCATACTATTAATGTAAAGATATAATTACAAATGAGCTTTTCATCCTGTTTTTATTATAGAACGGTATGTAAATACGGAGTGGGAGGGAGGCCGACGCGAAAACGGTAACCACATATTCAGTACATCATTCTGAACACACGCACATAGAAATTTTTCGTCGGTTATTAAAAAAAACAGCTGTTCCATACATTTTGACCGTTTAGGTATTGCACTTTTGTAGAAAACAACAGATTTTTTCTTTTCCGGTTTTGCGTCGGTGTCCCTTCCACCCCGTATACATTAATTATATTATTATTTTCAATGTCGCGTTATCACAACTTTCCTAGAATCGTTAAAATATTTCATCCCAGTGAAATAATACACGCTGAAAAAGATAATTAAAATAACATGTAAAATTGTTTGTTTGTCCGGGTCGCCACGCGCCGCTCGCCGGTCGGCTGCAGCGGTCAGGTTTACGGCGCTAGGTTTTAATGGGCGCAAGTTGTGCATGCCTGACTGGTGGGATATATAATTGTGCTGTCTAGCTCTGCTCGCAGTGGGCGCCAAACAATGCGCATTAGTCATACCGCCGCAGCCGCAGCAGACATGCGAACCAAGTTGTGCGCCGGCCAGTTTGTAAGACATTGTGTGTGCGGCGTTTAAGTGTTCGCGCTAATGGGGGGAGCGGGCCGGGACAATGCACTCGCGTTATTTGCAACGTGTATGCTGCGAACAGTGCTATTAAAAGGTGGAGACAGAGAAATGTTAAGCCATTACCCTGACCGTTTTCTACATAAAATGTGTGTTTTGTTTTTAAAGCTTCATCTATTATACTAAGTATTATCAAAACGCGTCTATATGTTAAACACTTACCTACTATAACTTTTCACCTGTTTTACTTTACAATAATGCATTTTTGTTTTACCGAGTGTCAAGCTCTCGTATGCATGGTCCTTGTATCCACACGCAAACAAAGCTCAACCAAGCAATCCAGCGTTCGACTCCATCCGTCGGCGTTCGCAAAGGGTCGCAAGCGTACGCAAGAGGTCACCGGCACGGCACATGCAAGTGCGCCGAGAGCGGTCGAGTACTGCCTTTGCACTGGCGCCGGGATGTACCGCCTCAAAGAAAATCACAATTGAAGCGGAGTACGCAATTAAGTGGATTAAGTGCGCGGAAAAATTTTGAATGATCTACTCTTATACAGGCTGCTGAGGAATTTTAATCACGCGTGCTAGTCGCTCGAGTGCAGCCAAATACAATTACTTTACTCATTAGTTGATCTTCATTATACATACGAAGCTCGCCTAAGTCTCGTGTAATAAACGAAAATCTCATGATTGTTATGTATCATGCTAATATAAATCAATACGTGTCTTCGTTTTAAACTTGGTCCACACTCGATCGCACCGATTCACCATTGACACAGGATACAACGCACATACTAGCCACGTAGGCTAACTTTCCTCCCACACCGTATCGGACATATTTGCGAGGACATTAAACCTGACTTGCAAGCGTTAAATCGCCGACAATCGCAGCGAGTCGACGCACGTGAGCGTGGTCGTACGCAATCGTACGCAATCCGGTCGGATGCTCCGCCATTCATAAAGGCTTGTTTTGCAGACGAGACAAATTGGCGCGGATTAGTGTGCGCTATCGAGTTTGTTTGTGCGATAGAAAAGCAAAGTTCACCTTCAGCTGTGTGATTCAATTCTCAGTAATGAGCTACTTTACGATATTGCAATTTGCAGATGGTTACATTTCTAGTCTTTTATTAGTAGACTGCGTAATTGAAATGGTTCTCGCTAAAGTTTTTTATTGCTAAGTAAGCTTGGCATTATCCGGGAACATTACATGGGAACGTGAAGTCGTAGTATATTACTAACGGCATGTCTTTAGCGTGGCGACAAATTAATGTGGATTTGGGATTAAAAAATAATTAAAGCCGATAGCAAAAATTTTAGGTTGGCAGCTACAGTGAAGGATAATTTTAAGTAATGGGGGCTCCTATTTCTGTCTGCAGAGCTTAAAGGAACCTAACCTATCCGTGTCGGGGTGCCCTAAGCTCCCTCTGCTCTATGTTCTGCTACTTGCAGGCTTACTAGGCAAGAAAAATTATGCAACTCCAAATTATGACACGCTATTTTTTTTCGCTGCTAACTTATTATTTTAGTAGCAAAAAGTTAGTCGCCCTTTAAGTTGTTAGTCGCCTGAAAAATTGTTACTAACATAAACAAACCTGTTCGTATGTACAACTATGTTATAAGTATTAAAGGAACTCGTAGTCAATTTCTGGGGGGGAATCAATTTAGATTGCCATCGGCACGCAAAGAATAAGTTCATGAACGAAAGCAAATAGAATATACAATTCATGATCATATATCAAGAATTGTATTGGTTTTTCAACGCATTGTAATGAATTTATTGCGCACTTATGAATAGTCTTTCCACTGGGTACACTTCGTCTAATTTTGTTGCTGAAAAGATTTATCTGTATTATCAGATATTCTGTGATATTCTAACCATGGTGAAACATAACAGGCATGTACTACACTACTACAGTTCAATGTGACTTGGAGTGTCCAAAGTGTCTCTACACCTGCGTTTTAATGAATTTACTGTCAAATACGCTACTGACGCCGCGATTAACGTAGCCCTGGTAGACCTGGTTGTCAATAATTTGATAAGACCATCGATAGTGCCATCTATACGAAAGAAGAGGAAGAACAGAGCAATATTATTAAATCTCGTATTTAAAAAGATAGACCATGATTGCCGAAGCAGATAGGTACTTATTGAAGGATTCTGATGAACGGGCCAAAAACATTGATGCATAGATGCAGGCATCACGCAGATCGATGTAACAAATACTATCGAAGCAAGCTCTTCGACTATTCACCATAATTATTCATGTTGGCTATAATTATTATTTTGCTCCGAAAGTCAAATGCAAGTGCAGTCACATTTACACGTTAAAGACGTGCCGCGAGTGAAACAGTTGCTCTTATATACGGATGTAATTCCTCTTCACTCTGGTGTATCACCACAATTGTAAATAAAGGCTTTCTGCTACCGAATAAATGCCTAATCCCCCATCTGTTACCAAGTGAAAAATATATTTAATGTACATGAAAAAACATATAACGAATGGGTTGCCTGATAACATTAAGTCAAAACTATTTAGAACTGCGACAACCATGAGGCTTGACCGATTTTACTTAGCCAACGTTATACCATCGCGTTTGTAATGATATTTGTTAATTAGTACTTGCATATTTTAATTTATACTTGCATTTTTTAATATTTTTTTTCTACGCAATTATGCGTAAAAAAGTTGCGTCTGTGGTGCGGCGAGTACGGGGGAGCCCGAATAGCGTCCTGAAGATGATTGGTGAGAGAACTGATACTGCTCTGCTCAGTAGGTTCACTGAACTCCATGTGTTGCGAGACCGGTGAGCCTACTGTGCTGGGGTAGTCGGTATGTTTAGTCTTATTTTCTTTTTCTTATTTTAATTTTTAATTACTAACATTAGTTGTAAGCAAAATTCTTGTTACTAACAACTTTGCCTTGCCTATGGACCTTGTTGTCTGAAATAAATGTTTTTTTTTTTTTTTTTTTTAATAAGAAAACAGATGAATGTACATCAAGTGTCAACTCATCTACCTGAGATACAAAAAGATAGACAGCCCAACAGGTTCTCGGCCCTTATGCTTTGTACTTTCATTCAATTTGGAAATAATCATTAGTTTCTTTCATTTTAATAAAAATTAGCCCTGACTTATTTTTATCGGGCAACCCATTCGCCATAATAAGTATCTGTTCACGTAAGTGTTGCTAAAAAAAATATTTTCATTCCTTACACCGATGAGCAAAACTTGATGTAGGTACAGATTGTTGACAAATAAAGTTCGAAGTGATCCACGATAAGTTAGAAAGTAACAGTCTGTTAGTAGCCCATAATAAATTCTTAAGTAATAAAAATAATGTTTTAGAGCGCACTTGACGTCGTAACGCGATATTGCACGACTTTGTTGTTTTACGATAAGAGTGATAAGAGTAGTGGGTACGTTGTTATTGTTACCATTAAATGTGCACAGTGCACCACTACAATGTTTGGTACAAAAAAAGTCAGAAAGATACGTATTTTATGAATTGATTGGTGACCTACCTGCTCCTCTGCCACTTTTGTCCTTTTTATGAACAGACTGACTGCACTAAAGCTAGTCTCGACTTTAAACAACTGTACATTTTTGCAGTCATAGTAACTATATCTATCGTGGAATACTTTCGACAAAATGGTAATTAAAACCATTACTATACCTACGTTGTATCAGCTTTACCCCGGGGTGCGGAAAGCCCGTGATTTTCCTCTCAGCGACGTGTTTTTATTGATTTGAATGTAACATGTATTGTAATGTAACGTTACGGCGGCGGCAGGTCGAGTGAGATATTGAAGCTATCGACGTCTCGCGAATTTTCCTCAGGTTTTCCTGTTTTCATGCCACACCTAGAGGTGGGATCACTTCCACTTGATATAATTAATTTATGATATTCTGTTTCATCTATAAATTACGAAATACGAAGGGAACGTATCAATATCTCAATAGTAGTTATATGTATTAATCAGCCCTTTGTAATGAGAGACTGTACGTGCGAGACGTGCCATTCTGTAGGTAGAAATGTATAAATAAATACTTAATGATTCCTATGATGCAACACAGAAGAAACACCAAATGTTAATTATCATATATTAATTTAAATTATCATAATTATATTAATATTACAATGCCTTAACAGGCAACTAAGTTCTAAGAACATGCCTATTGTTAACACCGAATTACTGTACACTTAGTTCGCAATAAAGAATTTGAATTTTAATTAATTCCCAATTTTCATTTCATGATAAATTAAGTACAAGAAAGGAAGTGACATTATGACATACATAACATAATATCACGCCTGTAATCCCGAAGGCTTCAGGCAGAGGTGTAGCTAATAGTACACATACATTTCGCTAGTTATGTATAAATCCCATGTAACAGTGGGCGAGCTTATTGCCATCAACCGGGCTCTAATCAAAACTCCGTGGCTGCTACTGAGAAATTCCTGATGGAAAAACCCAATAACAATTTGCCCGACCTGGGAATCGAACCCAGAACGTCATTCTCAGTAGTCGAGCTTGCGACCGCTACACCAACGAGGCAGACATACTTCATCATCTGACTGCCTTCTCCCAACTATGTTGGGGTCAGCTACCAGTCTAACCGACACCGAATTGACAGCCGGGACCAACGGCTTCACGTGCTTTCCGAGCCACGGTGGAAACTCGGTACGTAATGGATGGTCACCCATCCACGGACGAACCCAGGAAAGCGCGGCTTAACCTGACGATCGACCCGAGCGGCTGTTATTATTCAGCCACGAGGGCAGACATACCAATCAGTAAAAAAAACAAATAAAGGTACCTAGGTAATACTATCATGACTGCTTAAGCGCATGCCAAGAACTCTCGATATTCACCGTAGAGCGAACATCGTTACTCTCGTCTCAGGCAATAACCGGAGAGAGTACCGAACGACCGAAAACCAGCTTTTATGCGTAAGGCGTAAAAACATCTATTATACTTGAGTCAACGATCACTTCACTCATAAACTGTCCGCATCTTACGATTCGGAACACCATGGACAATTTTATTTCCGCTACAAAGTGCTGGGCTATAAATCTGCCGGGTTATTTCCCGGGCAAGGGTGGGCAAGGGTGGGCAAAGTGGCTGTATCGAGGTATTAGTTACAGCTGGGCTTCGGTAACTGTGCGAGGTGAGAGATGAAGAGAATATAATGGATGTGATGTTTCGGGAGCTCCATAGATGTGAGTGATGTTGAGTGAGTGTTGTGTGTGTTGACAGATGATGTTCTAGTGTTGTCATACTTCAGGTTGTCGCCGGTCGTTCTGAATGATTATTGTGGTGTTGACACAAGCTTTTACAGATTTTAAAAACATCTTTTAAAGTTAGTTATAAGACCCTAGGGCAGCTTTTAGATTGTGTTGAAGAATATATGAAGGAATAGGTGTATGTTTTAGTTCTAATGATTGTGAATTAATATCAGTACAGTCCATTTGGACTCTACTGATATTAATTGGCAACAGAGAGATAGAGAACATTGAAAGATATTTTTAACGGCATGTAAAGCCAAGTCAGAGGCCCATGGGCGGCATAAAAACTCTGAAAACAAGTTAGGCACTAACCTCACGAAAATAAAGAAGATTGATAGCAACAGGCTCGCCCTCTATTAGATGGAACTTCAAAAGAACTAGCGAAATGTGGACGCACTAAAAGTAGGCCCACACTTCCCCGCGCGCGCCAGCGACAAGTCGATAGCGGGCAGCCGCTAGCCAGCCTTACCGCGCCGCCATGCCAGCGGAGTGGCCACACTCGGCAGCTTCTATTACTTTATGCTAATCGTGCGACAGCGCACAGCGCCTAAAGAATCTCGCGGTCGAGCGACCATGCCACCACTTTCATACTATTTCCTTACAAGTTGAGCTGTTCAAGATATTATTCTCGCAACAAGCTTTGAAAATCTCTGGTTCCAATTAATGAAAAGGGTTTCTTTTTTAGGTTGTACTTTGAATTAATATATAGTCGACCGTTTGCGACGAAAATACTTGAAAATGTAACTATAATAATAACTACCTCAATGGGTTAGCGATACCCACATTTAAACAAATAATTTTATAAAAGAAGTTCCTGATTTGACAGATAATCGGAGGTACAGCGCCGGCGGCCATTACCAATTGGAACGTTAGTCCGAACTGTTGTAAAACTATTTGGTATTGATTATAATATTTCAGGAAATTAAAGATTGTGTATCATTTGACCTGACACCGTTAACATAATTATGTAACTATAATGTAGTAGGATAGTATCTATATAAATACTAGACATAGACAAATTATAAACCTTGCTGTTTTATGGCATGCAAATAACATTCAACTTAAGAGTGGTAAAGCAATTCCGAAGTCGACTAATAACGTTTCTGTGGTACATAACAATATAAATGAAAACAAAGCAAAACAGTCAAGTCCTTTTATGCGAAAAGTAAGAGTATCTTTGCCTTTTAAAAAGTATTTTTATTAAACGTCTTCGATTTATTGGCCATCCAACTGATGTAACATGACAATATTTATATCGTTTACCTTCGCGTATAGACATAATAGAGCCATAAATACTAAAATTGGAACTGGGAAAGTATAATATTTTACGTACGTACAAGGATTTTATACTTTATGCGCAAAAAAAAAATGTCTGGGACAAACAGATAGGCTCAGAGATCTTCTATTTCAGATAGTTATTACGAAATCTTAGACCGGTTTTGAAAAGTAACAGTATGGGCAGGGCTTTCACATGCCACCTGGCACGATAAAAAGTAAGACATGATAAACACGACAACTATTCAACCATTGAACAATGCAACGGTGACAGAATCATGTAGTCTGTGTCTCAGTAAGCTCATGCGGGGATTACCTACAGTGCGTACATGAGGCGTGTCCCTTGAGAGCTAATATGACGTGTGATTACCGATCTGTTGCCAAGCGTGAGATTACGGAGGATTGCCTGAGAGGCTGAGCCCTCTGTGGTCGCTAATAGATGGTTATGTGCCCTACTAATATGATAATGAACATTGACCGTTGTTTTAATTGTTTTCAGCAGATAAGAACAGACAGTGTTGACCTGACAATACCAATGCGGAGAAAACAGATGACTTCTTTGACATAAAACAGAAAGCTGTCGCAGACCACCCAGGTCTGTAGACCCTTTCATACATCTTAATATAATAAATACAAACTGACACAGGTAGGACTGCAATAATGTAGGAGTGCCTTCCAAAAAGAATCGCTCCCGGGTGGGCTCGAACCACCAACCTTTCGGTTAACAGCCTAACTATTGCGCCACAGAAGCTATGGCTTCGCAAGGGAAATCGTATGCGTTACTATTGGGTAGACAGAGTTAGGTACTTTGTCCCAGAATCGTACCACAGCTAGCGAAATAATCGTAAATTGGGCTTTCTGTAAGTCTTGCGCGACTTATCGCAAGTTTGTGGCGCGCCTTACTATCTAGTGCTCTGCCGCAGCTGTGCATGCGAGCGGACACAAATCCCAAGTGCCGCGAGTGTCACGAGTGTCACAAGTGTCACGACCGTCGGCAGTGTCACGACACCGCATTTTTATGGATAACTCGCCGTGACGTGCTCTGCAACCGATTGGTTCGTCGCGACAACTTCGGACATGCTAATCTACAGAGCGTGCATTTTCCCTCAGAATGTATTCAGATTCAAAGTTGGAACTAAAAATGACTTTTGAAGAACGTTCGTAATCACGACTCACATACCTTTAATATTCTAGCTCAAAGAAGTCTCATTTTTCATCGTATATTCGAATATAATGTAGAAATATCAAATTAAATATTTATTTCGCTAAACGGACTGTTTCACAGACTAAGATTGATGAGAGTTACTACAAAATATTTTTAAAACATCGTCGTGTTGAAATTTTTTATACTAGGTATTTTCATTTTAGTCTGACATGATCGAATTAAGGTTCCTGAAATATATTCCGAGGACGAAAATAAGCGTAATGTAGATTTTCCTTGTGGTTCGCGTTACGAAAATTAAGTAGCTAGGAAAGTCAACAACTCAATATTTTTTCTTTATATTTCACACGACACAATTTCTTCATATTATAAAAAAAAAATACGTAGAATTATAGCGAGGTTCAATCCAAAATAAGACACGAGGAAAAACTAATATTTACTCTTACCCCGCCATATTGAATTCATTTAGGTAGGTAGCCGAAAATAATAAGCAATAACAGTTATGAATGCGCACTACTCGGGTGATCAAATGACCCTGATCATCATACACGTCTCAGTAACCGTTACTGGGGCAGTTACTGAATACAAGTGAATTCGGTAACGGCTTGTGTTACCGTAATGCAATTGCCCCGCGGCGGCACATAATTGCTATGATAGGGTTCGGATCTATGCCAGTTTCTGATAAAATAATTTATAACGCAGAACAGTGGTGCAATTTGGTTGGGCTCTTAATTGACTATACCGGTATGAACTGACGAGAAGATGCAGAGTTCATCTGAACTAAACAACGCTCGATTTATTCAAGTTTGTGATAACCGTTTCATAGTTTGGTGAAAGGGGAGTCTGTATTATCATGCAAAATATTTTCAGGATAAACATTTTGCATACTGGTAGTGGTTTATTCCAAGTTGCGTTACTGTACCTGTATTGACTATGGTAGTAGGTAGTGTGTAAATTATTAAGATGAGCTAGGTATATTAGAGTGAACCTAAGTTGTGTTAGAGAGAGCCTGAGCTGCATTATGTATAACAAGCCTATTATGTACAGCAAACCTAGCCTTCAACACAAGCGTAATGCTCACATATTGTGTTCCACAGAAACCTAGAAACGGTCCACCGCTGCCGTATATGATACAACTAACAGGAAATCCGAATTTCTTGGAATCTACTCTACTAAGAAACTACAATATTCATCTCTCCGAACATCACAGACACAATATATGAGTGAATTACTTGATTAGAATATTGTTTGAAGAGAAATAGCGCCACCTTCTTGGGAAATAATTAAGTATGTACGTCTATTAGAGATAGATAGTAACGATACTACTTCTGGAAAAATAAAGCACCAAATGCGGAGGGTATTTGTAACGACATTGCTGAATACCTAATATCTATTTATAATAACATCAGTTAAGTAGACATCGGGTCAAGTTAGATCAAAAGCCGTGTCGATCATAGTTGGAAAAGGCCGATGATGATTTACATTAGCTAAAATATATTATGTATGTTGACGTTTTATAATGTTGTTTATTGCAGTTATCACAGAAGTAACACTAAAAAGCACTTAAGTATCTGCCTAGAAAAAAGTGAAATTTTCTACCACATTCTGGCCATGATAATGCTTTCCTGTATCTCTAGTTTATCCAATTATTGCAATGCTTCCGAGAGCAGTTCACAAGTAACCTCGCCCACTTCACCTGCCCTGTGCTAACACAATTATATTATATAGTTGACAGCGACGAGCTTCGCCTTAATGCCCTCAGACGCGATCTGCTTCTTCTCATTTACCTATAAATACAGTCAACAATAATTGCCATTTACAATAGGAACATTCAAAAAACTAATAATAAATAACATTGGTCATTTATATTAATAAAGATCTTTGAGAGAGTTTGCCCGGGATTGTCGTAACACTTTATACAATACAGTATTGTTGTATTTTTTCATGAAAATTCATCAACTTTTCAGACATATAATTTATCGAATGCAACCCGGTTGTATGTCACCAATGTGATATACAATAGGCAGAGTTGACAATCACATACATATATTGATAAACTAAAACTAGGTGTGGGCTATGCAAAAAGTATTTAAACTAAAGTGTAAAGTGTTTTTACTGTAAAATTTTTCCTCTATAAAATACAGTCCAAACATTTCCGAAGCTACCATTCAAGTTGGAAATCTATAATTTAGCTTAAGCCGTAGTCGATACGTGCGGCTTAAGCGTAACTGTCGCTTGGCCGCCACGCGAAACGTGTCGCTTAGCCGATATTAATTTACGAGCACGATAAGCGACGCCCGCCGTTGTGAACTCGCCCCAATATTAATCGTGTTCGGATGACTTGGACTATGCCACTCGACTGGGGAGCTTGCTTTTTGCTTAAGAACCTAATTTATTGATGTTTACGGTGGACATATTGGCAAGAGTGGGTGTAGCCGCTTAGGTAATAGTGTTACTTCCAAGAAATATAGGTTCTATCTTAACAATATTACCTCGTCTGTATACCGCGAAGGAGAATGCAGAGGTGTTTAATACACCCACATTCAAATAGACTCATGTCTGTACTTTGATCTAATTGATGTAAAGCGTTCTGTGATATTATGTGAACTAGGTCATACATAGTCATTATACGTAAACAAGTATCTAATACAATCTTTTGACAGCTATGAATGCTGAAATTGGATCTCAATTTTCGTTACAATTTTAGTGGAGTCTAGACTGTGTAAACTGATACTTGCGTGTGGCTCAATCTGTACCACAATGGGATCAATGTGTACCGACTGGAACATTACCTAACCCATACAATTTATATCAGAAGGAGCCATTACATTAGCGGAGCGGGGCTCGGTCAGACGGCGGGCGGCGTGGCGGTCAGACGGTCCGGTTTGCTGTGCAGCCGGGAAATAAGCCGTTTGTACGCATTTGAGCGTGACCCGACACGGCGGTCGCACTTTATTGTTACTATGGTACCACCGGGAATGCTCCACATATTTGCGCCGTTTGCACACGCGCGCAGATTTGTGACGCGCTTTACATAAACGAACAGAGCTTCGGATTTAATTTTGCGGGTACCAAGTGATGTTAGTGGTTCAAAAGTAATACAGAAAGGCAAAGACTATTAGGAAGGTAGACCAAGGTAGAATTAATATTAACAACTGCCCCTTAACCTGACCCTTTCATGTGGTCTTAAAACCGGAAAATCACTCAGGCCTTCCTTAATTACGCGATATACTCACGGACCGATGTGAGTACATCTTCGTAGCGTAAACACTGAGTAAGCACTAATTATCGTAAACACACAGCGAAGGGCCTGGCTTGGGCCAGACGATGGTCAGCGTGGGCCACTATCGCCCACAGACACTGTTGATTTAGGCCTGTTTGTACCGCACCTGATACATCGCGCCTAAACACATCAATTGTGTCCGCCAATTTATGAGTCTCTCTGTCGGTACCCTTGCGATACAACACTGACATGTTCCGACACACTGATCGTGGAACAGACACCCCTAATATTGTTTACATTTGCCGACTGATATTTTTTGTTAAACGCTTTGAATAGCCTGGCATGTAATAACGCCTTTAAAACTGCTAACTTAAAAAGGCCGTGTTTGTGTTTTGGAAGTGAATTAGGAAAATCCAGAACCTACAGTCAGAGAAAATGGCCCACTGATATAACTGTGCTCGTCTCAAATTATAAGTAAACACGGAGTGGGACTGCCGGCCCGCCATCACGTAGTCACGCAGTCCCGCCGCCGTCCCGCCGTCCCGCAGCTCATACACGAAGGGTTCACAATTAAAACGTCAACCGAAGTGCGCGCATGTGTGACGGACATAATGAGGGCTGCCCCGTCCGTGTTGTTTTATAATTTATAGAGAGCGCGCCGTGGCCCGCGCTAGCCCTGTCAGATTAAAGCTTTCCCTTTGCGAAATGGAAAATTATTCTAGAGCACCTAGTTCGAAAGTGGGAGCTGCATACTCCTTTTGATCTCGGACAATGGCCAGTAACGCGATCGCCGAGCAAATCAAATGGCAGAGCTCACGAACTTATCTAATGTGATCCATTCCAAGAGGAGGTCTTTCACAAAAAAGAGTCATTCGAACTCGATGAGATTGGCTTTAAAGGGCAGTGGCGTGTGCTCACTGGACGCGCACGAGTCGCGCTCGCGAAGCTCCCCGCCGCGTGCCGAACTGCCGAGTGCGCACTCTAGTGTGTCACATCAGTTACTAAAGAATAATAAAACACTTTAAAGGTGAAACTTTCGTCGGCTAACGAGTTTCCTCTTGCCATTACCGCGCTCCTACCCGTCCAGGTACACTTTTTACAAAATAAATTGTGGAAGTACTCATCAACTCTATGCTTTGTTATTTTTATGTGATGTAATAAAGCCTCTCTAGGGGAAATTATTTGACAATGTTTATTATTACCCTTTACCCGGTAGGCGACAGAAGTTCGCTAGTGCGAATTTGTAAAAAAAACCTTAATTTTCATGAAAACAGCTGGGTGGAGGATTTTCAAGAAAAGTAATTAGATAAGCATCCCTCACGTGAGATAATTCGCATCCACGTACATCGAGGGTCAATCACGCGCACTGATTACACGGAGCTGTATAAAAGAGTTGAGAGAAAGCGGAACGTTTGGCATGCAAATGTATTCCGTTGTACATCGCGAGTTAATCCTTGACGAATGCTAAATACGTTAACTCACGCCCGTGTTCAGGAGACGGGAGAAAAACGTGCGGGCACCGGACGGCGGCGCGGCGTGGCGGCGGCGGCGGCGGGCGCGCGGGCGTGCCTCGCGGCAGTCGCGCGGCGCCCGCCGCACAGTCCGTACGTCGCCGCGCCGTAGCCCCGGGTCTCGCCGCTCCGCTCGAGCTCGTCGATCGTTCAGCCGCGCTCGGTACACCTGTGACGTGAAAGTGTTATGGTGGAAGTTTTCGGAATGCTAGTGTGGTGTGAATAAAAGATCGGGGCTACCTCGGAGAGCAGGCACCGCTCGAGGTGGGTCACATGTATTATTTAGGAGATCGCTCTGCTGTCACCGTCCAGCGAGTTATTAAGACAGGCTGCGACGAGTCGCCTGAATGTTTAATGTGGTAAGTTTATCAGCAAGCGGACCCGGGCGGCAGGCCTGTGTCTCGGCGCCAGCGACGCGAACTAGCCGCGACAGATAAGGGGCTGGTGATTCGTCCCCTTACGTCCATTACAGACTCGAAACAGTCGGGAGTTCGGGACTACTCGTAACCGTTATTTTGAGAAGCTCTTTGTACAGCCTATATTTTGACTTTACAACAACGAGGAAAGATTTTCTACTGACATACTTTGGACTGAAACTTGAACTTTTGTTAAAACGGACGTTTATTTTGTTTTCCCTGGAAACATGTTCATGTTCCACTTATTTTGAAGCCTAGTGTAAGCTCACTAATTTGATATAAAATATGTATTTATGCCACATATAAAATACTAATACTTACAAATATTTTAATAATGCAAGAACTCTCCATTTAAAGTATAGTTTGAGTTGCGTAGAGCGTACGTAAACAAGATGTTCAAAGCTTGAATTACATTAGATAAAACATACATGTTGGGTGCTATTACGTTGACCCAAAAGACACGCCAACCTTTACAAATAGTATTAAAGTTTTTTGTAAAACTTTATATTTTCACAAGAATTTTACGAAAATATTTACACTCACAAAAGACTTGGTTTATTATTCACGCAAAATTTGCTTCATACACAGTTTTGCAAATATTTGGCGTATGCCCAGAATGACGGTAGTTGCGTTTTCGCTAACTAAGCGTTACGCCGCCTTTTACGTCTTACGTAAACGGTGATAAAGGATACGTCTCGTTTACTACGACGGACTCGGTTCACGAGAGTGGTAGCTAATCCAGCTGACAATAACACACATGCTCTTACAAATGGTCTGCCTACCAGCATCCAATTAACGTTGGGATTAATGGAATGGAGAATCAGCGCAAGTAATTAATGCCAAGAGCATGTTAATTGTTATTAATTATTGTTCCACTGTATTGTTCATAGTTCGTATCGGATAATAGCTTGTTGTGTAATATTAACGTCATCGGCAGCAACCACTAATGGTTTCTCGAACTTACGTTTCAGATACATATATGTATGTATGTATGTTCTGAGACATAAGACATGAGATTACAAAAAAGGGTACTTAAAACAAAGCGCAGCCATTTTATTAGGAATGAAAAAGTACTACATAGGTACGGTATAGACGGGAACTAATTGGTGACGAAGCCAACGACCCGTTTAAAGACTCATTAAGGCTCAGTCGGGTATTTCAGAAAACCAAGCTTCAATTAGTGAGCTTACAAGATCTCACTTTAATCCCTGAACTTTGGAGAATAGCAAACTCAATGCATTCAAATAAAATACATAAGGTTTGAGTACCTACGTTGAACAATTGGCACACACAGCTTCAAATTTTCGAGAAGAAAAAAGACGACTGTTTCACGAGTTTATTTAATTCCGATTCTCATCGACATTTTACGGTCTTTCTAGATTGAGTGATTGCAATATAAAGCTCAATTACGGACAGTCTCTGGGTGTTATCAGAGTGGCGCTCGTCCAACACAGCTATACCTGGGGGCGGGTGTCTGGCTACATGGGCTGCAGGGGCAGAGGCTCGATGGCAGGCGTGATAAGCGCCAATAAACTTGCTTTATGTCCCCAATAAAACTGCGAGAGCGGCGCACTGGCTGGCTGTGCGCGCCTGCCCGCACTTGCCAAGACGTTGTTACAGATTTTAACTTACTTAGCTACCACAATATTGTTGTAATTCAGAGAGGAGGAAATGTGTGCATAATTAAAAGCAACTTAAGGGGGTGAAATTCTTTGCTACCTATCTTCTTCGTTGTGAACCTTATGTTTCTTAGAAAAAAAGCGCAAATGGGTGGATGTAGTAAACGGTTTCTATCAAGTACAGGCAAGATTGTGGCGGTTTGTACTATAGTTATCAATAAATTTAAACAGGTGATGGGTATTTTCTATTAAAAAAAAAAAACTAATAAAAGCCACAAGTCATAGTATAGTATAGAATAACCTAACCGAACAACTAAACTGAATTACCTCGACGATATGGTGTTCATACAAAGCAATGTTTCGCTATCGCTCTGTCCGTTCAAGTTAATAACTGTGTGCTGGTGGTTGCGGAGTGCGCTGCGATGGACAAGCAATTTGTCGCATCATTGCACCGCAGTCCTGAACACATGACGTACTCGGTCCATGCGCCACACTCCAGCCCACCAGCGCGAGCGACCCTCGCTACAAGTCACGTACCGCAATTTCGCATCAGATTTAAAGATCGCCACAATCGTGACGGCTTCTACGTCGCGGTCGCACACAAACAACCTCTTGCACAAGCTTTGATCTAACTCCATACAGTCCAGTGTTGGTTTATATCGTGCCAAAACGTGTGTACCGAAAACATTCTGCATTATCATAATCGGGATTCTTTTCCGAAAACACTGAGAGTGAGTGGATACGTAAACGTTATGAATTTATCATTGTTTTCACGTCTTTTCAATATATTAGCAGCTCCTCAGCTTTACACAATATCACTCGACAACGACGTTTGAATAAAAACGTAAATCCGAACTTAGACTATTGTGTGTGTAGATGATTTATTTGAGATATTTTTTGAGTACTTCTTAATTGGGAATGATAAAAGGTCCCTGCGTTATAGTTTAAAAACTGTCAGGAGAATATTCCTTTACAATTATCGTTCTCTAGAACTTGCCAGTAATTAAGCTATAAGCGAGGCCACGTACCCCAGCACGCCCGGCAAGGCCGACATGGTCCCGCTCAGCTCGCTCCGCTGCCGGCTGTTTGCGTATGATAAACTTATTGGACATAACATTAATGCCACGAGTGTGTACTAGCATAACATTATCACATAATTACAGGCACAAGCTTGTGTACGTAGCCTTGTTTTCTTTTAGGTCTCTTAGGTGATAGCGACCCTAATGGAGCAGTAATTTGTCAACCCAGTTGGAAGTCACATTATAGTAACTAAAACACATTATGCTGAAAGCAAATTCTTATTTTGTACACAAAAAATTTTGGTGGATATTTTACCAGGACAATAGGAAATGCTAACGCAATGTTGCTAAGTCAACTTTTACGATACGTTGGGCACAGTACCTACGGTCTGATGGGCAACTTAGTGCGTTGCTGCTTTTAGACAAGTTCTTCTCTCGCATCTTATTAAGTTTGATCAGTATTATTTCGCATTATTTTCCAATGATGTTAGTAATGTACTAAGTCTGAAGAAATACCATGAATGCAGTTTTACCTGCTCAGTGCTCATGTTATTAAACTAGCGTATTTACAAAGACGTAAAACGATTAATTGGACACGCTCCCGGCTCTACGATATTAAAACGTATTTCAAATGAAAAGCCAGACGTATTCATTACGGCCGCGCTACGGCTCCACTTGCGCGCTTTTGTCACCACGCAGTACCCTGACTCTATTCACTTCTTTTTAATTCAATGTAGAAGCAATAACTTTTCATGAAAAACTAATAGAAATATTAAATAAAGAACATTTTATGAAATTTTACATAATTATTTTTGTTTTGGTGCACACTTACTGTATTTTGAAGATACGTACATATTGCGATTCGAATTGATACATCTGACAGGTTAATTAAATATTGAAAATAATGTGAGTACTAATCAAACTAATAAAAGATTTGTAAAATTCATGAGAATTTTGAAAGTTAGCTAAATTTGACATCATAATTAGTATCTTAACTTTTGAAAGCAGACAGGTATGATAATATTTACTTAAGAATTTTCATGAAAAGTAATTAGAATGTCAGCTATTAAAACACAAATAGTAGGTAGGCAGAGATAGCAGCTATTAATCATGTTTCAACTTTGACAGTATTGCCATCGTTGTTGAAAATATGGATTGTTTTTGTATTTAGAGGTAATTTAGAATTAATTAATTGGTGACTGACTCGCAATACAATCAAAGAACAATAGAAAAATCCGTCGTTTTCTGGGTTCTGTTCCTCTAACTCAATTAGCGCAGGTGACAAAGCCGCGTGAGCGACTCGCGACTGCGACTAGCGCGCGAGTTGTGACGAACAAACGCGCCATTTGCAGCATTCCTTACTCATCAAGCTGATTGATTCCCGCGAGCCACGCATCCTGAAATATGCAACACAAACTATGCGCGCGCTTTGAAACCTGCATTACTACATCACGTACTACGTTTGACGTGTTTATGAAACAGTTAAATTCGTAAGTAGATAAAATAGCAGCAAAAGAATTTACAGTTAGGCTGGATTTGTTTTAGAAGCAATGAGAATACGTTCGTTATGTGTTGATGGGTGGCTTACTTATTAATCGAATAGGCCTTGGCTCCGCTCCCAGTTAGAGATAATACCGAATTAAACCACTATAAGATCTGTAGGCCGAATTGTAATAAAATGTACTCTAAAACCTTATTTCAATACGATTTAGGAAACGTTCAAAAGTAGGGTGAAATGAACGATTTATGAGTGATTTTATGTGAAAACTTTGTATTACCGCCAGGACTAGTGGCGGTAAGGAAATTGCACTAAAGATTTATTTGACTCCAAAGTGCTGAAATAAATAGCTCCAGATAAAGGCTATCTTGCGGATAAGTGCTCAATTAAGGACGGAGACAGACGAAATGGATTAAGTATGAACGTAAAATATAATAGTGCGGCGGAGGCAATAAAACTGATTGTTCGTCATTAGTAGGAATAATAATACGTTTCGCGAAATTGGCATTGTCGGTACGGTTTATATAAATTGGTTGACCGTTCACAAACTGCGCGAGTGCCACTCGTTTCGATGATCGTATGGTTTTGGACGCAATGTGTGCGAATTGATGCAAATTATGTATACTCACTGGTATATATATAACAAAGGAATTATAATGGCGAAACAAAACCATTGCGTAACGTGTGTATGTGCATATAATATAACAAGCTGACGAATCTCCAAAAACGACAAAAACCTAAGAAACAAAGATCGCAAACAGTAAAAGATGACATCGCAACAACTCACAGTAATAACGTAACGAGACGGATGATGGAACTGAGAAATAGAAGAAAAACTAAAGTGAATGCTCCGTTCCTCTCTAACAATATTACTTTGGAGAAAAACTGCCGTTTTCTAGAACACCGCTCTTGATGCAAAAGGTCAATTTAGAAAAAGTGGAGAACGCTTAATCACAAAGCAAGCTATAGTCCGGACTCAGGAGCCCCGGCTTTTTATTTGATGAACGAATGAACGCAACTGCAATACTGAGATGTTACGATAGTAGGATACTGTTATACGATTAAGAATATTCTTTATTGCAAAGAGAAACGTTTATTTAACAGAATGAAGGAGTTTTAATAGTAAATAAATGATTGTTTTCTTTGGCCATTTGGTAGCTATCGGTACACAGAGATTTCTGTGATTGACGACACTAAGAATTACACTCTGAAGATGGAGAGAAGTATTCTATTAATACTTACCTGTATTTGGAACTGTTTCAAGTATTATTGTAATCAGCTTTATTATTTAGTAGGCTAAAACTAAAGTCGTGAATTCAATTCTTAGCATTGTATTAAAACTCAACTTGCAGCAGTCTGTTATGAAATCCCTTGGAGATATTATTTTCTATTTGAATTTGAAAAACGTAAAACGTAAACATTGACTTTGCAAGAAGTTTTAAGTAAAATCCAAGTAAAAAATAATAAGAACACTTTATGTTGAGTTTATGGAAACACCAGAAGTTGTAGTTAGTGCCTCGAGCACTAACTACAAGTTCTGGTGTTTGGTGACATTGTACACAGTTTGTATTAAAAACATGTCAGTAAACCGGGCCGCCTGGTGACGCCATAACTAGCTAACTTTGCAGGTATATATGTACATATTGAATAGATGTTGTACCGCAGTCGCTACTCATAACATGAGATAATAATTATGTCAATCTGACGCTGTTAATGTGATGTTTTCATGTACCTGTAATAATACACAATTTAAAATTTACTTTCTGGGTAGTCATGGCACTGTTGATACCATTCATAATTACCTACATATTCGTAAGTATTGGTAGTTGTTGCGGAGTAAAATCGTAAGTTTTCATAAATGAAAATCCATTGCCATTATTTAAATACCTACGATATGAAATAATTTATACAATTCCCAGCGCAGTAATGAAACCAAAAAGACGATTAAATAAAGCGATAGGAGCCATGAATTTCTTAAGTTTATCTTTTATCTGATAGCTCAATTTAATTAACGTGAAATCGTTTTAAGCAAGAAATTCGCGTTAAATGACCTGTTATAATTTCTGAATGTTAGCAGATTATGTGTATTATCACTTTAAATAAATTTGGACCTTACATAGCCTTTCTTCCCTTTTGAAATGCATGCTCTCTGTGATGAGATATCTACAGTTATAAATATTTCAAAAGTATACTGTACCTTTTGAGGATCCATATTAAATTAAATTCAAATACAAAATGAAATACTTGCAAGCAGTATGCTTCCTGCTTCAATGTCTTCCAATAAGGGGTAGCTTGGAATATTTGCGACATATCAAACGGACGACAGGACCAAAATTCAAATATCGGGTACGTTTTATCGCAGAAGGCCGTCGGCTGCACCGAAATGGCACCTTAAGTGGTAAATTATACGCGTCACGCAGGAATATGACGCGCTCGTTCAGTCGCGTCGTGCGTCGTGCGACGCGCAGGCTTGAGGGAATCTTGAAGGAGAGGCTCGGGCGGGTGCGATCCGGCTGATAACGGGGCGATAAACTTGCTTTATGCGAACAATAAAAGGCGTGGGCCCCAGCCGAGCGGCCCCGGCCCTTGTATCGCGCAAATTGACGCCACTACACTACACTCAATCCTGTAGATATTCCAATACGTCATCCAACTTTTTTTGTGGTTTATTTTGATAT
Organism: Standfussiana lucernea; assembly: GCA_964057025.1. Classification (NCBI taxonomy): domain Eukaryota; kingdom Metazoa; phylum Arthropoda; class Insecta; order Lepidoptera; family Noctuidae; genus Standfussiana; species Standfussiana lucernea. The sequence continues at coordinate 18,107,758 of OZ059787.1, read as the reverse complement.
TAGTTTGTTGAATCTGTCAAGTTCAGTATTCATGTGGGGATATGTGCTTGAATTTCATATTAAAGTTTGAATGTTAGCGTATCTTGTGTGAATAATATTAAAGTTAGGGACCAAATAGTTATCCGATGAAGTGACACGTTAAAGGCTTTAATATTCACTAATATTGGAAATACCGCTTATGAGTTTATTTGTTTTGAACAAGCGAGGGCTTTGTTACCCCAATCGATACCTAATCCATCTCTGTTACTACAATCTAGCTATTTATGCTGTGTATGATTGCGAAAATTCAAAGCTAAAAATTAATTTATGTAAGCCCCTTTTCAAGTTGTGATTGCTCTTAGTATAATGCTCGTATAGCTTCCATATTCTGTATGTGCGCGGTTGTTGCTTCTGTTTACCTCTGGCTGGATCCGAGCTGGTGAATTTGCTCTACAATAGGATGAGACTAGCTGTGCTGTTCATTGAACTGGTGGAATTCTTCAAACTAAAATAAGACTCTGATTCAAATAAATTTTAAAGTACCTAAAGCCTAATATACCCTCGCATTACTTAATAGTCATGTTTCGACTGAAAAATAAATCTTTTAGGGCTTTTACTTCTAAAAATACCGATAAGTGTGAATATTTTTGTACTGAAGTAAGCTAGTACTTTTTTTAATGTTTCGTTATTTATGTTGAAGCTTGAGCATTTTATAAAATGGGCTTCGTATCAAAATAATTCAATTTAAAAATATCGTTTGGCAGGAAAAATATTGTTGAGTGGTTCTAGAGCATAGAATAAAGTGATTAATTCTTTTTTTAAGACTTTTTGTATATGATTGGATTATAAGAAAATCTCTTTTTAACCGACTTCAAAAAAAGGAGGAGGTTCTCAATGCGGTTGTATTTTTTTGTGTTTGTTACCTCATATCTTCGTCATTCATGAACCGATTTGAAAAATTCTTCTTTTATCTGAATGGATCTACTTTCCCATTAGTCCCATAGAAAATTCATCAAAATCGGTTCAGCAGTTTGATTTTTAAATCAAAATAGCTGGAAAAAATATGTCATCCAAGTAAAACAAATTGCGAAAGTGATACTTGACAAGGATTTGTGTGTGATGCGATAAATAAAAAGGATAAAATAAAAACGATTTTGTAAAAAATAACCAACTTCCAAAAAAAACACAAAAAAAGTGGAAAATAACTTTACTTTCGGAAGTCGGTGCCAAAAAAGTCAATGAAACAAACCATAGTCACCGACTTCCGAAAGTAAAGTTATTTTCCACTTTTTTTTAGTGTTTTTTTTGGAAGTCGGTTATTTTTTTTTGCAAAAACGTTTTATATCAGCATAATTCTACATTATCAAGAGCAGATAGTCTAAGATCTCGCTCATAATATAATAATTATCTTCCAACTATCAGACGTGCCAATACCAGCTCGTTGAACTACGACATACCTGACGCTGCCGCTCCGCAGGCACCCGCTGTGCACTACTTGTAAGATATGACGGCATGCAGCAAGCACTTGTGCATAGTTGGTGGCACTTGGGTTAAGTACTTCAACGGGAGGAAACAACTTCGTACGGTGTTGTAATCTGCATAATCAACATTATCCAAGCACGCAGATTGTGTTTAAAGAAGTTTGCAAAACAGAGGATAACCAAAGAAACGATAAATGAACAGTGTAGATGATTATAAGGTAAGAAAGAGAGCTACTGAGATGACCGTCGTGTTACGCCGACCCCAAATTAATTTGTATTACTTGGAGGGCAGGGGGATGAAGATGTTTATATGTACGGTAAGAGCTGTGTGCTCCAACCATAACAACTGTTTATGTTGCCGATTTAGGTAAAAGTAATTTTTTTGGAGGTTATTTCGACGCTTCCGCTAAGCTAAAATCAAATCGTCGCTGGGCGTGCAAAACCGCGGAAGAGCAGTTTGTAGATACCGCGTAACAGCAAAAGTCGCAATATTGACATAACGTGCCAAGAGATCCTTTAAGCTAATTTGCTTGTAGTAGATCTCACGCGAATTTAATTAGCCAATAAAAAACCTTGTTTTTGCCACAGAAACAATACCGCGTACTAGTAACATGTCTGAAGTTGGCAGCAATTGCGCGTATTTACCAAATCAACTTGGAAAATGAGTTGGCAAAAAAAGAAAATGTATGTATCTTCAATGGTGGATAACAAACCTACTATAAGAAAAACTAAGAGCTCAAATTCAAGACGAAGTGATACGAAAATATACTATTTAAAAGTTAATGATAAAAAAGAAAGAGTTTGTTTAAAAACATTTTTAGAAACATTAGGAATTAAAGAGTGGACTGTACGTTATTGACTAGGAGAGGAGACGTATAATATTATAAGTAACGAATCTGACGCCAGAGAAGATGTCCCTGTTAAAGAATTCAAAAAAGCGTTGGTTAAGAAATATTTAACTGCGCTGCCAAAACTACCGTCGCATTACTGCAGACAATCTACTTCTAAGTTGTATTTAGAGCCCTTAATATAATCAAAATCTCAATTGTACCGCATATATGTAGACTATTCAGTATTAAGAAATGAATCTGTAGCTTCGAGAAGATTATTTGAAAGCGTTTTATTTGAAGAAAACATTGGACTGTTCCAACCAAAAAAAGATGCATGCGACCTATGTTGCGCTCACAAAGTAGGTAATATATCGGATGCACAGTATAATAAACATATTTAACTAAAAGACTTGGCTAGAGCTGAAAAAAACACAGACAAAGAAGCAGCACAGAAAGGTATTATACGTGCATTAACAGCAGATCTTCAGGCTGTAAAGCTGTGTCCTTTCCTCAATGCCAGTGCACTTTATTTTAAAACAAAACTCGCTGTGCACAATTTTTCAGTATACAATCTGGGAAATAATAGAGTCACGTGTTACTGGTTAGACGAGAAGGTATGTGACTTGACTTAAAAGCCACAACGTACGCGTCATTTTTCACAGATTATTTATCAAAATTATTAAATGATGATCCCAAGGATGTTGTCATATTCACAGATGACTGTACAGCCCAAAACCGAAACAATATTGTGTCTAATGCGTTGTTGCGATTGGCTATGGCCAAGAACATAGTAATAACTCAGAAATATTTGGAGAAAGGCCATACCCAGATGGAGGTGGATTAGGTTCACTCCGTGATTGAGAGGAAGTTGAAGAATCGGGAAATCTTTTTACCCTCACAATACGCCACTATCACAAAAGAGGCCAGGAGTGTACCATGTCCTTACGAAGTTATTACACCTGATTACACGTTTTTTAAAGACTTCAGTGTTAAAGACTACCAGATCTATGAATCAATAAGACCTGGTCGTGGGGCTGGTGATCACTGTGTCGTTGATATAAGAGCACTGAGGTATAATCCAAAGGGCACAATAGACTATAAGCTTCACTTTACAGATGACTTTATTCCTTTGCCTAGAAGACCTAAGAAAGTATCATCTATGATTGGCAGTGTGCCTTCACTTTATGCATCAAGACAATCAATATCTAAAACAAAGTACGATCATTTACAGGAGCTTAAGAGTGTCATACCAGGAGATCTATAAGCTACAAGACTAATTATTTTTGTTATGGCCATACATAGTACTGTTTATTTTTTGTCTGTTGCCTTTATTACCAGATTTAGAGTAAAGTTATCTTTATAGTACAAAAAATTAGAAAAGATTTGAATGCTGTGATTTAATGAGAACCTAAGAGACTGTTAATTTTTTGTATTGTCTTTAAACAATTAATGACTTATTAATTGTTTGAACATCCATAAAGTATAATTAATTAATAAGTCATAATCTTTTCTAAGTAGATGTTTATGTTTTAGAAGTTTTTTTTTGTTATTTTGTCATAATAAATTCAATACTTTAAGAAAATGTTTAATTTCAAATCCGCGTACCTACTAAAAGTACACTACATTTTATATTATTTATCCCTACAAAACCGCGTAAATGACTTTACAAGGAATCTAAACAAGCTATTGGTAAATTTACGTTATTTTCCTATAAAATATGTCACAAACAAACAGTAAACAAGTTCAGTCGGAAAAATATATTTAATTGTCCAAGATATTAACTTTTTTCTTCTTCCTGTAAAATCGTGAAAACGCAGATACGCGGTATTTACAAACTGCTCTTACGCGGTCTTGCACGCTCACCGACGAAATCTCAATTTCTCAGAAGTGAGCGCGTCAGTTGTTGTGACACATAATAATTATGTGTTTGATGTTACCATGGAAGTAATGCGTTTCCATGCGGTGATATTTCTGATTCAGCCTCGCAAGTTTTAAAATCCAAAGAGCTTAAAAAAAAGCTATTGTTACATCTATTTAATATTGTTCATGATGTATTACATTATCCCCACTTATATAATACATGCAAAAGTCACTCCGTCTGTTACTTGTTCTCGCCTTAGCGGCTGAGCGGGTGTCGCTGCAGTGTGGTGCACTGATACACCGTGACGTGGGTTAAGAAGCTGCCTTGTTGGTCTAGTGGTCGCAATAGCGACTGCTGAGCATGAAGTTCTGGGTTCGATTCCCGGGTCGGGCAAATTCTTATTGGCTTTTTCTATCAGGTATTTCTCAGTAGCAGCCACAGAGTCTGGATTTGTGCCCGGTTGATAGCAATAGGCTAGCACCCTATTACATGGGACTTAAACATAAATGTGGGTGTACTACAGAGAGTACGGCAGAGTTGTACCTGTACAACTCTGCCTCTCCCTTCGGGGATTTCAGGGGGACAGCCGTGATGTTATATTATGTTATAGTAATATCCTGGTAGTACATTTCGCTGGGATAATTTCGAACCTACACGCAAGCAAAATTGCGAACAAAGAGTTCAACCTTTATGAAAGAGACGTTAAAGACAAATCAAAACTAACCAAACTCAAACGAGCCAAAAATATGATTCCTTTCACAAAACGCAGCCGACCGCGAACGACTGAAAGATTAATTATATAAGGGAGAGTTCTACTTGAGGTACCTATGATATCCTTTGTCACGGCTGACACTTGCCCACTACAAACACAAAGCTTACCTAATGACCAGCGCCCACTCTCACAAATACAGGTCCACCCACAACGTTATTAGTCGGCGCTTTTAAACGTGTAACGCGATTGGGCCGGTGTTTGATCCCCCGCTAATAAGATGTAAGTGTGGGATCAGTAATCACGTTTGGTGGACGCCGGCCGGTAGCTCGGTGGGGTGGGATTACACTTTGATGTGCGCCGCCCGCGGATCACTTGGCTTGTTACCATCTCTGATGTGACATGTGCCACTGACCTCGTCATTAGCTTCTGTGAACTAATTATGTGTCGTGGATTAGGTAGGTACTTGTACTTAATTAGGTTAATTGGGTTCATATGTATATGTTGGCTTGTTGTTCTGTTATGTACTGTCACTATGCCCTAGCAGATAATGATGACAGCAGCATAGCATAGTCCTCACCTTCATGAAAATTCATATTATACATTTAAAATGATTGGGTATTGCAGTAATTTACGGTAACTCATCCCTATTCTAACATACCCACCAGATACCCCCACAATAGAGATTGACTGAAAAAGCCCGACATTATGGGCTTAACCTGAAATCATAAAATATAGCGGTATCTACCGCGACGGTTTTTTAGTCGACGCACGGGACCGGCCCGTGTCGCCCGACTTCACCCATAACTTAGACATAATGGGGAAGAAAGTATACGCACGATCATCTTACAGTTCCCGGTTAACGTGGATACAGAATCTTCGAAAATTTCGTGTTATAATTCATCGATGAGATGAAATCATCGCTCGCGGGCTGAACAATAAAAGTTAAAGTAGTCCTCCCCGGCGGCGCATGGCGGCGAATCGATCCCAACTTACTTTGAAAGCTTTACTATGTTCAGTAAAACGATTATCGGTAAGCAAATTATGTTGTTTCGTTCATAATCTCAGAGTGTTGGAGACTGACGTGCGGCGCTGTGTTTATATACTAAGTAATCGTCTTAGAGGTACATTGTATGTTTCTTAAGCCTGTAAATACGTGTTATAAACTGTCTAGTTTGAACAATTACTTATAGTTTGTTGCGCAGCTATAACGTATGTGTATTCATTCTGATAAGACTCATATGTTTGGGTACCAAGTAGATTTAAGAACCTTTTAAAGATGTAGATGTGACGTAGGCAATGAATTATAGCCAGAACGTGACTGTAATATTCAATGAAAACATTCTCAATGGTACAATTTCAAGTTGATATTTACTTAGGTCGGACCATTCTTGTATTCTTTAATTTTCTTATTCATTTCTCATTTGTCACCAGCTACTGTCCAGCAAACAAAGTTGTTCGTTAAATATTCCAGCGTTGAATTGAACAACTAAATCTAACTCGAACAACTGTTCAACAAAGTATTAACAAATACTAGAACAGATTCAATCTCGAGAGCGTCCAGCCTCCAGCGGCCGGCCGCGTCTTGAGGCGATTTTTTCAATTTTAATTGAAAACGCTTCAACTTTTTAATGAAGGGAAATAAAGAAAAGTTATAAATTAAGCGCGGCCCGGCAGAGTTGCCTCTTGTCTTAATTAAAGCTGGAAGACTGAACTGTGTTCTTGTTCTATTGTTTGTTTGAGATTTTTCCCTGTTGGTGGCGCCGCTGATATCGGCCGCGATAACGCGCGGACATTGTTTCCACTCCGCCCCAGGAGCCTGGAGCCCGGCGCCCGGAGCGCGGAGCCCCGGCCGGGTGTCGCTACAGACGCACCGGTTGGCGCTAATCCCGTCTCTTGTTAATCTCGGATAGATCATATCGTTGAGGCTTCGTTTAGGTGGGCTTTACTTGTAATTGTGTTGAATATTTAAATGTAGCATAACTTTCCCATAGCCCGTCTTGCAAACGAATTTTTTCCACAGAGCTAATACAATGTCAAAAGACTGCAGTTAACGAAAAATAATATAATAGAATGCTCTATTTGTAAGTAAATTAACATTGTCAAATGTAAATAAGAATCCTCTCTCAAGGAAACGGGAAAGGGCAAATAAAAGTCAAAAAGATTACAAAGAATTGAGATTGAAGAAATTTTCATTGAAGCGAGTTACAAGCTGGTGTTTGAAATGTAGAATAATGTAGATTCCCCAAGCAGCAGGAACCACTCTTTTAAATTTTAACAAAAAACAAGGAAAAGACCTATTCTTTTGAGAACTTAGTTGGCTCATGGCTGTATATTTTTCGCGATATATTTTTGTGGAAGTTCTACTTACTTATATTTGCATTTTAATGTACAAGACGAGAAGTTATAATAAAAAATAAAGTGCCGCGGGTGTCTGCTCAGTAAGTTTGAGATTCAGGCAAAAGATACATAATGGGAATCGTAATACTTACCTACTGAATATTGTTGCTATAATATATTTCATAATTATTATATTTTAACATCTATCACGTGAAAACTATTGTAGCTATTAATAGAATATAGAATTGATTAAATAACAAGTAAAACTATTTTCGTCACGAAATATAATATAATTTTCTCATTTAGAACGGACAAAATATGAATTAAAACTCGCAAAATATCGGGTCCGATAATAAAATAATCCGGTTCGTTCATCGTCACATCTATTTTAGAACTTGAAAGTTAGAAATCGATAAAGCTGAACTAGGTAAAGGAGGATATCGTTGCCGACCTACTTCCGATCAGCTGTACGTACATGTCTGCCTGGGTACCTCCTAGGTACGTGTGGGGTGTGGATCGACACGTCACTCATCAGAAAGGCACAGAAGGAAAAAGATACTACTTTATTTTGAACTAGTGACCACTCCATGCGTTGCACGATTTTTACAACTTGCAAAAAATATTGAGATTACCTTACCATAAGTATGTAAGTTCAACATTAAGGTAAATATTTTGAAATAAAATAATTTTCTAACGGTTGGTGAAGGCCGCATCTATATTCGTAGTGTAGTTTAGTAGAACAACGCGGTCACACAGCCAGAAACGAAAGCGAGTTTATTTTATAATGGCTTGAAGACAATGTCTTCCTACACGCAAACTGAGAAAACAGTTCTGTAGGACTTTGCTTATCTGACACTGTTGTTTTATTAATAACGAAATGTACATACATTCGCACGATACGAGTGACGCGGGCTTACGGCGACCTCATAGTGTTTCACATTGATGGGACTTTAGCGCCAGTGCGTTTAGCGCTAGTTTTATCAAGTCAGCCTTCTGTTACTATCTGTGGTGGCGTATGTCCGGAACACGTGGTCGTCACGGATGGGTGTCTGATTATGTTTGCGCACCTATTAGCGAGCTGTTTGCTCTGCCGAATTAACACCGAGTCGCCGAGCTATTGTTACACCGTGGAAGAGACACAGATACACCCTGTATACAGAGATACGTGATCCATTCGTGAGTGCGCCAATTTAACCGAACTGATACCTATGTTTAGGAATAAGGTGTAAATGCGTTTAATTGAAACATATTATTTGTACAAATAAGAAGTAGCAAAATGTGATAGAGTCAGCGATATTGCAAACAATACTACGAAAAAGAAACAATCTCAATTTTTCTTTCAAAGCAAGTTCTACACTACGTTGGTGTACCTAAAGGACACCCACATTTCGCCGCAGTTATATTTGAGTCCCATCCAATTGAGACGAGCCTATTGCCATCAACCGGGCCTATTGCCTATTGCTACTGAGAAATGCCTGATGGAAAAGCATAAACCACTACAAAGACGAGGCTAATGTGGAATATGTGCTAAATGGAGTGCAGTAATGTAAACAACGAATTCATACAAAACAATCTCTACTCCGTAATGTTTTAATGCAAATAGTACAATCATTATAATAAATTATTCTGCTTATCTTACTAATATAACTCCCCGGCCGCCGCTTGACACCGGTAGCCTCGGCCGGTAGGAGCGACGCGGCTTTTTTACTCTGGAAAATTAAATTAACAAATACTTTATCAAATTGTAAACATCTCCATGACTGCCTACAGCGAAATATGTAACAGCAAATTTAGTTAGAGCCGATTCCACCAATGTTTCGAAGGCGATCAGCAACTAAACGGCGTTCAAGAGCTGTCAGTGTCGATGTTTTGGGTGATATTCGCCCTAAGTAGTGGAGTTTATTTAGATGACATGTCTGTCGATATTGCGTCTTTGTGGCTTTTATTTGTGTTTGCTTTTAATTTCCGGTCAGCGGGGAAAGTCTGCGATGTTGGTTTCTGGGCGCTTCTGGAATTATCGTAAATGATTATTTTTCTTATATAATAATATATTCTTCTATATCTACTTTAGTTGACGATAGAAAGTCAGAAGCAAATGTAATAACGTTTGCAAGGAATCAGGCACCAATTGATTACTCCAGCTACAATTCCAATCTCTTAAACCAATACCCGGTACTTACAGACTGCTTGCTGAAGCTTCACAATTAAATTGCATCCAAAGACTTCGCTACTTAGGATTCCACTCAGGAAACAAAAAAACAAAATGAAACGGTTTTGTGTAGTCTGCCTCGTGCTTACATTTTTCTGGACTTACGCCAGTATCTGTGATGTCTACTTGGTATAAGTCTGCTTTATTAAAAAGTCTGGACTTGTGTCCCGTTGATGGCAATAGGCTCGTCTCCTATAAAATCGGACTAAACATGACTGGCTAAATTAGAATGTACTTTAGCCAAAAACCTCTGCCCACCTTTTGGAAATTACAGTTGTGATGTTATGTTATTTTAGGAAGTTGAGATTTCGAACGTTCAATTAATATTAATACAAATTGGTTCTCTGTGCTGTACTCCCGGGACAATTGTGGGTGACCACCAAGAATTGATAATCCCTTAAGACGAACAAACCGAATTGGTCGCTAATTGATCTGTCAACCAATTACGGCTTAGTGGGCGTGTGCTGTGTTCAGTGTTGTTCATTATTCAACCTTCCATTATTCTCGGCTAGCCTTTAGCCTTTATTGCTGGACCACGAATTAATTCCCGATAAGCTATGTCATGGAAACAGTTCATTTATTTGGTATCGGTTTAGGAGAGCTCGCCAAGGATAAGCTCACATGTGCTCACCATATGTTAACGATTTCGAGTTTTTTTTTTTAACTTGTGTTTTGAATAAAGTTTTTACACGGATCGATGTAATAATTTATGATAGATTTCGTATTATAACAAATATAGATTATTCTAGGAATGGGTTTATGGAAACGGATACCACGTATTCGAACGCAAATTCATTAGAGAAATAAATTTATAGTCCATAAGCATTACAAACTTCCCAATGGAGGTATAAATTGAAAGTTGCCTAACCAACAAAGTGAAATTTATGAGCGGTATTCCAATAGCTTCATGAAATTTCCATCCCCAAGCGATCTAGCTGAAATATCTCCCATACTAACGTATAAAGCTGCAATTTTTTACTTAGCAAGTTTTAATTTTCCAAGATAAGATGTAAATAATTTTGCGTTTTTTATGTTTAATTTTGCGATAGGTAGTTGTGATCCTCACCAAGATGGCCGCTCGTCTCTGGAGAAGGATCCCGTCCGAGAAGTTTTCAATTTATAGATCAAAGACATTCAAATATTTTTTACGGGCGATAAATGAGACAAGACGAAGAAAATCGTAATCCAATACTTGTTACTACTTAGTAACAAATCGTCCTGTCTAGTGTCATTCGCCCGCTTGTCAGATAGCATTCGTGTGTCAAAATCTAAATTGTTCGGATCAACATTTTTTTTTTGAAAATATTCCCAATGTCCACTCTATAAGTCTTTTAAATTTCTTTGGCATAGATGAACTAGCTAGCCACGCTTTGTTGTCTGTAGTTAAGTGCGTTGGGCTCGAAATAATGGACGTTTTTTTGCCAAAATCTGTTGCAGTATTTGTAATTGATAGTGTGCGGTAGCGGCGGTGCCGTGTAAAGGCGAATTAATATTACATTTATTTTAATATTTTATCTGATAAATCTACTTAAATAAGAAACAGAATATATTAACGGATATCTAAATAAACACTTAACAATTTTGGAAGATTACGGAAAAATCGTTACAAAATCTTTATAAAGTATTTACGTCCTTAGGTGATCATCAAAGCGGAGGTAATGCTCATAGAAACAATTTCTGTAGTATTTGTACTTCACTCTGAAGAAATTTGACTATGTTTATCCTCGTATCTTTCTTCTTCTTCTATCTTGGACCTGAGATCCAGAGCAGATTGAAGAAATGGCAACAGAAGCTCCAGAATGTTGGTTTGAAAATCAGCAGAACTAAAACTGAATACATGTTCTGCGATCTCGGCGGTCTCTCCGTCCTGGAGTCATAGCGCTAGATGGCGCGTTTCTTCCTGTCTGCTCCGACTTTCGGTATCACGGTTCACTCGTGCAATGTGATGGCGAAATAGATCGTAGTGTTAAGCACAGAATTAACACTGGATGGATGAAATGGCGGCAGGTCACGGGAACAATCTGCGACTCCCGCATTCCCCTTAAGCTTAAGGGGAAGATATATAAAACAATGGTTAGACCTGCTGTCTTGTATGGATCACAATGTTGAGCCACAAAAGAGATGAATAAAAGGAATGTGCATGTGGCTGAGATCAGAATGCTAAGGGGGATGTGTGGTGTAACGCGGATGGATAAAATAAGAAATGAGTACATAAGAGGAAGTCCGAAAGTGGCGTCGGTGACTGAAAAGTTGTGTGATAATTAGTTGTCGGGGTTTGGGGGTATAAATGGAGAGGAAGACCAAAGAAACGATGGATGGACTGTGTGAAGGATGATATGGCTAAAAAGGAGGTGACTGCTGAGATGACGAGTAATAGAGAGAATGGAAGTGACGATGTTTATCCTTCTATTCGGGATTTCGGTAACTCTTGATGAATTTTAATAAATATTATTTATTATCTTTACTCAAGTGGCAAGAAACAGCTTTTAGTTAGAGAGTTATTATTGTCCCTGGGAATTGACGGTAAATCTACTATTTGTGTCACGGCACTAACATCTGTGTATTGTTAGAAGGATACGTTGCCACAGCCTGTGTGGGGGTGTGACCGCTTTGTTATAACAATCTAGTTTGTTTGTGCTTGTCGGGCAGGCGTCCAAGTGCACGAGACGTGGAGGGCACTCCGCGCTGCGCCTAGCAGTAACACGTCGCGTCTAACATATTACGGGAAATGAATAATCATATAATATGTATCCCCATTGAGTGCCCAGTAGAACTTGTGCACAAGTTCTGTCATCCATGCGCAATAACTGTATCATCTAGTCGCAAACGAACTGCAACTCCATTTGGTTAGTCGTTCGGAAATATTTTATTTGTAAAACTGCTCTTTTTGAATACGTTCATCAAATATTGTTGGACACATCACGGTTCTATTGATCGTCCACTAGCGCCGAGCTGTTATGTTTGTTGTATATTTGTTTGGTTTATGTTTTTATTCGTCAACAGATAACTGTATATTGATTCAGATAGGCACATGGATCAGACAGAATCGTCAGAATTACTGATTCACAATTAGCAACTTCTGATTCTGCAAATATCTGACAACGTTATATTTGTTCCCAAGATATTAATTAATAATATCAATATAGCGAATAAGGCAATTACAGACTGGGAACTGTATTAAAGTATCAGTAAATATTCACTGAGATTAATGCTCTCCAGTAAACTAGGGATCGCTTTATTCTCAAACAATACGCTCGAATCGTTTCGTAATGAAGTGTCTCATCTAGTTGGGAACATTAGTCTTTGAAGGGTTATTTGATGGGGTGACACTATTTGAGTGGGATATTATATAAAGGTTGCTGAGGATCGATCAAAGGCTTTCCTGATTCAAATTCTGTAATGTGATAAAAGAAATTAGTGACTAGAAAACTCAATTCTAGAAGCAATCGTTACAGAATTAGATTCCAGAACGCAAAGAGACCGTTCACACGTTTCAATCCAACGGGTTGTTGACTTCAAAGAGACTTGAACTTATATTATACTATATACCCTTACTTCTCTGTTTCATATTTCCAGTCCGAGCTTATCAAGAGTAAGTTATAGCTCATCCCACGTAGATTAGTATTCTTACCTCGCGTGGGAGCTAATACATCAAGTATATGGCTTTGGGATGCTCTTCGTGGATATAATGCCCCCCAGGGCCCTGCACTCACTTACTTTTATATATAGCTACATCATAGTGGAGTAATGGACCCTTTATTATCCCCGAACATAATGGTAATTTTAATGTTAACTTATATTTTGGAGTAACTTGTGTGCTTTACTAAAGCCATACGTGATTTGAATTCTAAATATTTTGTGAAAAAGATGTGGTTTATATAATATTATTCAGAAATACGCCACGGTATATGAAAATGTTTTTCAAAAAGGTCAAATCTGAGGCGTTCTGTAGTTTCTGCCTGCCCCCGTGGGGAAAAGGGGTGAGTTTAAGTTAAAAGATACTAACCGATGCTTGTATGAAACGTAATCTCAAGTTATATATTATGTAGTCGATCGTATTGCACAGAAATTAGTTATTTGCTACGGCTGCGTAGCAAACAGCGCTACGAGCCGCTACGCCGTAGCACCAGCGCCACGGCGTTGTCCTATTTCAATGGTCCGTTCGTTTCATTTGAACTTTGAACCGTAAATTAATATTCAATTTCAGTTCCGATACCTTACAATTTGGGTGAAGAAATACGATATTATTAGTTCGAGTTTCCTAACTCCTTAATAAATAGGGTTAGCTTCCTATAAAGTATATTGCCTCCTTTAAGGGTTCTCTAAAATATCGGTTTACAAAGTATTATACCTTAATAACGTAACATCGCGCATATAATCCTCGAAGAGTTTGGCAGACCTCATTTCGCCTTTTATGTTAAAGTTTCATGGGAACACTATTGCCAACAACCAGTCTTAAATACAAGTTCTTAAAAAAAAAAAAACAATTACAGCTGAATACCGAGGCAGTCCAGGCGTACCTAACTACTGCTCATCATCTGCCTAGATTTTTCCCAACTATGTTGGGGTTGGCATCCAGTCTAACCGGGTGCAACTGAATACCAGTATTTTACATGTAGCGACTGCCTATCTGATCTCCACAACCCAGTTAGTACTGGATAATAAAAACCCCTTGGTAAGACTGATTGTAAGACTTTCGGGCCACTGACTACCTGTACGGCTGTCGAAGATCTTTAATGACAGCCGGGACCAACGGCTTAACGTGCTTTCTGAGGCACGGAGGAAACTCGGTATGTAATTTGTGGTCACCTACCCAGGGACTATTCTAGGCAAGCAAGAATATTGACCCGAGCGGCTGTTAGTATTAAGCCCCGATAAATTAATACGAATATACTATGACTTCACGTCTCCATTCAATTGTAATACCAATAGAGTGTATAGTCACATGAGCGAAACCGCGGGCATAGCTAGTCATACTATAAACAAGTACAAATAAGCACCACTATTGCGATCTCCTGGGGTTTATAGCGTAGTTACGCATGCTGTGCGTGTAGTATGTAATAGTCTAGACACTATAAACTATCGGATATCGAACGAAAGAATACGAACGTTGTGGTCGGGAATTACGAGTTACTGCTTCAACACAATCAACGCAGACAAACCACATTGTGAGAAAGAGTGTTACGGTCTTTCCTCTGGGATATATATTTGGCCAAAGCTGCCAAATAAACATCAGCCTCTAGATGTTTGCTACAGTCAAGACATAACTTTCTTGATTATCACAATCAACGGACAAATTAATAAGCACATATCAGAGTCCTTGAAACGTGGATATTATTCTAATCACTATGAACCCAGAGGTGACGGTAGGACTGACGCGAATTGAAAAAATGAAAGTTGTTTTGGTTTGTGTATGTGAGTTTTAATGTTTGTAAACGCACTCACTATACAGGAGAAATTCCTAGAGTGGGGCAATGTTTTTATTTTAAACGGAAAAGCAGTCTTTATTACCCACACATTTATAGAAACTGACAGCTCTTGAACGCAGTTCAGATGTGCTGATCGTGTTCAGATTCATAGATAACATTCACTCCAATAAACGTGAAATACCTCAATGTGTTAGTAATTATAGTCGCTGAACTTCGTGTTTCGGTAACAAAGTGGCCGCTGCGCCTCTCAGTGGTACGAGTGTCGGCAGAATTGATTCATCTGCGTCTGTTTGTGTCTCTTGTGATCATTCGCACCGTCGCGCTCTACAGTTTGTTTACAGTTTCATTAAAGATGTTTACATTGTGTTTAATTATATCTGTTCGCAGTGTTACATTTATGAAAATAACTACTTTGTACTTTTGCTCTCTGTTTTTCTTTTTATTAAGTGTATACCTGATTTCAAATTAGAAGCTTATATTTACTCAGGAAAAATACAGCGAAGGTATTGTCTGCCTTTGTGAGTTTTCTCATATTATTATCTACTTCTTACAAATGTTACTAAAAATTCTTGTAATTTTGATTTTACTCTGCCTGACTCTTCGGGAAACAGAGGCGTAACGTTTGTCTGCGTGCAGTTGTGTTAAGAAATTTATTTTATGATACCTAAATTTCTATAACATTTAGAAGAGCTGAATAAAGAAATCGTCTTTTTTGGATGTCAGTTTATAAACAATAGACAGACACTTTATCATTTTCTTATGGCGTTTCCCTTAAACGTACAACGTTTCTGTAGTGTACCATTTCGTCCATGTTGTGATTTCCCCCACGGGGGCAGGTTGCGATCAATCACGGGAATGGCCGCCGCGACGCGCAGCCCCAGGGGCCCAGAGGCCTGTGGGCCCGGCCACTCGGCGCGGTCGCCTGACCTCGCAACTTTGCCCAGACATTTCCATAAGTCCTGGTTATCTGACCTCTCACTTTCATATTAATATATCGGAAGCTGCGGTTACTGTAACTTACCTGTAGTGGATTGTCTTACAAGAGTACCTTGTAGAGTGAAGTCATTTAAGTACGGTAACATTTTGATTAGCTAATGAGTTGCGTTTATAGTTTTCGGGCACGAGTTTATTTAAGGATATTTGTCGCTCTTACTTTAGTGTAAAAGTAGGTTTTTAGTTAATATTAAAGACTTAAAGCGGATATATCCTAAAAAGCGACGATAAAGTGAAGCTTGGTGATATTTGCTCTTACTTTGTACAAGTGGAGGACATTTCGCTCAAATGAAATATTAGCCGATGAGACGATGGGTCGCTTACCTCTTAAAATTAATTCTAAAGGAAATCCTGTTCCCAAAATACATTCAAAAGGACCACACATTATAATCCTAGTTTCCATAGCCTTTTTCGCGGACCTTTGAAAATACATTTACTGAAACCTTTGTATAATTCTTAGGCCTTTCAAGGGATTCTGTTACATAATGTAGCTTTACATTTTTGTTCCGAATAAAATATAGGCGTGATCTCTCGAGCGGCGCTCCACGATCAATTATTTCAATGACCGCTCCGCGATGTGCCCGCGCCATACTTCGGCTCAAAGTAGGATTTATGTATGTAGTTGTGTACATACATAGTACCTACATGTGTATCGTTCACTTTTCCTGTTGTGGCCTGGAGCCTTTGTGTTGAAATAGTGACAAGTGACGACCGTATTCGCGTTTTTTTTACTCTTCGTTTTTTGTTCGACAATACAGGAAAATTGTTGATCCTACCTACGCGTTTATAGTTATTACAACTCTAAGATTAAAGTGCTTATTCTCGTTTTTACTTAATCCTTAACATGATAAAATGTTTTCGATTACTTGTCAAACCGACAACCTTCACTAACCCTTATCAGTACGTAATGGCGATGTGATCTCATCAGATCGGATGGCTATCGTATACCGTATCCCATACATAATTCATTTTCCACGGCTGACACTTTTATTTAGCCGCTTATGTGAATGAAATGTTACATCTCGTATGTGTCGTATTACCGTTAAAATGAGCAAACATTGAGCGATATGACGCTCAACAAAATATAAAAGTTGGTACAAATCATTCGGATTTCAAGGCTTAAGTCAGGACACAATAAATCTGAATGGGAGCGCAGTGGATCCGACAAAAGACATTTTATTTTATTAAACCAGCCCAACGAACCGGTGCGACGTATATTTCATTTGTATTTTTCCATTTTTCTCTCGGGCCATTGTTTTCAATTGATTTCGAAGAGATCGTGTGACAGTTTTATCTTTTTTTAATAAAAAAAGTTATCACAACACGTTAGTGTCTGTACAGTTCTTCAATCAGAAAAGAACTAAAATAAAAATAAGCTCTAAACGCAATTTATCTTTGCCGAACATAATTATGTTGACAAACCTGTTCTTTCCAAAACATTGGAAAAACAACGTTATTAGTGGGCAATATTGCAATCGGTAGCTTCCACCTTGCAGCGTTATGTATCTGGAGTCCGCAACTACCATCAGTTCCGCCCCTCGGCCCTCGCAAGTAATCAGCCGTCGAAGAGTCAGAGTCATGATTCACGGCGTTTGACCGGCAAACAAAGCCTGCCGGTTTGTTCAGAGGCTAACAAAAAGTTGACGAATGGGTTGGCGATGCCACTCATACAATATTCTTTTTTAAGAGGATGGCTTTATGAATGTATTTTGTTTAACTTGGACTACTTTATTTATACATTTCTTCACCTTGTCTATCTAAAAAAAAAAACCTTATAATTAGGTATTTCATTCTAAAACTTTCAGTATCTAAGTCGCCAGAAAATAGTAATAGAGACACTTTACATATGTTGCCTTTCCCGTATTTTGCCAAAGATTTGACCAGACATTTATTCAGACTAAAAATAAGCCTTGTTTAATAAAGAAGTTCTCCAACATGGCTTTTATAGTTCTTGGTCGATTCCAGGACATCACCGGCGTAGGTCGGATTAATTACTGTGTGCTTAGCTTTACCAGAGGATAAGAGAAATTATATTTTAGAAATGTTTTCGCCGTGATCTACTTTAAAAACAAATGACTGCTGCAGTCAAATCTTCGACAAAATACAGGAAATAACTACATTTTCAATTGGCCGTAGCTCTGGTCTCCGGCCACTTTGGAACTTGGCGCGTTACTATGAATTGCAGAAGTTATTATGAACCATGATTATAGATCATTATATTTCAGTTGTGTTGGGCTTGCGACCACTTTGACCGCGACCAACATGTCATACTCGTATAACAAAGAAAGCTCTATGTTTTATCAATTTGTAAATTATTACTTTATTTTACTACTATTATTATAAATGCGAAAGTTTGTGAGGATGGATGGATGGATGTTTGTTACTCTTTCACGCAAAAACTACTGAACGTATTTGGATGAAACTTGGCTTATCACAGCAGTTCATAACCTGGATTAACACATAGGTTATCCTGGTAGTATGATTCTCTGGGACAATAATCAAACTCCACGCGGGCGAGGCCGCGGGCATAAGCTAGTTTGTAAATTTATAAAGCAATATCAAAAGGCAGTGAGAAAAACAATATTAATTATAAAAATCCTCTCAACGAAATGCGTCCCTCTTTTGCTCGACATTGTTTTTAATCAAAGGATCAGCTCGTTGTTCTCATGTGCAAGTTAATAACAGAATCAATCTTGTATAATTAACAACCAAGCAACTGTGTTATTAAAACCACGTTTGTTTTATTCACGTTCATATCATCACGCCTGTAATCCCCGAAGGGTTACGCAGGGGTGTATCTATGGTTCACTCACGTTTCAAAATTAATTGGATACAAGTCGGAACTCCGGGTTGTAAGTAAGAAATTCCTGATGGGAAATCCCAATAACACATTTCTCTACCTGGGATTCAAACCCGTCTCGGGTTGCATTAGTGCTCATGCTCAGTAGTAGCGCTCACGAACACAAGACCAACGAAGCAGTCATATTTATTTCCTTTAAAATAGACGACTGAGGATTATTAAGTTAGTTAAGAAGTGTTCTTAAATCTTATTAAAGAGAAGGTCCAAGTGAGATCGCTTCTGAATGCAAATATAAGCGAGTACAAATCCGAGTGGAGCTACAATGAAGCTTCGGTTATAATCTCGAGACTACAAACTTGAACAAAGTGCATTAATCGCGGGCCGAGTTATTGTTGGCAGTGCTGTCTGTTTGTCCGGCGCGTTGTTCAGCTATTCGAGCTGTCCGGATTGTGGGGCGCGGTCGGACGGTGAGTGCGGAAGTTACCGGTCGCGGACGCGGGCTGCGGTCAGTGGTTTTGAAACTTGACAGTGTCATGAACTACTTTCTGTAGACAAATGATGATAAGTTTGTGACATTGAGTGATTTGGGAGCAAAAATTGTATGAATGAATGAAAAGAACAGCAAACAAGTAACATTCATGCACTGTTCCGAAGATGCAATCTCCAAGCAATACGAGATTTACGACGCACACATCGAGCCATCTAAAATATTTTCTAGATACTTGCGCTTCAGATAAGTTTCACAAAAGAGACCCAAGCTCGCGGATCTAAAATCTTTACGTCTCCAATAACTCTTCTTTGTTGTAAAAGTGTCGTCCTATATTCTGGAGATATAGTGTCAGTTCATCATCTTCTTGTAACTCGAGGAAAACGACGGAGACAAATCTCGCGAGTTATTCGAAGCAGCCGCCCGCTATCCCGCCATCCCGCGCGGGGCGACCCGAATAGAAATTGCTTTCTCACTTGTCACCCACTGATCAAGGCCCCGGGGAATATAATATAAATCCGCCAAATAATATCGCGTTTCAATGTCGAAGCGAATGGTAGGTATTGCGGTGAATTGGAAGAAAAACAGAATGTGTCAGCTTCTTGTGTTACGGCGCAGGAGTCAGCGGGGCGGGGGCGCGGGGAGGAGAGAGTGTACTTGATGCCGATTACATGACGGTTTTGTTATTTCAGGGATATTCCCGGAAGATTTAGGTTGGTATGATAAATCTTGATTCTGAACACAAAATCTATAGCACGGTATGGCTCGTCCATAGCAGAACCATTAAATTGAAGTAGCAATAATCACTAAACAGCAATAGTTATTCAAAATTTTCACTAATATAGCTCAAATTGCTTCAATTCACTCCAAACTCAATGCACAGACTTTCAATAATTAACGGAACATATTTGCTGCCAGTAATTCAAATGCCGCGCGTCGATGTGAGCGGTAGGTACGCCACGCGCCACGCGCTACGTGCCACGTGCCATGTGCGATGCGGCGACTGAGAGGGTTTTACGTACTATAAGGAATTAATGACACACATCATACACTTCTGGTTGTCGTGTACCTCCAATACGAAAGATATGTGATATATATTATAGGTATATACTTGCCACAATAACTTCTCGAATTCCCAACATTTTCAAGTACAGGCCAGTATGTATCTGTTTGAGATCTCCATGAAAGTTTAATTTTAACAACACGTCGGTTTTAAACCTTGTTTGTCTGCCATCACTTTATTATTTACGTTCAATCGTTGTTGTTTGTGTTATGTACAGGGAATGGTATTTTATTTTGTTCTTTCTTTCTGTCGAGTGGAACAGTGGGAGCAGTCCATGCATAAATAATGTTAAATGCTCTTAATATTTCATCTACAATCAACTCTAAACCTTTTTCTCGTTATATTCTAAAGAGGACTCTATTTTCTTGATCGCACAGTTGTACCGTCATCAAATGTTATTGCTAAAAGAGTTTCAGTAAAATATCGTTGTATTACCGGCAAGTTCGTACAATGTAATAACTGTGAGTGTACAACTGAAGTTGGCTAGAACAAAACAGAACAAAATGAAGCAATTTAATAGAAGCTCGCGGAGTCAGCAGAGAGCGAAGTTCTCTGAGTTTAATGTGCAGCCATAAGTAGTGGCTCGTGGCTCGTATGTAGTCCCGCGTCTAAGTGTGGGCTACATGCATTTGTAGTTTACTTCTTCAAGATTTGTAACTTTTATGTTAGTTGGCAACACTCTCGGCGACACTACAACAACAAGTACTTCGGAAACTACACGACAAGCACTACCCTTGTAGCTTTAATATCAAAGTAATTCCATTCGTTTTTATAGCAAATTTTGAAGCCAAATTATAAAACGTCGAAAGTTTAAGAAAGCGTCCGCCATATTCTATATCAATCATCACGAAAGGGAGCCAATTCTTAATGATCAACTTCCGAATGAAAAGAGTTCAATAAAGATAAAAATATATTGAGAAAGTTAGTGAGAATGATTGATGGCCGACAGACGGAGTCACACCCGACGAGTGACGACTCGTATTAAAAGGAATCCTGTTGAGAGAAGGTACGACTTAATGCGAATCAAATAAATTCACACAACCATGAAATTTAATATAAATAGATGCCTTGGAAACAAACGAAATGATTGAGATTGAACATGAATGACAGGAGCCTTTGTATTGAACACAAGTAAATATGTGATGCGGGGAATTGGCGAGAATTACCTGAACAATTGCTTGCCGTCGGGGTTAGGGGTGAGGGGCGAGGGGGGGGGCTCACATTACATATGCATGTAGAATGCTTGGTATCATGATATCATGTGGAGCAGGCGTGTCGGGTTGCAATAGTGGAGGAATGAGGCTCATAACCGTATATCACCCTGTGATACCCACAGTATTCGTAAACACGAAAACTTGAATTTTATTGAACTCACGATTCCCAAGATACAGCCACACAGAATTATGTGAACATGTCTAATCGTATCTAAATACCTATCACTTTCTTCAATAATTTAAGAGACAGTATGTAAATTGCGAAATGTCGGTACCTTGATAAAATATTTGAGAAGCAAATTCTTTTGTTAGACGGTACTCGATAGTATCGTTAAACCGATCAAGAAATGAATCGCTATCATCTCCATCTTTGATGGGAAAATTACCATTTCATTGATTTAGGGATCGTTACGTCGCTAGGTATTATTTTCAGAAAGGACCGCTAATAAGCGGAAGAACCGAGGGAGGACGCCCTTGAAGAAAATACACTAACGTCAGCGTATGTCACTCTAGGTGGTGAGCAGGGTAGGCTGTGGCTAGGGCAAGGTGATATTTTGCTGAATGGTCCGGTACGAACAGATGTATAGGTAAACGTGGACGAAGTAAAATGAGGTAAGGATCGTAGCTGGTGACTTTCCGTAGTTTCTGCCAACCCTTATGGGTAAAATGCGTGAGTTTATGTGTAGGACCACTTAGGATACATTCTAAAACTCTCTAACGTTGTTGTTAGATCATTATTGTGATTCCCCCAATTTTTTTTGTCAAACACAATTTGTGAGTACATCAAATGTTAGACAATGAAAAGAGAAAAAATAATAATTAATATGAGGCAGCATTTGCATCGATTTGATCCTCTAGCTAAACGGAATCTTTTATCAGATCCTGTGGGGGCTGGCGCGGGCGGGCGCGGGGAGCGGAGCGGGCAGCGGGGCGCAGGGCGGGTGAATGGCTCCGTAGATTAGGTTTGTTGCTTTGTATTAAAACTGATGGGAATTTATCTCAACATCCCGTTTTAAAGGAGCAAAGTGACGTTATCAAAAACCAATATCGTTGGGAGCGGCGGTGAACGAGAAAAATATTTTTCGTCATCATTTATCAAAAACACGGGTGTATTCGTGCTCCTTTGATACGACGCCGACGTCAGTCGCGTCTTCACAAATACCACCCAGAAAGAAAGGTAATTTCTTTAGAACTGTTCGGAGTGTATTAAAATCCTTAATGGAAATGAGCACTCAGTTTTTTATGTTTCGTTTTTACTTCGATATGATATTGAACAAATATTATATTGTCTTTATTTAAAAATTTGCTCTCGATCAAACGATATCTTTAGTGATCTAATTACGTAACGCCAACCAATTAATGTTTACACATATTTACCTTATTAGGTTTTGAAAACAATTAGGTACGCGTTCTACCATAGAATTTAAAGTTTTTTTAGAACCTGATTTAACTATCAATTTTTTATTTTATTTATAACAGCACAGACCGGCTACAGCAGTTTATTACGGGAAATTACAATCAAAGCAAAATAAATTTCAAGCAATCCTCAGTTTCCGCTCGCGGCGTCGCCGCCGTGCACGATTGCTCGACCTCTCTGCTCATTATACAGCCGCGCGAACGCTAAGCGTATTTATGACAATACATAAAAAGGACGTAAGAAAGGAAAATGTGACGTCATCATTTTCCTAAATCATCATCAGTCCCTTCCGGCCCTTAATGTGGAAACGAAGAATTAAATTCGTTTTACGAGAGGGACTGTTTTACGGGCCGCCGGCCGCCGCCGCCGCTCCGCTGACGCGTCTCCAATACTTTCATCGTGATAGGCTTTTATTTCGGCCTCCGCCTCGAGCTTATTACGAAAATCATCTTGTTTATAGACGTCTTGGTAAATACTTATATTTGCATTTTTTCTCTCGCAAAATATCCGAGGTCGGACATAAACCCCTAAATTTAATATTTTGTACTATTTATTTTCATGCTCTGAATAAATCTATTGAAACCCCAGTCGTGGTGTACAACACGCGGATGATTACCGCACAACATACATTAGCTTTGCTTTGTGGTGCTGTATTCGCAATTGCCGCCGCTGGATGATGGATGATCGCTGATCCCGCGGAGCAGGAAGCGGGGCGCGGGGCGAGGGTCGGACACATCCCGCCGACACCCGCTGACTGCGGAAGAATAGCACACCCAGCACAAAATAAACTAGAACTTCTTCAGTAGGAAAATCGTCGAATAAACCGTGATTGCTTTTTACACCGAATTACTTACGTTATTGTTCTCGGTGTGATCGTGTTATTGGATTTTATTACCAGAAAGTAGATTAGAAAAATTGCTTCTATCCGACGGAGGCCGAGGGGAGCGTAGAACGAAAATATCATAATAGCGAGCCTTATCATTAGACGACGTTGTTTTTATGGAGAGGAAGTAACGTATGATATTGTTCGGAAGCGAGTAGACAGTCGTAAAACTTGGCCAGATAAAACGATCCCGATACTGGTCAAAATCGGAGCCAAAATAAACAGACGAGACCATTGTGTGGAAACGAGTGAGAGAACAGACGGCTGAAGAGATTCGGCTTAACGTTTGCAATAATAAAGGAGGAGTACGGACGCAGAGGGTCGAGGAAAGCGGGTCTTACGTTTGCGAAGATTTTCTTTTTGAACCCAATTTGGTTGAACGAATTACATATAACTACGGACATTTGTGTTTATTCGCGGGGATCCCGCACTCGCTTTGACCGTTACATTTTCCACGCAAATGCTCCGCAACGAGCTCTAATGGCGTCACTTCGATTTCGCGCTAAGTTTTTATCGTTATTGCATTTGAGGAGATTCCGAGATAAAAGCGTGGGGAGCAGACAAGCGGTGATGTCGACGGGAACACGATATTTCTTTTATTGTGCAGCGACGAGAAGTTGGCGAGTGTCGCGCAGGGCTCCGGGCGCCGGGAGACGGATACTTTAAATTGTTTACAAGTTATACTCGCCTCGCTGTGTCGGTGTACTGCAGAACTTCGCACACGGCTACAAGTCTGCGCCCGCAAGGTCATCCGCGACTTTAAACGCGCTCGTAAATCTTGATGCTAAAAGTTTTGCACCCTGCGGTATAACTACACCCCACCGGCTTATTTATACGTCGCCCGAACAAAAGCCTTTGTCTCTGAACTTATCGGGAGCCTGAAAGAAGAGAAATTCATTATGGCGGCGGCTAATAACGACCAAAATTAAACAAGGCACATTACGGGGCGGGATATCGATCTTCTACAACACTCTAGCTGCACAGCCGTATTCATTGAATTAAACTTTAATATTAAAACTTGGAAATCGAAGTTAGCTGAGAGTTGTGATAATATTTGCACCGTCGACAGCGCTGCAAAAACTCCGGCTGCATGATGACGCCACAGACTCGCGGCGCAAGCTCCGCGTGCAATAAAACTGTCACACACAACACTCAAAGTTCAAAGGCAGCGGAACGATTACAGCCAATAATAATTCTCTTTTGCTGAGAGAAACGTTTCTTCTTTACATCAAAGCCTGTTCGCTCGTTGCGAATACTCAACAGCTCATTCACGAGTGCTCGATGTGTATGTTAAATGGTGCGTTCCCGTGGTGTGGTCCGGCGTCGTTTGCAACACTTGGCTGGATTGATTGCTGCGATTTTGTCTCACCAAAAGTCCTTTCACCTCTGACCATTCAGTATCGGCATCTCTCGGAAATTAATATCTTAGGAGACACGCTCAATCTTTTGCTAATCTAACAAATTGTTTCCGTGAACAGGAACACTCGAAGATCCTCAAACGAGTTTCCAATTATCTTCGAATCCATCGCACTTCTCTTGTTAGCGCTGAAATTGGCTACAATGCCAAACGAGCTGTACAGCTTCGCTTTAATCCGCCGATCGTTAGGATATGCACTCAATAGTGGAGTGGGGCCGCCCAGCAGCCGCCCCAAGTGACCATCTATCAAAGTAAGCCTCGTTAACTAAGAGAGTGCTCAGTTTTAATCGTACTCACTTCTGTTTCTGAAAATCGGCAAATCGGGATGACAAATGTGCGGGGAGAGGCTGGCGAGGATTTTTCCAAAGTAAGGAGGCCTCCGGGACGCACAGCGCACGCCGTGATTTATATTCAATGCGCGCGCTGCCGCTGCCGCCGCCGAACAGATTATGTTGTGTCATGTCGCTTGTATCGGAACACTATGTCTACCTGTGCCGGTGACTTAATATCATGTGAAATATCGCTCAAAGGTACGTTGATTCTGAAAAACAAATTGTTTTTCTTTTTTTCCATTTTCTGTTCAGTTGGAATCCTGTTTTATGTTACGACGCACAAATTATTTGTTTAAAACTTCTTGGTTACAGCTGTGACTACTAAAATATAAGTTTTCTTAACCAACTGAGGCATCGCAGAAAGTCAGGACTTGTCTGTCAGCGACTGAGCTTGTAAGTCGCGAGATGTGTCGATTTTTTCCAATAAAGTAGGTACCTACAATATTGCTGCCACCGACAGAGCTGAGACGGAATTTCGATTCCGGCATTCCCGGGGAGCGGATGCTAGCCACAAGCCACAAAGAGGGGCTCAGCAGGCGCGTGTCCGGAGTGCCGGACATCGTCCGTCACGCGTCTGGAGCGGCTGTTGACGGCGGACACATACATCATTCATATGACGATAGCAATTTTAACGAATAATCGAGAAAGGAAATTAAGGTTATATAAATGCTCGCCGCTTTAAGTCAGCTGTTCATATTGAAATATGTCGACTCACGCTCGACACTGGCGTGGCTCAGCCAATCTTGAGCGGTGGTTCCTTGAAATTTGGAGGTACCCTATGTATGTTAACCCTATAGCCATTTGTCTAATCCCCAATCACAGCTGACAGCCTGATGTATTTGGTCACGCTTGGGACCCGCATGGGGTAAATAGGAATAGGCTTGACTTCACCCCCGCTCACTAACAGCATTGCCTCGTAACACGAGAGGGCGCGAAGCTATCGACATTTGTCGGGCACACATCCAACTTCGGGTTTCACCAGAGATTTTCACACTACGAAAAACCACGAATGCACTTTTGCTGATATGTAGATGTGAAGTAGCTCAGGCGGGGGGAATCTTCGCTCTGGAATTTAATTGAAGTAAGATTTGCATCAACTATTACACTACAACGACAAGCTATCAAAACAAAAGAAACAAAACATTTGGAAGAGTTAAAAGTGTGAAAACGACGGAACGGTTCGTTTGCGAGGGTACAGACGAGGGTGTGGAATGTACTCTCTAACGATTTGTGACCTTGTGTCGCCTGGAGTTGCCTTCTTAGAAAACGTTTTATTACTGATATGTACTTGCCTATTTACTCTACCTATTAGGATGAAATAAAACATTTTCCGACTACAAGAGACTTCTTAAAGACTAACAAATAATGTAATTGACGTCAGCCTCTGCGCATGTTTTCATGTATGTTTTTATTTCATGTACTCGTATATATGTATGCTATAATGGAATATATATGTTTAATCTTCGAAAACTGTTGGTTAGTGGCTCATAATATTTGGTCAAATATGTATATTATCTGTTTAAACCTAAATCATTATTAGTTTATTAAACAGTACATTAACTTAATGACTACCCCGGAGGCGGTGTGTCCTGTCGGGTGTCAGGAATGTATGACGTATGTATGTTGATACACATGTTTACATGGACCGTGACCCGTGGGCCTTATACATACTGTTTGTATACGGTAATATATTATGTACTTGTTTAACTGTCCATATTATTATCACTGCAGCCCCTAAAGATGACTATTAGATAATAATAAAACTCACGCCTTATTCCAACTGTAACGAAAAATGCTTTGGTAAATCGGTCATCGCCGGAATTATGCCTATTACTGAAGGTCTACGCTAACAGCAGCCACTCGGGTCAATCTTTAGGTTAAGCCGCGCTTGCATAAATTGGTCCGTGGATGGGTAACCGAACATTGCATACCGAGTTTCCTCCGTTCCTCGAAAAACACGTTAAGCCGTTGGTAGTATCTTTCACAGTCGTTATCAGGTTGTTAGTGGCCCGAAAGTCTGACATTCAGTCTTACCAAGGGTATCGTATTACACGGTACTGACTGGGTTGTGGAGGTCAGATAGGCAGTCGCTCCATGTAAAATACTGGTATTCAGCTGCATCCGGTTAGACTGGAAGTCCACCCCAACATAGTTGGGAAAAGGCTAAGCAAATAATAATGATTTTAGGCCTACGCTAGACAAAACCATGTCACTATATTTTCTGACTGACATACAATGAAACTCCAAAATATACAACATTATTTTTAGTATATGGGAACCAGAATATAGTTTGTTCAGAATAAGTAACTTAGTACCTATCCGCAATCACACGCGCACAACACAGGCAGTAGGCGCGGGCGCACAGTAGGGCGCCGTGTGGTGAGTATGTTTTTGTACGGACAACCAAGTAACATAACAAGCTTATAACTTCGTGATTTTTCATGATACAGTTTTGAAATTTTGTACATAGATTCTTTACATAAAAATACAAAATAAGACATGTGTTTCAGGTTTCGCATATACTAAAACTAATGTTGTAGATGCATGTAATAATAGACGGCAAACTGTTCAGACGCAGTGTTCAGATCCTGTCCATCTCGCTACATGACCCGATCGTTAGGCGACAGGCCGACACAACCGGCCGCCGAGGCCTGAACCAATACCAATTATAGCAAGTGGCAACATTGTGCATGGAGTGGCCGTGTTTGAATAAACATAGAGCCCATTAACTTTGAACTGGAATTTAAAGTTATAGAGGTGATGATTTGAGTATAGATTCGAATCAGAGTCATTGTACCCACGGTTCTACCCACTGTTGTTAAAAGTGTTATACCTATCTGCACTATTATTATAATTTTATTGTTGTTATAATTTCGTTTTTTGCAAGCTGTGTTTATCGCATCATATTGTACACTATGCGTATCATTTTGCTTGTATTATTAGGATAACCAGTGTAACAATTGTAGATAGGCCAATAAATAAATAAATTGTGGTCACATGGCTTTTTAACCGACTTCAAAAAAAGGAGGAGGTTCTTAATTCGGTTGTTTTTTTTTGTGTTTGTTACCTCATATCTTCGTCATTTATGAACCGATTTGAAAAATTCTTCTTTTATCTGAATGGACCTGCTTCCCGATTGATTCCATAGAAATTCCATCAAAATCGGTTCAGCAGTTTGGTTTTTAAATCAAAATAGCTGGAAAAAATATGTCATCCAAGTAAAAGAAATTGCGAAATTAATACATGACAAGGATTTGTGTGTGATGCGATAGCTAAAAAGGGTATAATAAAAACGTTTCTGCAAAAAAAATAACCGACTTCCAAAAAAAAAACACTAAAAAAAGTGGAAAATAACATTACTTTCGGAAGTCGGTGATTATGGTTTGTTTCATTGACTGTTTTGGCACCGTTTTTATCGAACGTTTTTATCGATCTAAGAGTTACTAGGAACATCGATGGACACAAAATCGTTTTAGTTTCGCGGTAGTTAAATATATCTGCAAAGCCTCTGCTGTTGCAGAAGCAGCGTGACTGCTTACCTTCAGGGCAATTATATTGTTTACCATCCAATCGTTCAAGCCCTTCATTTATTCCATTCTTTGTTTCAATAATTATTATTTCCCTTTCTTCATTGTCAAAACACTTTTTATAAATTCCTATATAAACTAATATAAAAATAGTTTCAATAATTTATTATGACAAATATTCAATCCGAAAGCAATAATTGTAGCGAAAACTTCGGAAACACCACGAGTGCTCCCGAAGTTCTTGCTACAATTGCTGGATTCTTGTTTGTTCCAAGCAAACAATTATAGCATAATTTAATTACGCAAAATCTAAGCACATCACAGAAAATGAGTAACGCAATCAGAATGCAAAATAAATGCAAAAGATAAAGATTTATTTATTGCATAACTGTGTGCAAAAGAAAATTAAATGGAAAAGAATATTAAAGTGCAAACCACAGTCACTGCAATATTATTATTTTTTTGTTTATTTTGCATGGTTCCGCATATAATTATGAGATCAATAAATCCTTAATAACTGACAAAACTATAACAACATTAAAGAACTATGGCGTGTTCATAGGTTAATTATTTCAATCTAAGGACTCAATTAGGGCTTATTTACGGAGACGCGACGCGTCGGGAAGTGCGTTGCGCGGTGCTCGCCGCGTCGCCCGCCGCGTCGCCCGCCGCGTTGGTCGCAACTACACACATCAAAAGAAGTTTTATTTTTATTTGTTTCATTGTTTTATATTCTATTATTTTTATTCTTTATTCTATATTTTTAAGTAAAGAATCTAAAAAGAAGAAGAAATTATAACATAGTCTACCGCAACAAAAGATTTCGATTTTTGGAACGGATCGCAAACCTTTTTTGGTTTGTGTATGCGCGTCCACCACCGAGTTTTCCGCGGCGGGCACAAAGCACATAAATGAGCACTAAGGTTACAACTACTTATTTTTCATAGAACCATGACAGTTCAATACTTTGCAAATAAAAAACAGTTTTATTATATTACACTGTATAATACATCAAAAAACAGCTGTTACTACGATTTATGTCCGCGCAACCGCCACGACTACGTTTTTAGCGTTTATTAAAAATGCCGGCCATTAACAAACAGTTTGGAGGCAAACCATAAATTCGTGAACACGCAAAAACAAAAAGCTCTCGACCTAAAATTACAAGAACACTTATTCATTGCTTGGCGGAGTTTGAGCACGAAATGCCTTCCTAGGGGTGAGTTTAAGGAATTTAGTACTAACGAAATTATTGGAGTTAGTTCTACTGGAAATGTACGATTGGGAAGTTTACGAAAAGTATTTACTCGTTTGTTGTCTACAATATTTTAAAACTTCATTAACAAAATAATCTTGGCTTTATAAAGAAGAATCTATATTAATTGCGTCGACACCCTTGCAACATCCCATCATCCTATCACGGTGGGCTGCGCTGGGGCGGCTGCTGCAGGTGCTGAAAACCTCAAACTGCGCAAATAAAATAACTTAATTGTTAATTATTTGTTTGAGCCGCTTGGGTTTGAAACGCTAGGGCCGTGGGGTCCGAGTACCCACCTATTATTTCGGGAAATCGCCAAGCAGATGTTTGACTCTTCATGTGACCAGAAGGCTGGCCTTTCTTGGGCAAAGAATCAGCATTGCCATCCAACGTGGCAATGCTGCCAGACTTTTGAGCACTTTTCCTATTGACAACGATGTGGACGAATGTTTTGACACCCAGTAATTCTTTTCCCATTTTGATACTTGTACATAGTTTTATTCTTATTTTAGAAGAATGTGATCTCATGTCTGCTTTCTGAAAATGGGTATTGGTTTTCCGACTGACCTTCACTTGTGAAAGTAAACATGCCTACAATTCCACTGGGATTCTCAATACTTCTATTTACCATATACCTTCTATTACCTTCTATTTTAATATTGTTGACACTAGAAAATTCTTTTAAGTTAGGTGAAATAAACTTAGCTACATTAATTAGTTACGAATCTATTTATTCAACAATAACCGTTCCTTCCGCAACTCCGACGCAATAAGCAGCCGAGATCCATTGTTTTTCTTTCAGTAAGACCATCGCTGAAGACGCTTCAATTAAACTAACAACTACAGCAGAAGTTGAGAGACGTTTTGCGTATTAAAGTAAATACAACACTTAATTATTAATAACTATGAAGTCGAACAACTTAGTGCAGAACTATTTATTCGTTTTACATAAATAGCTGCATAAACAGTGCAGCGCTTATAAGTAGCCGATTTCAATGTTTAATTGCGAACAGTTTTAATTTTCGTCAAAATGATATCCGTTCGTAATTGAATTAATAAAACGCGAGCTAATGGGCGCTGGCGAGCGCGGCGCGCGGCTGCTGGCGCACGGCGCGGGCGGTGCCAGCGCCGCGGCCGGGCGGCCCGCACTCGCACTCATTTGCATATTAATCTATTACTCGCTCAAAGTTTCACTCTCAGGGATTTGAAAGCGATCCGGCCTCGTTCAAGTTTTGTTCCTATTCATTGTGTTTCGGAACATTCTCTCTTTTTTGCTTAAATTTACTTAATGGATTAACAAAGGAAACGTTTTTACGTTGCTTTTGTTTGCCGCTTGTGTGAGTTTAATTTAAATATCTGGATGTACAAGAAGGAAGTTACTGGGGTGGCTAAGTGATAATTACTGTGATGAAGTGTTATTATGGGACGCGAAAATAGGACTTAAAACAGATAAAGTGTGGACGATTTTACATAATTAGGTACTTCACCAACAATACAAAATCTTAATACATTTTCCTAATTAAATTGTTGTTCACTAACCTTAGGGTAGTTGTAATACTCATATAGTTCGGTCCATTATATCATAACTTCAGGCCATAGACGCCTAACGATTTAAGTTGAGTGTAAGCTTGATAAACGAGCTCGTAGCGAAGACGGCGGAGACTGAAGTTATCCGTACATACATAATACACTCAACGGTCTGAGATGTTAAATAATGTATATTTAGAGGAGGTTATTAGATTGGAGATGTCAGGGCGCTCCGAGCGCCGAGCTGGAGGAGGGTTGCTTGAGAGGCTTACGAGGGCGCGCGGTCCTCTCAGGCGGAAATCTAACATTAATTTGAATGTTATTTGAGACGTTATAAACTGACCAGACGGTATATAGACTGCGTACGAAGAATTAGCCATCTTCACTTGTACGCGATGTCAAAGGCAGGTATTGTGCCAAGCTCAAGGGCAGAAGCTTCAACCGGTGATTGACAAACACCAAAACATTTTTGGTTACAAAAGTAAATCGAGTAGTTAATTACAATACGCACACAATAAAGAATGTCTGTATGAACAATTGAACACTGATATCGCAGCACCCTGGAGGCTGGCCACGTGCCCGCAGGCAATTATTAAATACCCGGCTGTTCTGTGCGTTATGTACAACGCATTCGCGAGGAATGGCCGACGGGCAACGCGGCGGCGTACAGCCAAGCTCGCAGCTCCATTCAGGATTTACGTAATGTTAAATGAAGGTGCCGACAATATTTTTAGTCCACCGAAGAGTCAAAAATCGAGTTTGTATCTGGGGCATGTGTAGTTCTGTAGGTATATTTTAGCGCTCCACACATTTTGCGACAAGAATCTGATTGAGGAGGGTTGCCTTACAAATAGTATAGGACAGTTATGCCTACCTAGTACCTATTAAAACACCTACATGAATCAGCTTGTTCGTAACAGTAGTGGTACCATTTTTTACACAGAATTTGCAATTCTAGGCTGTAACGAAACTAAAATACACATAAAATAATATCCTGTTATTCTATTGAAACACCGTATCATACTAGAACAGCATGAGGCAAAAGGTGGCCTGCTGTGCGAAGAAAAACAGTCGTTGACAAAAAATAGCACCACGCAAACAAAACAAATGCATGAAACAGGGAAATGTGGCCACATAACTATTTGTCATGAACTCATGACAAGCGTTCTTTAGTTTGCTCCACACGTAGACTGTACGGCTCACATCGCAGCTATGTTCCTGACCGACTCCGTTCCTCAATTTACTAGAAAGCCGTCTTGGAATATTTTATTTCGCTCCACTTTGGGGATGCTATCAACAGAAGAGCTGCGGATACTCTCAATTCCTTTGCGTTCAAACTTGTCTAGTATTTGAGCGGCGCCGCGGTGACAGGCCGCTTTGCACGAATACCGCCACTTTGCCGATACTGTTCTGATGGAAATCGGTTTTGCTTAGAAACTTATAGAAGCTGGTACTGACGTCTTTGAAAGAATCGAAGTCTAGATGTAAAATAAAGCCTCGAGGACGTTATCGGAGTTATAACTGTCAATTTGATTGAAGGAGGCGGATGAGGAGGGTAGGTGGAGGACTTGGAATAAGGGTTTATAAAGCACATTTCATTTAAAAATAAATTCCGAAGTATTGATAACAATGGTGGAAATACCTAATAAAACGGTATACAATTTTTTTTATCGGTGTTTTTATTTTTATTTCCATACCTACTAACTTATTTTGCCGCATTTCCTTAAAAATATTTTCCATACACTCACTTACATTTCGGAAGCAGAAAGGAAACTAGAAAAAGAATTAGCTACTTATGAACCCACACAAATCGTTAAGCTGACAGGCAAAGGGTCCCGGGTGACTTCGCTGCGAGAACGTTACTCAAGGCTTTATATCAATTGGATAAGTACTTTTATCCAATAAAACTTTTCTTTGTAAAGATAACAACGTTATGAAGCATTCTTGTAATTCTTAAGTCGGAGTTGTTGGACTTTGAAGACAAAATAAAGATTACAGAGAAAAAAACGTTTTTAACTTAGTAGCGGACTTTTGTGACATATGTTTATTGAATTTTAACGTATTACAAGCACGTACTTCTTACTCAGATCGAAGTTTGTTTACACGTAATTACACAACTATTTTGAAACGGTTGCGAGTACGGGCTCTAAGGTGCGGTCAACAGTACATTATCTGCCACGGTGTCGGCAGTTCCTGTACGGAGTCTAGTCCGCTCGGTTACTACCCGTCGCGTCGTATCAGAAATGTTATTTACGTAAACCAAGCATCATTTTGTTCACAAACCCACAAATCGCCTGCCTTGCAGTTGCGCAAGAATTCATAGCTAGCATGAGTCGCGCCGCAAATAACTCGCTGGAGGGAGGCTTCCGGTCCACGGGGTAGCGCGGTCCAGCGGCGAACTGTATGTGTGAGGGGCTGCAGTTGCGGCGTGGGGCGGATTGAGCCATATTATATCCAACAGCGCTTTTAAAGATTCCAAGCAATACGTAAGAAAGAGGAAAAATAACCACGCCTATCTGATACATACAAGAAATTTCGAACATCAACAATTCATTTTCTGAAGAGTTACTATCTCCTCGTAGGTACGATAGAACTTAGGTGAGTTCAATAAAAAAACCTGAACAAGGTAACAAAGTCCCACAGGGTCTACCTAATTACTAGTAATTCTGGTGGGTGCAGTTTCTAGGACTTATGATAATATGTAACTTTAACTGTCCAAGTGAAAACTTACCGATTCAAATATTACGCAGAATCGTGTAAGCAGCTTTACGCTCACAGTGTGACCCAACCCATTACACGAATATATGCAGCGAGGTGAATAATGGAGAAGCTCCGGCAGTGCCCAGCGCTAGCCATGGCTGGTCGTGGTTGGCCGTGGCTGGCTGTGGCTGGGCGATGCTCGTATCCTGTGATTGTATCCCACTAGTTAACCCAACACTTCCTGTTAAGTTAATGTTAATGACTGCTGGACCGAAACTTTAAACCAACTAAAACCGGGTTAGCGTTGTATGTTACCAAAATAGTCCATACATGTTTGATGAAACGCGATGTGTATTTTGAACATATCAAATAATAATTAAGATATCCGGGAGAATATTTGCTATTATTGTGCGAGGTTTCAAATGGTCTAAATTTAATGGTAAATTATTTTGGAAAACTTCGACATGGTTGATGACTCTCACGTTGAATGGCAATGCTGATTCTTTAATCCAAAAATAGGCCAGCCTTCTGGTCACGTGAAGAGTCGACCAACAGCTTGGCGATGTCCCTAAAGACTAGGTGCGCACTCGGACCTCATGGCCCTAGTGTTTCAACCCCAAACGGCTCAAACACATAGCTACCAATGAGGTTATTGTGTTTGCACCGTTTGAGGTTTTCATGGTCGATTGTATTATTTACAACAAGTTTCTGTGTTGTAAAAGGCAAAAAGGATTTGGATTCGTTATTCGCCACAGCTTAGAAAATATTTTGAGAAATCATAATTTAAATACTAAACAATTAAACTTACAAATAACAAAGAAATTTCGAGATTTTGCCAAGTTGTATTAACTGTGCGAAGCAGGGGTGAGTCATGAGTTTGGAATAAATAATAACTTAACTATTTCAGTAAAAATACAAAGTTTAAGTAACATGTGCGAAATTACGAACATTTTCCATTAACACGCTTTACATTGTAAGTAATTGTGTTGTGTGAAACCCGATTTATTGTATAATGATGTATTTTATGCAGGTTTTAATTACACGCGCTGCCTCGTGTCTCGTGCGGTCGCACTCGTTTGAAAGTCAAAGTTAATTATTAGTAACTATGATGGTAATTTTAAATAAAAACTGATGTGTCATTCTGCTGGGATTCAGAACTTAAATAACTACCAGCACTATAGAAGCCATTTATAATATTATTTTGTTTCTAACATGTCAGAAAAGATTTACAAACCTCTAAACAAAGATTTAAGAGTCTATCAGAAGACATGTTATGGGGAAAATGCGATTGCAAGTCTCAGTGACGCCTTAAAGCAAAATGACAATGCACACAAGACTTGCATCGACAGCAACCGTTTCTAATGGCTCTTGCAAATTGATTACGAATTTGTACGATCCCCTCGACGATAGACACTATCTTTACATATTTGCTTCAAAATAAGTTTTTTCAGGCATCGCCTACAGGCTTCATCTATATATACCTAATGCCAAGCTAAATTCTTAAACTCCTCAAATAGTACGAAAACAGGTGCACCAATATCTTCAAGCAGCTACATGTTGTTATGTGTTGTTAGTAACAATACGGACATTGTTGCCGTAACACCAACAGTTCCACGCTACCCAACACAACACAAAACTTTGTGAAACAACACATGTTTGTGTGGCGTTCGACTGAAATGTCAACAATGTATTGGAGTTTCATATTATTATGGTGTTGAAACCGCCATGGGGGAAATCAGTAATTCAAAAAGTAGTAGGTGAAAAGTAGTAGTAGGTGTCACATGAAATAAAGGCACTGAGTTTGGCATTGTTCTTCTTGCTTGTAGAAGAAATGGGGATCGTAGAAATGTCTTGACCAACCAGTCTGTGTAGATTGCTGAGAGTAATTTTAAGTAAAAAAGCAGTTGCTCAAAACATATAACGTTACACCTGCAGTGTAAGTAATCCCCGAAGAGTTAGGTTAAGTGCCTGCCGTGCTCCCACTCTACGCCAGTTTTGTTTATGTCTCGTGTAATAAGGGGTAAGTCTATTGACATCAACCGGGCACACATCATTTTCAGAAGAGCTGCTACTGAGAAATTCCTGACGGAAAATCCCAATAGCATTTTGCCCGACCTGAGAACCGAACCTTAAACCTCCGACTCAAAACTAAAGCTCATCTATGCCATATCAAATACGCCACCTAGTAATATGATGTAGATATCGATTATGTATTACAACCTCACCTAACCTAAGAAATGATAATTTGGCTTATTCCTGAAATAATTTACTCGGATATGCTCGCCTGACATATAAACACACATTACCGCATATCTACATGACATTGAGTACGGAACCCAATCAGGAATGTATTGCATTCAATTAACCGTTGACAATATATCGCGAGCAAAGCCGGGAGATAGCACGAGTATTGCCTACTATTGTTTACGATGGGCTCAAGAGGGGTAGGGCACCACGGGGTAGATGTATGCAGAAGATACAGAATAAAATCCTAATTAAAGTATGTACATAGTAGCATTTATGCAATTTGTAGATCATCATCTGCCTTGCCTTTTCCCAACTATGTTAGGCTCGGCTTTCAGTCTAGCCAGATACAGCTGGGTTCCAGTATTTTAGATGGAACGACTAATGTATCTGATTTCTTTAACTAAATAAGCTTTGGTAGATAGCTACCAAACACATAGGTGTTTGAGCCGTTTGGAGGTGAAACACTAGGGCCATGGGGTCCGAGTGCCCACCTAGTCTTTTGGAACATTGCTAAGCATTGGTCGACTCTTCTCGTGACCAGAGGGTTGACAGATTTTTTGGTCAAAGAATCAGCATTGCCATCCAAGGTGGCAATGCTACCAGTCTTCTGGGCACTATTGTTTACTTGTTGAAAGCGATTTTTGACTGCCTTTGATGCTTTTCTTGTTTTGTATAATTATGTACATATTTATATTATTTTTTAAGTTTCGTTATAGGTTATAACGTAAAGAAAATAATTGAGAAACTACAATAATATAATAGACTAAATAAAATATGTGATAGAACTTCTGAAGTCGGGTTCCCTGTTGAAACTCGTGTTGTAAGCAGAAGCGATTAATTGTCAGATATTAATAACGTATTGTTTGTGAGCTAGCCGTAAACAGAGCTTTATGAGAGTCGTCAACTTTTATTTATATAAGTTTTATTGGTAATCGCTAGCGAATGTTATGTGGGCGCAGTTCACGACTTTTGTTATATGAGAGAGTATTTGGTGCGAACTCTTATCTGAAACAAGCCTTTGAATAATGTGACCTCGGATTTCTGAAACAATATATTTTATCAATTCCTATTCTGTCACTGTGCAAAAGTATCGAAGATTTTCAGCTCTACAGTTACTATTATGACTGATACTCAGATAGTAAGCAAGTCTTAGACTGAAGTACAGTAATATACGCCTGCTACCTTACACTTCATAAACTTACTTATTGTATCCCATTATTAATGAGCAAGTTCTTTCTCACATAATACAGACTGTAATAAATCTCCCGCTTTGTTTTTCAGCTGCAGCAGCCAATATATTGAAAGTTTCAATATCTATACTACAATGCTTAGCGTAATAACTCGCAGGCGCACTCCTGTGGGCGATAGATTGAAACCCGGCGTGTTATGGGTATCCGTGGTGTGTTAACATTTACGAGGTACGCCTTAGGTAAAAGGCCTCGTAATAAATACTCACACGTTTAGGAGAAATTTTGAATTTGTGAATAAAATAAAGAGTTAATTTAGTTCTTTAGTTATTTTAACTCTGAGGTCAAAGTGTCACCTTAGAGTGGTGGTTTTGGATATTGTTGTGTAATAAGTCTTCTAGAATCACGCTTGTCCGCCACAGCGGCCGAAGTCCCCACTAAAAATATGGACATGTCGAATATTCGAATTGTGATTTGTTATGACAGCTTTATTAGGTAGATATGTAATCATTGTTTTTCCATAGAGTTGGTATACAGATTATGGGAATAAAAACAACAGCTAAGTAATTAAATGCTTGCTACTGGACACTAATAAGCTAAGCATTTCAAATTCATCAGCTTGATTAAAGTCCGCTACCATTCCTGCGGCCATATACAGCTTCAAAAGTATCTTATCACAATTTAGAACAAAATTGAAAAAAATAAACATTGTATCTCCAATTATTATACAATGAACCTCGCAGCCGCAAAACTGAGTTGATGATCGAGCCCTTGCGCAATAATAGTGATGGACATTATCGATATCGAGTTAGCGCAATCAGCGCGCATTGAGCGCTGGACTGGCCTGCCGGGCAGCCCTGGCCTGTGGCCTGAATCCCTAATAGCCGGACTCGTTACGGCCGCGCCAAATTGGCCTTTTTGTCCTGTTTGTCTTTATTGACGCCGTTTGAAGGCCACCGTGCCTTCTCATCTGTTAGTTCAGTTACAAATGGCTCGTATATCAGCCAGAGATGAGTTTTGGTGTAGTTGGACGGTTGGACGGCTTGTCGGTCGGTGCTGATATGTGTTGGTATTCTATAGTTCGATGTCTGTAGGGAGTAAAGGTCGAATAATGGTTTACTGAACTACCACAACATTCCGACATAATGTGTACAATATCGTACAACCAGGGTTACAGTAAAAAAAAAATAGTTTCTCCGAAACATATCTCCAAAAAAATAACAAAGAAAATACCGGAGCAACATTTTAATCCGACCCGAACTCCGCACAAAACTGCCGAACATAATACGACTTCCAAAATCTATGACTGAATAACGCAGCCCCGAAAATATTCCCAAATCTTAATCAAGCTCTAATCTCTTGGAAAAAGGTATCTGCCCATGGAGAAAAATCTCGGACCGATCTCATATCGAATAGAAAAGTATTGGAGGCGGCACAATGGAGGGGCAGCTCGTACCTGCGACTGCCGATATATTTTATACGAACTCAGACCCTTTCCCTTTTCAATGATACGTCGGGGAACATTTTGACGAACTAATATTAGCGGGGATTACCTCGACGGATAGTTATGCAAACATCGGATGATGTGGGCGATGTGGACCCGCGCCAGCCCACCGGCCCACCGGCCCACCGGCCCACCGGCCACGGCCGGGAACGTATTAGGGATTGGTTTTACTTAAGTATGAAAAAGGTAAGGAAGGAAGATATCTGTGCATGCTTTAATATATTATTCTTTGGTTATTATTCCCATCTAACCCTGATTCCCATGCCCGAGAGCGGATCCTATCAAAATATTCGTAAGTCAATTTTGCTTGAGGATGGTGCGTAAGCACAAAAGCAAAGTTAAGGTCATAAACTCCATACGTAAGTATGGAGTTTATGACCTTAACTTTGATATGGTAACTGACTTTTCTGTGTGTTAAACCTCGGTTAACTTCATTAAGTTGATGGATGGTATTGAAAACAGTTCTGTAGGACTGAAAGTAGTTTAAATCTAGTCGTCAAAGCAAACTAGAAATGAATTTATAGTAACACAAAATAATCTTATTTCTGGTGCTTAACCTCGTAAATCCTAAAGCTCCGTACTACGCACTACATATATACTCGTACTATCAGAAGAAGTAATGATAGGAACGTGTCTAGACATCGGATTAGTCTAGACTAGGGAGAGCCTAACTCCAGCATATGAAGACATTACGAGAGGCGGAGCGAATAATGAGTATGGCAATGTACATGTTCATTAATCGTAATTAGACGATATGATTAAGAATAAACATCACGCTTTTAACCCTTGAAGGATTAAGCAGGGTTGTTCCCTATGGTAGACCCACATTTTGCCAGTTTTTATTGAAAACCGAAGAAAAGGGAAAGTGCTTGATTTTACTACTACGTGGACAAGTAGAACGACGATTGAAAAAAAAGACAATTTGAGGACAGACTTGTCCTGTACTTAAACTTTCCCTTCAGAATTATCTAATCGTGACAGTATCTATATTTAATTTTAAAAGTGCAATCACGAGACTGTATTTGAACACTACACTGTACTGTGTTTTTTTTGTCCTGTTCAACTAGATATTTTATAGACAAAATATCTTGAAAAACAAAAAATCTTGTCGTGTCTGTTTATGCGGCTACGGTGTTCTTCTATGCGGTTTTGACTATTATTTTGAGAATTTGTTCTGAATTCTTGCACAGCAGGATCGAGTTGCTGGTCAGTTATATTTGTTTGGTTTTCGAATGCCGGCAAGTCTTTTCCATGTATGTCGTTACACGCATGTGCACGTAATTTTCCTGTAACTGTTTAGCAAGCGTGACGGAGGTCAACCGCACCTCTAACTAAACTTGTTAGTTTATTAAAATATTCTCGTACAAAGGCTCCTCCCATAAATACCGCGCAACTTGGGTCCGGTTTAAGTTAAACATGTCGGAACAAGGTAGAAGCCTGCACCAGCACAGCCATCCTGTCCCAACATGGACTGACCTAGTTCCCCGCCGACTATTTATGAGGTGGTTACACTCGTTATCATCACTTTGGCTTCGGGAAACACAATGTGTGTTGAAATATGTTAAAATAAACATTTATTTATTTACCTAATTACATCTACCATTACAGGATAACCCAATGCGCCTTAATTAATCATAACTTAATTTACATGTTACGTTATGTGACATTGAAGTGTATGTAGTAAGCGGTGAATCAAACAACGTCCGGTTTAATATTTCTATATTATAAACGTTTCTACACTTCCTTTTATTACGAAACTTAAGACGACGGAGGACAATTCACTGGACATGTATAAAATAGGTCTAGGTCTATGAAGTAAGTCTAGATTTAGTAGCGAGTTCGAGTGCGTACTGATCAAGAGGCCCAAACGAGTACTGGTTTTTTTTTTTTTTTTTTGTGTATGGCATCTCGCAGTTCAACCTAGGAGGTTGTCGTCTGCTTAACCGGACTATCCTGTGGATGCCTTGAATTTAAGGCCTCCAGCCAGGGCAAAAAACTTACAAACTAAGCGACTACACGCTAAGGGCGCCCCCTGTGGGGCTCGGACCTCGGCTTAGGGCGTCGCTGGGGGAGGGCAGCAAGGGGACAGGCTGGATCTGAGTAATATTATTTATGGGCTGGTTTAAATCTACTGGCACAGCATCGCGGGCTGGCTCGAGCAAGGGTCGGGGAGGGCAATTACCGGGACGTCGCGACGGACCTCGACGGCGAGGGCGGAAAGACGGCGGTTTGAACCGGGGTATACGCTTGAGGAGCGTACTAGTTTCTCTACGGCTCTCCTGGAGGAGAGTGATAGCGTCGTCG
The DNA here is from genome assembly GCA_964057025.1 of Standfussiana lucernea. NCBI lineage: Eukaryota > Metazoa > Arthropoda > Insecta > Lepidoptera > Noctuidae > Standfussiana > Standfussiana lucernea. Next base: position 18,066,060 of record OZ059787.1, on the reverse strand, counting down.
GGAGTTACGAGTGTGTGCCTTGGACGGCGAACCTGACTGATACGCGAGGGGTCGTATCGGGCGGCACGAGTACTGGCTAAGATGACAATGCTAAATTGCTTTAAAGCAAGTCATATGCTCCGACGGAGGCCGAGTCTAGCCGAGCGCACCCGAAGTTGCGTTCGGAAAGGTGGCGACCAGCATATTACAATGTTTGATTATATTTTGTACAGTGTAAATATTTATTAGTATTGGTAGATTTGTAAATAGGTTTTTTTTGTGATATAAGTATAGCGATTAAATAAATGTGTAGATATATGTCTGTCATTAAATGTAAGTTTTTATCCAAAGACAATGATCGTGTTTTGAGTTTGATGTCTATGGTAATTTGACATTAGTTCGTATTTGACAGGTCTGTGTAACGGGTGAATAACATGTACTGTGAAGTGTTTACAATTATTATGATTATAAGTTTAAAATTAACATTTAAATGCCGGTGTAGCAATGACCGCTACACTACTCCCCCCTTGAGACCGTAGCTACGGGCGATAGTAGTCCGGGAAACGAACAGTGCGGCCGGAGCGTGTTTTTTTCTCAACGGCGACGGTGGGTAGCGGAGCTGTGTTTGCGACCGTTGTTGCACCGGGGGGACTGCAGTCTGCGTTGTTGAGGTAAGCGGGTTTCAACCGATCTATGGTTACTGTGGTTTCTCTTCCGTTTACCTCAATACGGTACGTTTTGTCGCCTCTTTGCAGGACTCTGTAGGGCCCGGTGTACGGCGGGTCTAGTGGCCGGCGCACGGCGTCATGTCGCAAGAATACGTGACACGCAGTTGCCAAGCTGTCGGGAATGTAGAACGGCTTGTTGCCGTGTCGACTCGCCGGTTCTGGAGATAGCTTCGTCATGTGATGCCGGAGCCTTGACGCGAAGTCGGTGTAGTCGACTGAGCTGGTGAGTGTGGGGGCGATGAACTCGCCTGGGAGCCTTAGGGGCTCGCCGTAGACGAGCTCTGCTGACGATGCTTTGATGTCTTCCTTCCAGGCGCTGCGGATGCCGAGAAGCACCAGGGGTAGTGCCTCGGACCAGTTGGTATTGGTATGGCACCGGATGGCCGCCTTCAGCTGGCGGTGTAGGCGTTCCACCATGCCGTTGCAGGCAGGGTGGTATGCCGTGGTTGGCCGGTGCTGGCTACCGAGGGTAGCTGCGATGGTGTGGAACAGCTTGCTCTCAAACTGTTTGCCCCTGTCGGTAGTGATGCGATGGGGGCAGCCGAAGCGGGACACCCAGCTAGTGATGAATGCGCGGGTGCATGTCTCCGCTGTGATGTCTTCAATGGGGTATGCCTCTGGCCAGCGTGTAAAACGGTCAACCACTGTAAGTATGTACTTGTAATTAGATGAGACGGTCAGTGGCCCTACTATGTCCATGTGGACATGGGAAAAACGTTGTGATGGGACAGGGAAGGCAGAGGTGGGACTGGATGTGTGCCGCGTGATTTTGTTCTTCTGGCACTCAACGCACTCTCTGGTCCAAGCCTTGCAGTCCTTCTTCAGACCAGGCCAAACAAAACGCGTGGAAATTAGTTTGACCGTGGCCTGTCTGCCGGGGTGACTCAGCTGGTGAAGTTTCCGGAACACCTGCCTCCTAAAAGGTTCTGTAACATAAGGACGGGTGTTACCGGTGGAGACATCGCAGTAAAGTTCTGTGCCTGTGTCTGCGAAGTGCACTTTATGCAGATTGAGTGACGTGCTGTTGTTGTTTAACAGCCCCTGCAGCTCGAGGTCTTTATTTTGTGAGTGTGCAAGTGCTGCGTAATTACACGCCGGTACTGCCACTGACTCCACACGTGACAGCGCGTCTGCTACAACATTGTCCCTGCCTGCTACAAACCGGATATCTGTGGTGAATTGAGCAATGTAATCTAAGTACCGGTATTGCCTCGGTGAACAATTGTCACGGTTGTGTGCAAACGCATATGACAGGGGTTTGTGATCCGTGTAAATGGTGAAGTGCCTTCCTTCAACCATGTGCCGGAAGTACCTTACTGCGTCGTAGATGGCTAAGAGCTCCCTGTCATACGGGCTGTACTTCTTCTGTGACGCTGACAGACGCCTGGAGAAGAATGCTAGTGGGTTCCATGTGACACCTGCCTTCTGCTGTAATACTGCGCCCATTGAGGTGTCTGAAGCGTCTGTGAATATCGCTAGCTCGGCGTTGGTCTCTGGGTGAGCAAGCAGAGCTGCCCTAGACAAGCTACCCTTACAAGTATTAAAAGCGTCTAGCATTTCTTGCGAGAGAGTAATAGCTTGTGTTCCCTTTGTTTTAGGCCCTGCCAGAACGACGTCGAGAGGCGATTGCAAGCGAGCGGCATCCGGAACAAAACGGCGGTAAAAGTTAAACATACCCAGGAAGCGACGCATCTCCTTGACGGTCTTGGGAGCTGGGAAGTCCTGAATTGCCTGCACCTTCTCTGGCAACGGGCGAACACCTTCTGCAGATACTTCGTGTCCTAGGAAAGTGATGGTAGTACGGCCAAACTCACACTTTGCCGAGTTAATAATAATCCCATACTGGGATAGCCGCTTCAGGAGCTGATGTAGGTGTTCGGTGTGCTGGGCTGCTGTCTCTGAGAACAGAAGAATGTCATCTAAGTAGCAGTAGCAGAATGGCAGACCACGTAGCACCTCATCCATGAACCGTTGGAACGTTTGCGCTGCATTCCTGAGGCCAAAGGTCATGAATGGAAATTCGAATAGTCCGAATGGTGTGGTGATTGCTGTCTTGTGGATGTCAGCTGACTGGACTGGTATTTGATTGTATGCCTTAATGAGGTCAATTTTGCTGTATATTCTACTGCCAGCCAGCTGATGTGAGAAGTCCTGTATGTGCGGGATAGGGTATCTATCTGGGACAGTGCGGGCATTGAGTGCCCTGTAGTCACCGCATGGCCGCCAGCTGTTGTCCTTCTTAGGAGCGAGGTGGAGAGGGGACGACCACGAACTCTCTGACGGCCGTGCCGTGCCATTAGCCAGCATGGCCTCAAACTCCTTCTGCGCAACTTTTAGTTTGTCTGGGGCGAGACGGCGAGGTCGGCCGGTGATGGGCGGACCAGGTGTGGTGCGAATGTGATGCACGGTACCGTGACTAACCTGTCTCTGTGTTCCCGCAGGCCGCGTGACTTCCGGGTACTGGCGAAGTACCTCGTGGTATTCCGTGTTGCCTCCTACGGACTTCACTGAGGCGATTACTGCTGCTGATCCGGCCGCAGACGACGCTAGCGAAGACAGCTGGGTCAGCCCATCAATAAGTTGGTAGTTTTTTAGGTCTATAAGGATGTTGTAGTGTGCCAAGAAGTCGGCGCCTATGATTGCCTTGGTGACGTCAGCGACCACGAATTTCCACGTGTACACGCGGCGAAGCCCTAAATTCAAGTGGAGCTCCACCCAACCGTACGTGTCGATGGCAGTCCCGTTTGCCGCGTACAACTGGTAGGTCGTCCTGCTGCGCCGCTGTCGTAGTGCTGCACGTGGGAACACGCAGAGATCGGACCCTGTGTCGACTAAAAACGTGGTTTTAGAGTCGCGATCTGTCACGAATAGGCGGCGTGGTTTGCTAGGGCAGCCATTTGCCGCTATTTCCGGCTGCCGGCGGCGTTTCCCGCGTACGTACATGGCGACTTGCACCGCGTGGCCCTGTCACCGAAATTGTTGTGGTACCAGCAGTGAGCCTCGTTCCACGTGCTGCTGGAGCGCGAGCGACTGCGGCGTCGGCCTGGGGTCGGCTCTCTGCCACCATGCCGGTACCTTTCTGTAGGGCGCGAGCGATGGTGTACCTGACCTTGTCTCTGTAGAGCCGCTACTTGAAGAATTAACTCTGCTATGCGCTGTTTCAGCTCCGTCATGTCACTGCTGGTGCTCGTGCTCGCCACGGCGAGAGGTGTCGTGAGCGCTGGGGCGGGCGTTGGCGCGATCTCGTGCACGCGGTCGGCCAAATCTTCTGTTTGGGCAAACCAAAGTGTCGGCTCCTCAGGCCAGAATGGCGGCAACTTCACGCCGACTCTGCACACGTCTTGCTTGTCCTCTGCTGCGCCTGCCCCTGCTCCGGTAGACATCATGGATACACGTGGCCTCTGTGCTCCTTGTCGGGGTCACCAATGAAGTGTATGTAGTAAGCGGTGAATCAAACAACGTCCGGTTTAATATTTCTATATTATAAACGTTTCTACACTTCCTTTTATTACGAAACTTAAGACGACGGAGGACAATTCACTGGACATGTATAAAATAGGTCTAGGTCTATGAAGTAAGTCTAGATTTAGTAGCGAGTTCGAGTGCGTACTGATCAAGAGGCCCAAACGAGTACTGGCTAAGATGACAATGCTAAATTGCTTTAAAGCAAGTCATATGCTCCGACGGAGGCCGAGTCTAGCCGAGCGCACCCGAAGTTGCGTTCGGAAAGGTGGCGACCAGCATATTACAATGTTTGATTATATTTTGTACAGTGTAAATATTTATTAGTATTGGTAGATTTGTAAATAGGTTTTTTTTGTGATATAAGTATAGCGATTAAATAAATGTGTAGATATATGTCTGTCATTAAATGTAAGTTTTTATCCAAAGACAATGATCGTGTTTTGAGTTTGATGTCTATGGTAATTTGACATTAGTTCGTATTTGACAGGTCTGTGTAACGGGTGAATAACATGTACTGTGAAGTGTTTACAATTATTATGATTATAAGTTTAAAATTAACATTTAAATGCCGGTGTAGCAATGACCGCTACAACATAAATAATTCAAAAATGATTTTCTATGTACAAATACGAACACTAGTTATTACTAGTGTTCGTATTTGTACATAGAAAATCATGTGAGTGCCCCGTTGGTCTGGTGGCCGCAGGCGCGACTGGCGCGACTGCTGAGCATGGGTCCTGGGTTCCATTCCCAGGTTGGGCAAAGTGTTATTGGATTTTTCCATCAGGAATTTCTTAGTAACAGCCATGAAGTCTGGATTAGTGCCCGGTTGATGGCAATAGGCTTGCCCCTTATTACATGGGACTTAAACATACTAACCCTTCGGGGATTACTGGCATGACATTATATTATGTTAATAATAACACGTCTTCTCGAATAACACGTGGTGGTGTGTGTGTGTGTATGCAAGCCATGCCAACTATCACATATCCCATCCATAATTTCTTCTTCTAGTTGCTCTTATAGCCATCCGCTGTCGTCCTCAAAACTTTTCATACTAAATGTTCCTCATTCCCTTGTATCAGACATGACAACCGATGCCCACACAACTTGACTCTTAACTTCAGTTTTACTAAATCCTTTAATTTGAGGTAGAAAAAAGCAACGATTTACTATTTTCACAACACAAACAAATGAAAACTAACGTAAAAACGACAGCAACCATACAGAAACAGTATAATAATTCAAAAAGCGTTCAAAAATATCGTGTTTTAGTGAGGTTCGATAGAAGCCGCGCGGCCATTAATCGACGCGGCATCCATCCATCACGTTTGCCCGACGCTCCGTGGACTGCGGCTATGTGGCCGCTCTCCGCCGTTTTATTGTATGAAACATTTCTACTCGGTAATATAGTCGTTACCAGGCGGGCAAATATTGAATATGTTGATTTGAAACGCGTTTTGGAGCGTGTTTATGATAGATTGTCTTTAAACCTTTGTGTAACAATTCCGTGGTTTTACGATCAAAATGTATTATTTAAAACTCAAATATTGAAACAGTGCTTAAATATTCATTCGAATACTTTACCGATAATTTCATCCTGCACCAATTAAGCCTACCAAATGTAATGATGATAGCGTGGTTCCCCCCGGATTGTGCAATGAATACACAGGGGAGTTCCACATTCAGTGAATATACATACATAATATACCAAAAACAATATACCTAGTAATCAAAATAGGCACAACATACGTCGTACATTTTCAAAATTTGATATTAATCCCGATAAGAGAAACTTGCTCACACAAAAGAATTGAAAGCCTCCGGCAGTAGATAGCAAATAAATAATACTCGTATTTGTTTTATCCGGTGCACAAAGCACCGATGCTATCAATTTGATCGTCCACTCTTATCTAATAGGTACAACGACGATACTAAATTGTTTACTTTCAGTCGGCAGAATATTAGAATAGAAAGGTAAGTGCTTTCCCTATATTGAGACGATAGACACTTATTTTTTGAGTGGGCTAAGGCTAACTAAGTAGTGAATAAGTTATAACTAGCCTTGAAGATGAACGAATACTTGAATATTGTTTTAAAATAGATTTTTCAATCAAGAAGAAGGGAAGGGGTGTAGAACAGCGGAAGAGGGGGGGGGGGGGTAGTAAAGAAATGGGTTATAACATTTCGCTGTACTAATAACCGATCTAAAGTCCTTCTGGCTCCTGCTGAGTAATTCCGAACGGAAAAACTCCAAAAATAAGCTTCTATCAATAAATTCCTATTTCTGATACCATAGTGTTTGTACAATATTTTTCCTTCAAAGCTAAATATAGTGGTTACCGTTACGGTATTTGATTCAAACCGGGTATTCAGATGTCCTCGCCATGAACTAATTCAGAAACTAATTCATAATGTCCGCGGAATGTGTCCCGGGTTCCGGGATCCCGGCGTGTTTCCATCGCGGAGTGATTTAGTTTCTTCTTGAGAAGCAATTAGCGATCGTGTCGGCAGCGACAAGCGCGGACACCGACGCATTTAATTATGGACTTGTTAATGTTGATTTATTTCCATTGCCACCGTAGTTTTACATTTAGGTGACGACTCGACGGCAGACGCTTGTTCAAAGTTTCAGGTCTTTCTAAAGACTGGTAATAGTTTTCGGTAAACAGTTGAGTCGTTGATTAATTTGTTTATTATTAGGCTTTCTAAATAGCCTATTTTTGTGTAAATCTATTGTTTTCGCCGTTGGACACGTCTAGCTACTGATCAAATATTGTCAACAAAATAGACGCAAGAAATGTGTTACATGTGTGCATAGGTCTAACTGAATAGTACCCGTTTTCGGTAGTATGTGTCTCTAATTGCGGCATTATTAAGATATCGCCTAGTATGAGTGAACATGGGAATAACATACGTAATGTAAAATATATCTAATAATACAACATGCATTTCCTTAGACAAGGTCAAAACCAAGTAGTAGTCACTGAAAACTAAGACGAAGCAGAAGTAAGCATTGTTAACAAAGGTTATTCTTAATGGGTACTTTCAGTCACAGAGAAACATGGACACACTTACTGAAAACGTATTCCTTTTCCAGTAGATTGTACTTCATGCATGTTTACTGATGAGAATATTAACGTGATTGTGTATCTTCTCTTACAGATAAATGCAGACATGCACCGCATCACGCTTGTGCTCCCTGATGGGGTAAGTTGAGTTCTATGCTTATATATTATTTCTGACTAATTATGTATATGCATAACATAAGTATGCCTCAGTAATGTTTTATATACACAGTGTTGCGATATGGGTCATCCAGCAACCCGCACTGGTCCCGCGTGGCGAGTTATAATAATATGAGCTACCACCTGTCACAGAGCAACATTACAGGCTGATAATACTTATGATATGGCGTGATTATTAGCAGACCACTGTTGCGTCTTTGGTCAGTAAATGAAATGGTTTACCTCGAAAGTACTACAGGCATACTCTGTTGAACACTTTAAGTCAATGTTGTACGGGTTTTATGAATGGGCGCAGTATCATTTGCTATTGATTAGCAGGACCCTTAACACTTTCGTTTTATTCATTTTTTGTATGGCGCAGAAACATTAAATGTATTATTGCTTTGTTTTGCTCCTAAATCTATTAATTTACTTAGACTCCTCATCCACAGCTAAACCTCTGACCACGTCTATAAAACCTCCCGATTTAATTCCATTAGTTCGCAAAGAAGCGATCCTATGAGTTTTCATTAGGACTTATTTTTTCCATTAGTGCGTCTTGCAAAGCCAGCCTCCGTTTCATCCATTAACGTCTTTCAGTTAATTATTCCAGTTTTAATGGTCGCTTTGGCTATAATATTATAATAACTGTTATTGCTCTTAAGGACGTAATCTAGGGCTGTAGCATATGACCGTGAGTTTTTAAAAAATTGACACTTTCTCACGACAGTAAATGTTTGTAAAATACGTTGTCTTATTAAATAGGCCCATGATTGTAACGGATTATTCCTAACCTGACCCGAAAACCTAACCCGGTAGCGGGTTATTTGATCTAGTTGTAGGAAGTGCCTTTGCAGAGCGTATGGTCCTTGGTTTAAGAATTTGAAAAAAATAAATAAAAATTATTCCTAACCTGACCCGAAATATCATTCCTAACCTGACCCGCATTGCGATATAGATAGGTTTTCCCTTTCTTAGAATAAAAAGTACCTCTGTGTCAAATCAGAGTTTAATATTTACATACGTAATCAAAATATCACACTAATAATTAACGAAAAAAATAATAAGTTACTATGGTAAAAATTAATAACATTTGTAATAAGTGTCGTACTTTAAACTTACTCTTTAAAGATGACGTGTCAAATTTAATATTCACAAGAGTTATAATATTACAAAATAATTAACATTAACAGAATCAACATGATTGATAAACAATATTATTATATTCCTTTCTTAATTAATTCCTCTCATTTTGTAAATTTTTTATATAATGTTTCTTAAAAAAACATTTAAAAATATAAAAAAGGTTTACGCCGGTGTCGCGGGCAGGGTACAAGCAACCGGTGGTTAGGGCTCCTGAGACAGGAACTCCTCACAATGCGGGCCGTATCAAGGAGTACTGTTATCTGAATCAGGCCCTTGATTAGGCTTGGCCCTTGGCCACCTAAGCAGAGCCACGAAAGATATTCGTCGAGGTAATTGGCCTGATTAGGTATAATGTTTATTAATTTTCGAGAAATGTGTTGAAAAATAATGAACACTTCATTATTTTTCAATACATTTCTCAAAAATTGGCTCTCATCGCACTACAATTAGGTTCAATTAGCAATGTACATATTTCACACCCCTGGTTTTTTTTTTTAATTTATCACTGACGAGGGTTTTATTTTTCCTGATTTTGCAAACAGATAACATTAAACAACAGTTCAATTCCCTATAGTCGGTGTCGGCGGTGATTGCTTTTTTGAACAGCAAAGAGCCGCTTTTTTCTAAGGTCTTCATATTTAATGAAAATTTATATTGAGTTTATGAACAGAATAGCATAAATAATTTGCTTTTATCAACAAATTAACATTTTATTTGGGTTCTAAATTAAAAATTATTTGAATTTTCTATTAAAAAAAACCAAATCATTTAATTTTCTAATAGTTCATTAAAAATACTTTTCGTTCTATTATTATATTTCTACGAAAATGTATTGGAAACCGTCGTTTGATACACGTGGAGATTTGCCACTGCAGTTCTCGGCTCCATAACAATTTTCTCCAACTTATATCAAAATGTAGATACTATTGTAAAAAATATAAAATATTAAAAAATAACGCCGAATGTAAAAATCACTTTAAAATTTCTAAACAGTGACCAATTTTTTTTTTAAAACCGACGAAATCTTTCTTCGTGGGGGGGGGTTCAGAATGATGTACTGAGTGTGTGGTGTGCCTTCCACCCCGTATATTGCAATTCAGGTTAGGTTAGGAATGATGTTTCGGGTCAGGTTAGGAAATGCCAAAAGAATACGCGCACACATGAGCGAAGCCGCGGGCACAGCTAGTTTGTAATAATTGTCATGACCTTTTGAGATTTTCAAACCGAATTTTCCAACGAACTAATCATAATCGTTACTAGGTAACTTCTTGTATGCAAGCGGACATCATCGACAAAAGCAGAGTCAAATAGACAAAGACAATTGCCTCATCGGTTGTGCCTGTGCCACAGTTTATGGATGCATCAAAATTGCAATGGAAACTAAAGGTCAGACTAAGTGACATTTTATCACATCATCAGCAATAAAGATGCCATAAGTTACTAAAAAGTTTTAGCCAATACTGTTAAAATTCGTAGAGATACGAAACTAAATTTATTGCTCTCTGGTCAAACAAAAACCGAAAAGATGAGGACCAACAAAATGTTTCAACAGCTCCATGTTCTAATTGATAGATTCTCATTTCTTACCCCTTTTTACCTTTCGACAACTGGTACAATGAGCCGCTTTGCTCAATATTTTTCTTTTCAAACAATTGTAAAAGTTTTTAATCTATTAAACGGCCATTTTATTTCCTGATCCGTTCAGCGATGGAATTATACGGAAGTCGTGGTGGATAATAGGCGATTTGCTTGTACCAACGGAATTAGCTCTTGATTGGTTTTCTCTATTGAAACGAATGTTGATATCTCGGAACGGCTTTGTTATATTCTAATGAAGTGGTTACTGATGCCGTTATGCTATTACAATGGTTAACATTATCAAGGGTTGTTTGCATAGATTACAAACCAATTTGATTGCCAATTGGGATTATTATGGACATTCCTCTTTGATCATTAATTTGCAAGTGTTAGGTTCTTTTATCACGTTAAAGGCATTCTTCCCTTTCTCTGATTATTCACTGACAAAATAACATACCGTAACTGTCTCAAATAATTGCTAATTGCTTAATCAGACCCGTAGCTAACTTCAGGTGTAATTAGCCACGGCTGAAGTTTATGAGTGACAGCATTTAAGATAATATAATATTGTAATATAATATATTATATACTATATACACAAAAGCTACATTTAAAACATTTTTTAAAGTTAATGTATCACATAGAAAACAGACACATCATATTACACCACTTGAATCAAAATAAACATAACTCTCAAGCCGGTGCAACCTAAATCTAGTCAGCACATAAGAAGATGGACATACATATCTCTGTCGGCGCCAACACGCGTCGTGTGATTGCGTAGCGTGCATTATTGAGCTGGAAGGCCCATCACGAGCCCTGAATTATTCGCAGCTACCCTCTTATTTACTACTCATGCGGCCCTCGTTCCGACGTTACGAACATGGACCTACCACGAGATAGGTGGATTCAAAAGGTTCACGAAATAGCGAATGGAATGAAATATGTATCTAATTGTATGTTCAATCTACGGTTGTTAAAAGATATGTCCCACACTGTTGTACAATAGCTTCATCATAGAATGTTTATTGAAGTGGGTCTTCTACGCCATCTTGTTTCGTGCCAACACACATTAACGTTTACTTCAACAATTCAGTATCCTATGACCGAGCGCTCTTTGTTCCCAATGAAGTAATTATTTAAACTCGAGGTAAGCGAGTTGCCGAACAAAATAATTATAAGTACGGCGTGTGTTAAGTTATATCGTACCCGTATAATTCCACTCTTCAGTCTGATGTCGGCACGTCTTTAGCCTTCATTTGAGGGAACTCATTTTAATTAACAGTTGGAGCCATAAGTATGAGTTGTGACGATCAATTTATTTCTGCCGCAACCTATTAATGACTGGACGCACATTTCGCTATCACAGCACTGGATCTGTCATAAATCGTGTCATTAAAATTATTCCGTTAATTTTCATAATAACCGCCAAATTTCGGGGTTGTTGGCGTAATGTCGCCTTGTAGCAATTAAGAGGCGCGGCGGCTGCCAATTAACGGCGGATGTATCGATACAAAAGACATTGATTGCTTGTGCGTCTGCCGGGAACAAGCCGAGCGCTCTTCACGACGAGAGCAGCCCAGGGCACCCCCAATGTCGTCACTTAGCGATTGTAGTTCAATGAAACTGAAGCGTAAAAATGACAAACTAAATAAAGATCAACTCATTCACGGGTCACGTTTCGCTGCCGGACTTTTATTTAGTTGTCAGCTGTCGATGGGTTAACAAAAACGACAAAAACAACAAAAGGTCGGGGAAAAGAGTTCTTTTGTGTTGGAAAATTAAAAATAAATAGAGTGTCTGTGGAGTGGGAGTATAATAACGCTTATAAATGTAGTAGATAAATCAGTGACGTCTGGAGCTTAGGTTTTCGATGAGCGTTGAAGTTAATGATGTTTGGCCATTAATTAAGTGACGCGCCACTTTTCAACGTCACGGGCTATAAAGCAGGCATTTTTATTATGCTCCTTGTGGACAATTAGTGCTTTCTCGTTAGATTTTAATCTTAATAGTAATTGTATTGTAATTAATTGTGAGCAGACTAAGCGGGCACGGTGTCAGGGACTGTGTCCCTTGCCGGAGAAGTTGCTTGCATTAGAACTACGAGAAACGTCGCAGTTAAGTCTTTGGAACGAAGTTTTATTACTGTTTGTTTCAAATAACTGTCGCGACTTGACTGTTGTGTTATGCTTATGTTGTCTTGTAAGATTTCAAAAATATTATACAAATGCCTTTGTTTTCTTTCTTCTCAAATTCATTCATGTTATGTTTAAGTAAGACTGAGATGTTTTTATAAATAGATATTCAATTAAAAATTTTATAAGATGGATGAAATTCATCTATCACGCGAAAGTTATCGCCAAATACAAAAGGTGCCAGAGATATAAAGCGACGCCCCAATAGCGGTGAGCTAACCCTCGCAATCGCAGCAGAGGTCACAAACAGCTAATTCCCGGGATATCGGCGTGCGGTTGATTGGCCAGCTCCGATTCCGCGCGATCTCGTGCGATCTCGTGCGGTCCGGCGCGATCCCGTGCGAGATTACCGCGGTTAATGCCCACAAAATATGTTGCCGTCGCTTTCATGAGCACTTCTAATGGTAGCTACTTTACGCCTCGGGTTTAGTACGCGTCATGTTTTATAGTTTTCGGTATTCTGGGGGTAATGAGGTAAAAATTGCTGTAAAATAGATAACGGAAGATTTTAATTGGCTTACAAACAAATATTCAGCGAAAATGTTTTGAAATAACCGCCTTATCTGTGAGTTTAGCTATATAACTACTTGGATCAATGTTAATTTAGGTTACAATGACATTACATAATTATATTTAGGTCAGCTGAGAGCTACGCCATCACCTTTGACTTTTCCATTATAGTTATTGCTGATAGTATATTAATTTGTCTTGACCCTCACTTGAGTTTGTACTCGTCTATTTTTGCACAGATATATTTATTTATTTATTAAAACTTTATGCACTAGTAAAAAACTGTACAAAGGCGGACTTAATGCCTTGGGCATTTTCTACCAGTCTACCTTAGGGTGATGCAGAGACAACACACAGTAGGTGCAATAACAAAACGGAAAATACTAGAAAAAATTTATAAAATATATATAGATATAATAAATACTTATATACATACATAAAACAAAATATATAAAGTGAAGAGAAATAACAAGAAAAACTACTGCAACTTATTTCTGAGACAAATCTGCCAACCTCTTGTGTATATGCTCACGAGCTTTCATTTTGAAAGTGAACCGACTGGTCACCGTCCTAATACTCTGAGGGAGCGCATTCCAAAGGAAGACCGCCTGGACAAAGAAAGAAGATTTGATAAAACCAGAGCGATGAGAAGGACATCGTAGAAGACAATTATTAGCGGACCGAAGATTCTTGCTGTGCGCAGAGCATAAGTATTGACAGTGAGATGTAAGATAAGAAGGAGAAGTGGGTTTGTGGAGAAGAGAAAACAGGGTTGTCAAAGCCCTCAAAGCTCTGCGCTGCCGGATGGGTAGCCACTATGACGGCCATTACCTACTTTAATCTCCGGGAATGATATCTGAGTAGAATAAAAGTAGGTCTTACATATCAGAGAGAAGTACCTTAAAGTTACAAACATACTTTTCGGCATTACGATATGCCTCTTGAAAGGCTGTAAAGGTAACATCCGCGCTGAGAGCAACGCGGCCACTCCAGCCTCTTAACGAGTGTGCCTACACATCAAACGTACCCTGTATGACTACCCACTCAATTTAATGCCAGCTTTCTAGAATATTCCTTTACCAAGTTCTAAGCTTAGCTTTATCCGGATTCAAGAGAGTGGTTTAGAATTCGTGGTTTGTATTACAAAGACGTTTTTCAACTGCTTTATTAACCTACTTTTAAAAAGTTTCTATAGATACATTTTAGTGTTATAATAATTTGTGTCATGAATTCATAAAAAAATAAATATATAAAATTTTATTGTTTCATAAAAAGTGTTACAGTAGGATACCCTGTGTCGCAGGATCCAGTCTCTTTCGACTAATAATAGTTGATTGTTAACGACACCATGATAACCAGATAGCCTGTGATGATAGTGGTATTTGTTATGAATAATAATTATGATAGAGGAGAGCTTTGGCTGTTCAATGACTGATAACAAATCAACGGCCAGTGCTATTAATCTTGTTTACCAGTGTCACAAAATCTCCATTTCTTGTTCCTGCCCCAGTTATTTGCGGCCTAGCCTCCTTGTGCCTTTGCTTCAGGATGGTCTATCCTAGGTTGTCGATGGTTGTGGTACTTATGGCGTTTTCAGGCCTTTCTTGACGATGGTCGGCTGGTTGATTGCCTCTTGTCCGCAGGAAAAAAAATGTTTTAAAACTTAAAAAATGCTCTTTTGATGGCTTTTCCTTCAGAAGCAGTATCACACAGATTTATACCAACGTAATTATGTCAGTATGCCTACCCAAAATTGGTATTCTATTTATATTTTCCATTTCGGTAACAGCTGGCGAGCATCTCACGTTACCAGGAGTTCAGGAAAGCCAGGAAGCTTTGATAGCCCGAAGCGACGGCTGCGGCTTCCGTGCCCCGTGCTACCCCTTTATATTCTACAACATTTTGTTAATTAGTCTCATCTATCTACAGCATCGCTTTGATATGGTTTGGTTTTGATGTTCGGGAGTTTAAATTTTGTAAAAGATCAAAGTCTTAGCCGGAAAATATCATAGTCGACGGGGAATTTTGTCGTAATTACCCTACTACTACTTTACGATTTACAGCACATAGAATATAGCCTGGGCATTATATTTCCGAGGTTTTATTTCAACTTATCGACATGAAAAAATATTGATCATTCAATATGAATGCGAAGTTGAACCAGACGTGATTTAATTTCGTAATACCATTGATTTCGTCTCACTCCCTAATACAGGAAAAAACTGCTTGAAATAAAATACTATATCGATTTTAGTAATTTTAATCTAGTTACAAAACCAACATTGTCATGTCCCCGAGACTTTCTTCAAAGTGAACATTTTATTTCTCAAAAATACCTCTATTAACGGGCTGAAGCCGAATCCTTTAAAATGTGCTATCGACCGCTTTGCACATTATTCTGAACCCGTGACGCCTGTCAAACTTTGATAAAGGGCGTTCTGTAAACTGGCAGTTTTTTCGCGAACTGCCGCTCGCGGACGGGCGTGACTGCCGCGCGACTCTGCGGCCAATTTGTGTCAAACTCGCGCAAAGTTACACTAATTTATTTGACGCTCAATGAAAGATAGTTATTTAATTTTGAACACGTTAAACTTTTGCCTTGAATGTACCTGGAACGCTATTTTGTCATTTTGTTCTCATACATTTATTTTCATAAAGCCGGTTTAGAAGTTGTAGCGAACATGGCGGTGTATTGTCATAATATTAAATTATAACATTGTTGGAAGACTTCCCAAGTCATTTGAACTCCGACATGTGTGTAAATTGACATTAAACTTCCTCCATATGTCCCCCCCCCCCGACCTCTGCCCGGACGAGGGCGGGGGGGGGGTAGGTGGAGGGGCAACCCTCACGCGCCGCAGGTTGCCAAACGTTTGCCGATTCATAATGCATGAAGTGTTAAACTTTCGGCCGCTCAACTATTCACCCCTTTCCCTTTGAGTTACAACTTTTGCGGCGTCAATATAATACATTCATATTATCACGAGTGAGGGAAATTTACCCAAACTGACGAATCTTTTCCACGAAAACAGTGTCCTGAACTTTGATATAGGTTACGTGATACATCCGCTTTATCACTACTACATCCGCTACTTACTTCACTTTACTTTCGCTTCATCGCTTTATCGCTTTATAAGTAGGAATGTTTTACTGCAAACAACTACTCATCTAACAACACTAATCGATATTAGTATTCCATAATAACTAGCTCTTCTGCTAAAAATTGCTAATACTAATGCTAATGCTGAAGGCATGGTTGGCAACTAGCGGAAATATTACGAAGCTAGGATTTGTAGACCTTAGCCAGAAATCGCTCCCGGTTGTTTAAAAAAGATGTAGCATTTAATAATCAATAATCTTTATTACACAAGAAAGTGGTTACAAAATTGTGTGAAGTCCCTGACTCCTGTGCTAGGTGAGAAACTTGTGTTACAGGAGCCAGTGCCCTCTCCCAGAAGGAGATATTACAGAATCTTGTGCAAAAGATTATTAAAAAACCGGTCAAGTGCGAGTTGGACTCGCGCACCGAGGGTTCCGTACAAACCTGTGGGTATATAACTTTTTTTTATATGACGAAACTAAAAATTTACGGTTTTCGTAATTTTTCCTATATCTGTACTATAAGACGTGACTTCGTACAAAATTTCAAGATTCTAAGTTCACGGGAAGTACCCTGTAGGTTTTGATTACCGTGCGAGTTTCGAAAATTTGCGGAAATTTGCGGCCTAAGTGGCTGTATCTTTTGATTGCGTTGACTTAGAAGGTTGATTTTTCTACAGCTTCCAGGGACAGTAGAACTAAGTATCATATAGAAATTTCAGTTTGATACCTCCACGCGTTCCTGAGAAAAACGGTCTTGACAGACGGACGGACGGACGGACAACAAAGTGATCTTATAAGGGTTCCGTTTTTTCCTTTTGAGGTACGGAACCCTAAAAATATAAATAAAAACTATAGTAACAACAAAAATAAATTAAAAGCGGTTAAAAGAAGCCTGTATTGTGTATGAGACTGTCTGCGTGTGTGTCCGTGTGTGAGCGTATGTGTATGTGTGTGTGTGTATGTGAGTGTGAATTGGATAAATTATCAGGAAGGGTTTTCAGCAATCGCGAGAGCGGTGAAAAATTGAGTGCCTGTCAAGCGATGCGATAGCATTAGTGTTACGAAATTGATAAAATAATTTTCTCTGTTTCGTCATAGATCAACTACAGGAGCCATGGCTTAACACTCTGCTTGACTTTGTGCAGGGTCAGTTTATAAATTGTAAGCTTTTTATTTATTTTATTGTACATTTGGGAGCTTTGGGCGCGATAGTGTCGTCGCGCAAGTGCAGTACGACACTGAACTTCTGAGTACAACTGGACCGTGGGGTAGTCCCTTTTACGGAAATACATAACTTTGAGAACTGCCCGCCTGGCTCGTTCCACCCTAAGCATCACGGTTTTGAAGGTCCCACCCCAGACCGGGATGCAGTAAGTGTTGATCGACTCACACAGTGATCGGCATACTAGTGAAGCTGTTTCAATATCTGCCGCATGTCTGAGCTCTTTAAATAAATAAATTAGTTTATGGAGCCGGGAGCATAGCTTATCCGTATGCGTGCGCTAATCTAGCCTCTCGTAGATATAAACACCTAAATATTTGATATTTGACACCATATCAAGGCAATTGCAGTTGCATGGAGAGGGGTCGTGACAAATATGCGCTATTATTTTATTCGATTTCAATGACGGTTTAGGTGAATTTGGTGGTTTAAACTGAATTACTTTGGTCTTCGAGATATTGAGCGTCAGTAGGTTAGTGGAAAGCCAGTCCATAATAATTCGAAAGATAAGTTCAGTGGTTTGCGTGGCTTTGTCCCAGGTCACATCGAATATCAATAGTGCTGTGTCGACGGCGTAGGTAAAAATGTCGCAATGGGCGAGGGAGAGTTGACATAGGTCATTTATATAAATTTGGAAAAGTGTGGGTTCCAGGATACTTCCTTGAGGTATACCGCAGCTGATGAATTCTTTGTCACTAAGAATGGAATCTATTTTAACGCATTGGCTACGCCCTCTGAGGTAATCTGCGAAGATATCTAGGGCCACACCACGTATAGAAATACGAATAGAAACTGTATCGAAGGCCTTTGTTAAATCTAAGAAGACACCATAGCATTTAAGGTGACTATCCAATTTATCAACCAGGGTATTGGTGAAATCATCATAGCATCTTCTGTGGAAATTCCTAACCGAAATCCGTACTGGGTTTTAGCAATTAAATTATTTTTATATTTAATATTCCGGGCAGGTATCGTGTACGATCCAGTCTGCTATAGCTAGAAACGGAATAATTTGCTACATATGTACCATAAGCTACCTGTGATTTTACTTGAAATCTTCAGATCGCTGCGTGGCAGTGATTCGCATGTATTCATGGTTTTAGGTTAAGTGATTAGAATAGGAATACTAACATAAGGAACATTGGGGTAAGAAATATTGTTACTTACACAATTGAGTCATGTTACTTTGTTAATAAAGATATATATATAAATATAAACCCGAACCTCTAAGAATTGTGAAAAATTTTCTATAAATCCCGGGAAATAGGACAGAACATTTTCTTACCTTTTTGTTATTTGAGCGTTCAGACATTTGAGGAGACAAGACAAAGGCGTGAGACGCAAACCCTTCCTAGACTTTACGACGTGGGAATCAATCCCGCGGCAGAACAAGGACATCCCATGTTACCACCCCGCTGTAATTTACGACGCATTTTAGTATCGCACAAAAACAGTAGTACGTAGGTACCTCCGCGTTACGTGGGTACGCACATCGATCACTTTTATGACACACAATTATATCTGCCATTACTCTTTTATGTACGAATATAAAATTACCTTTTAGCTGTTTGGGACTACACGCTTTTGTTCCCGACATTGTCTGCTCAGAAATTATTTTGTAAAACTTTTTATCGATGAAAGGCTTTGCAATATTACTTGCCGTGACTTTCAAATTCTTTAGAAGCTGTAATGTGGTGAAACTTTTTAGGTTCCCAAGTTATTGCGTGAAGCACGAATAAAATGACTAACACACAACACAGAACATTTGGGGTCTGCCAATGAATTAAAAGATAGAATTGTGTAGAGAGTTATGTTGACAAACTTAGTCATACTAAAGATATACGACTAAGATCAGAGAAGATGAGAAAATTAGAGTGCAGTATTTTCAAGCAATTTCCCTATGAAGCACACCTCTGCCTACCCATTCCTGTGTGAGCAGCTCGTATGTCCGGTAAGTAGGTCACATCTCTATGATTTAAGACAATTGGGTCGCGAACTACCCGCCCGCGCTCGCGCCCGTACGTTTGTGGTCGACCATCTACGTAAATGAATATGTATACCGACGGAATCCGGTCAGTCCCGGCTACCGGCGTCCACGATATGTGGGTACCACCACAAATTTGCGGCTAGCCGTAGTTTAAAATAATATGAACGATATTTAAAACATAAATTAAAAAAATCATATATTAGTAGATAGAGCCTTGTAATTGATAACATTTTTGATTAAAATAAAGCGTTTTTATATACGAAACTTATGCCATAAAGGAAGTGTTCTGTAACTGTCATATTTCCTGCTCCCGACAGCTACACCACATGTTCCACGCGAAGGACCCGCAGCCCCGTCGCGCGTCAGCCGTCCGACACCCGACAGTCGCACATTCATCACTCATATTTCATGAAACGATCAAATTCGTATCACTTTCGGTGCGAGTGATAATTTCCCCGGAGACGGCACACAAGAAAACACGCCCGCCACAATTCGGTAAAAGGGTACATTCGTACAAAAGTATTTTGTTTATCAAGATATTTGCTAACAAAAGGGTCGGCGGACAACAAGATTGTTCAATTAATTGACAGACGTTCAAAGTTGGGAATTTATAACGAGAAACAAAATATTTTTCAGATACTAATTGGGTGACAGTTCGTAATCAAGTAATTACGGGAAACAAGCAATTGTGAGAAACGGATACTTCATTATCAGATGAAGAGCAGATCTTATTTACTTTTATTAGCAAGGCACTCAGATACTAATTGATGGTACTTTATAAGCTCCTGTTAGACAAAGAAAATGTTCGAGTGGTGTTTAAATAATTCTTTTTTCTTACAATTGTTTATTTCTACGAGATTAATATATAAAGGTGAACCTCATCAGCGGTGTTTCCTCAACCTTTTCTTTTCCAATTCACTCTGCAAGCTCGCTCATTTTTCTCCATAATATTTCCTTTCCGCCCACATCCCTTCATTTATTACATTAGTCCATCAGCCACGACTGCTGGCTGTTCTGCCCACCCCCCGCTCTTTGTTTACCGACGCTATAAAAGCTGTTTAATGAGTGGTGTAACGACGCCCGTGTCACGCTCAAAAAAATATTACAAGTAGAATAATTAAGTATAATTCATACTGAAACATACTTGTGTTTGTTTTGTTTTAGGTTATTATGTAAAAAGGTGTAATGAGCGACACATTGTGTAACCCTTTTTGCGAATAAACCGTTTACTTTTGAGGAAGGATATTTAAGGGTAAATGATTGAGTCTCCGTGCGAGTATCGGTATTTTATTTAATGAGGTGTGAACAGGGAAAATTATTAGACAAGATGTAATTTATTGTGAACTCAAAATAACTGCACCATTTTATCAACAAAAATGCCAGCCTATTTGAACAAATAGCATCTCTGTTAGTATATTGCCTATTTAGCATAGGCCTAGCTAAAATGCAGCTGACTGTATGAACGGATACATAACGTGTATGATACGTAACCACACATTATGAAACACTATGCTAACTAAACAATGTGTAGGTGAAGCAACTCGCTTCTGTCTGTGTATCATTGTGATCAAAGGGAATGTCCGGCCATACGACAATAATTACGTTATATGGCTAGTTTTCCACCCAATTTGTAACGTGAACTTAATACATTATAGGCATAGATCACATAGCTTTAGAATTGAACGTCATTTTTCTCCCAACCGTATCTCCAATTTATCCGGGATCAACGCAGCATGAATCGACTTCGAATTCGATTCGTCTTTCGAACATCTCTATAAAACTAAAATGACATCTGTCATTTCTCGTTCACTCAAACGATCTCCATGCATTCATCGTTTCTTTGGTTTCCTCTTTTCTTATAGCATTCATATGTGAGTTAAGTAACAGTGAAATGATACACAATAGTGAAACACAACAATCCTCAGGATTTCGAAATATAATGTTCAATCATTTCTTTAATGCGGACTTTAATGCCCTAGGCACCACTCTACCAAGGGCACTTGAGAGATAACATGACAGATACATACATAGTTATTTTCATCGAAATAGATCATACTTTTGCATACTCCCAACTTCTTAATAAATACAAGCTTATTAGCTTGGAGAACCGGCGCAAATACCTTGAAGCCAACGTTCTTCATGATATTGTTCACAATAATTTTGATGCCATTGATCTAACGAGTAAGCTGTGTTATTCTGTCCCCCGAACCCCGAATGGTGGAATCTTATAATTCAAATGTGATTTTGATATATTTGCATGCTCGAAAAATAAATTTAAATTTAATATTATACATTTTTTATCTCAATCTTATTATTTTATTTAATTATTGTATAATTTATCTAAATGATTTTTTTTTTGTCTCTGATCTGATTTGGTTTTGTAGCTATAGCTGAATTTATAATAACTTAATTATTTATTTCATATTATTTGTTTTCTGTGGTAATGCTCGTCTAGTGGCAACCACTAATCTTTAAACATGTCTATCTGCGGATAATGTATTTGACTACAACATTACTACTATGTTTTGTTAACCTTACCTATATGCTCTATAATTATGTTGTAGTTGTTTATTATCCCTTAAATAAATAAAAATAAAACTAACTCATTCAAATGAGTTCAAATACACGATTCCGCCAAAACTGATCAGAAACTATGAACGACTTGAACAAGGAGAGAAAAATGATACTCACCTTAATACAGAAACCCAAACATATCCTTGGTGATGCGACAGTAAATAAAACAGTCCACAGTATTTACAAGCCGGTGTCACAGCACAATATCTCGGGCGGGCGGGAGGCTGCGCCGCGGTTATCTCGCCACTCAGGCGCTGCCGTATTTACTCTCTTGTCCAAACACTGCCACGGAGCCACCTCAGCGAGACCACCACCATATTTTTTTCTTGAAAATTTTACTATTTTGTGCTTTAGCCTTTTTACGTCTGGACGAGACAGACATGTGATGTTCATCATTTAGTCTTTTCATTAAATCTGTAGAAGGCAATAAGGATTATGTATACTGAGTATTTGTACAGTACCTACGGTAGACAATCCTAAGGACTATCTCTCAACGAGCGTGCTTCAGTACAAACCAACTTTATTTTCACTATTTTTTCCAACACGTAGACAAGAAACAAGAAACATGATAAAAAACCACATAATTCAAATAAACACCTGCAACACCGACTACTTCGGGCCCAACTGCTTTATAAATAAGGAAAAAAGAAAACATAAAAAGGGTTTTATCACAAACTTCCATAAAACTCATTATCATCGCCATTAACAAATTAAACACAAACAAACCATTAAAAACTTAGGAAACAACATAAAATGAATTAACTTCTTATCAAAAAAACCTAATTTGCGCGTTGTCGTTAATCACGGGACAAAGATCCGATACAACAATGTATAAAGAAATAAAACAGAAAAAACAAAGATGAATCTTAAAGAGAATTTCTTTGTTTCGGAAAATACTAATAAATAATTGTTAATAACTGATACTGGCGGGATTGTTAGAACAACAGACAATTATTATAATCCTGGCACAAAGGGCGTAATGCTATTGAGTTAATGACGTCTGAGAGAACTGTTGAAGTGGCCTCTCGCGTCACAGACTCGGAATGTCGGCGGCTCCGGTATTGCCAAGACTTCGTTACGTGGACCCTGTCACCCCGTCACCCCGTGTCCCCGTCACCCCGTGAGACCGTCACCCCGTGTTATCCAATCAAATGTCCTCTCATTTTTGGGACAAAATATTTCATAAATTGAGAAACCCCTATTATTTCCATATTGTAAGTGTGCGCTGATTTGGCTATGAATATCAAGTTGACATCAAAAGTAAATCGTTAAAGTGATTTCTTTTTGAGTAAATGAGAGTTCGTAATTAATAAAAGAGTTGTTTATATCAGAAGCTTAATACAGTGTGCTTTTGTTCGAAGTAGTGCCTACAAGTATCATCGGCATTCATAAAATATTATAATCCCATTTTAGGAACATTAAAATAAGATTTTGAAGCTTTCTAAATGAGATAATGCATGTCTAAGACCACATTTTCGTTTCGTTAATACGGCGTACCGCGTCTTAAAATAAAAAAAAATCAATCTAGCCGCTCTTTGGTTCAGAAATAGATACACAAGACACTCTCATCTCAAAGAGTTATTTCTACATGACATCCAAAAGAAATGTCAATAAATTATGATGGGCCCGCGACGTCTGCTGCTTACGCGTCTCAAAGCAAATTGTTTTACGTCGGCAGCCAGAGCGCCCAGCGGCCCTTCCATCCACCGATATCTTATTGCTTTCCGTGCAATTTCGCTACTAATGCCTTTCGGCTAGTTCCTGACCTGGTTCACCTAAAGGGTCTGAGTTGTATTTTGGACTTTAAGATGAAAAACTCTTTATAATGTGACAGACTGTTGTCAATTACAGACATTTGTTTTGATATTTTCGGGAAGCAAAAACAAAGTAATTAGAAAAAGACTAGTCGGATGATGATTAGATATATTGGCACCAGTTGGACAGACTGCAAGTCGCAAGGCGACGATATTCGTTTCAGATTTTCATTTGGTATATTGTACAGCTTCACCCCGTGCTCTATATATCGGTACCAGGGTACCTACTATACACTGAAGTAGGTGGTCTAGTTGAAGTTGTATAATAACGCCGGCTAAGCACACACGTAGCACGCTAATGACGTTATGTGTTGGCGCCTTAACTGTACTAACATCGTCTTAGCGTAGTTTACGCTAACTAGTTGAGCCACAGTTACTGCGGATTAAACTCCCAACAACGCAGGCACAAGGCAGGTGTTCCATACATTTATGACACACGGTTACACGTAACCGAGTTCTTGATAGCTTTTACCGAATATATCTTTTTACATTATGTTTTTCAGACCTTTTGATAACGTTTGAGCAGCCGCTGTTACGAGGGATTCAACAGAAATATAATAAAAATAAGATTTACGACGACTATTACGCACTTTCATTTTACTTCGTAAATGTCTGAAACCATTGCGTAGTTACTATTGATTATTTAGAGATAGGAACATTTTGGAATTGAAGATTGATTATAGAGCCTTTTTTTCTCGGGACATCGAAAAGCAATCTCCTAAACAACTTGATAAAAAATTCACAAACTAAAATAAACAATGAATGCTTTAAAGTCGAATGACCTCTCACCTTTTCACGCGAAATTCTATCAAAGAAACACTGGAGGTCATTTGGTAACCGTGACTCGATACGAATATTTCAACTCCAAGACTCCGAAGTCTTGGAGTTGAAACATTCGTATGCAGATGTCGGCCGGGTCCCGTCGTCGATGGCGGAGTCCTCGGGTCCCGGGGCCCGTGCTCTCTAACGATATGGCCGCTGAGGTACCTGGGGCCCGATACCGAATCTACATCTCCTCCGAGGGAATGTAAATGGCGGAGAATGTGGCGTATATTTCTTCGTAGATGTGAGCCGTTGAAAAGAAATTTAAAAGGATGAATGAAGTTTGGTAATCAGACTGTTCATTTAAGATTTTCGGAACTTGATCCTCCTGTATCAAAGACTTACCTACCTACAGCGTTTGCTACGTGATAACCAAAATAATTCATATTATCTCGATCAATTTCTTGATGTAAAAAGTGATTCATGAAAACTTACACAATGTAGGTACATAATAATATCTCATCCGCGCAGATTTCAGACGAAGAAATACATGTATCACGCGATGTCTCGCACAGGCTATTACTCTGAATTGAGGAGAATACGTTATTCTCGCTAAACTAGCTATTTATATTCATTACTCAATTTCAGTTCTAACATTTCTCGTAGAAAAGTCCAAGAAATTCGCTAATATTGTCGTAAGGCTGCCTGTTCACCCTCGCAAGAACAAAAGCGTTCGTCGAAACAAGACGTAGTCGCGGGATGGCGGTGGTTGGGGAATTGTTAAATAGTTCGATAGTGATACCTTCCTGGAATTGAAAAGCGAAATCGTTGATTAAACCTGGATGAAAGGAGGTCGCAATCAATTTGTATGATATAACTGTGCAGGATTTCTGTGAGGTAAATACACACATCAAAAGTGTCTAGGGATCAAGCATTTTTATGCGGATTTCTTGAGATTGAGATGTGGCTTTGTAATAAATTTATGATTTTATAAATTTATATGGATCCTTTTTGGTGCATTTCATAATTTGAATCAGGAACTCTCAATCAAATTCGAGTAAAAGATGAAAATAAGCTGTCAATATTTTCCCTATAAAAACATACAACGCATTGAAGACATTATTAGTGCTACTGTTTCCCTACTACTGATTAAAACCAACGTTATTATGGAGCGGCGACGTCATTTAAGCAGGGAAGAAATGCTCAGAGCCGTGGGAATGATAGAAGCTGGTTCCCGGCAACGTACTGTGGCTTTAGCTCTGAATACAAGTCAGAGTGTTATCAGTCGACTTTGGACACGTTACCGAAGCACTGGTACCGTGGCTGAGCGCCATGGAGGACGGTATCGCTGCACCACACGGAGACAAGACCGATACATTCAAATCTTAACTCGAAGAGCTCCAACAATAACCGCCATGATGTTAGCCGTGAGGCTTCATCACTCTTCAGGGAACTTAATTAGCGACCAAACAGTCAGAAACCGCTTGCATGAAGTGAACCTTCATTCCCGAAGACCGCTACGGGTACCACCTATAGCAATGCACAATCGTAGGATTCGATATCAATGGGCTCTTGAACACAGAAATTGGGCAGAAGAACAATGGCGTTTCGTGTGCTTTTCTGATGAGTCTCGTTTTGGTATGAGACCGGATACAAGACGTATACGACACTGGAGAACCCCTGGACGCCAACAGCGATTAAAATCCTGCCAGGAAGTCCATCCTTATAGTGGTGGAACCATCATGGTATGGGCGGGTATTTGGATCGGCGGAAGAACTGAGTTGATTTGGATCAGAGGCAACCTCAACGCTCAAATTTATGCTGAGACGATTGTATCAGACGTCATCGTTCCTCTACAAGTGCAAATCGGTCCCTTATTTCAGTTAATGCATGATAATGCACGACCGCACACCGCAAGAGTTGTAAGACAGACTCTCGCCGCAGCTAACATCAATGTCCTGCCCTGGCCTGCTCAGTCGCCAGACTTGAACCCGATTGAGCATGCATGGGATATGCTACAGAGAAGAGCTCTGCCGAATATGGAGGGTATCCAGTCGCAAGAAGACCTTTTTTTGTTGTTGCAACGAACATGGGCGGCCATTCCACAGCGTGATTTGGATGAACTCATTTTGAGTATGCCAAACCGATGTTCTTGTGTTGTTAGTGTTCGCGGTAGAAACACGGATTGTTAATTGTTTAAGTTACCCAATAAAATTTTAAAGAAAACTGTTATTTCAGTCTTTTTTTCGAACTTTAATGTTAGGGGTTCAAATGTCAAAAATCCCTTTATTAGGAAAATGGCAAATTTCTTTATTAATGCAAAGGTGACTTGGTTTATCGTTACTGTGACAAACGAAAACACTTTATTTGATGAATCCTTAAAGAAAATTTTAATTAATATCAATCAGGAGAAAAGTTATTGCAAAAATATATGTTGATCCCTAGACACTTTTGATGTGTGTATTATTTATTTATTAATAAAAAGGTACACCAACAGCTTTTGTATATAAATTATAAAATAAAGTGGTAACGAGTAATAGGCTTATACAGTTGCCAATAACAGGTGAACCAACATTTACAAACATAAGTGGTAACTTAAGCTAAAAACCAAATTAATGAACTAAATATTAAGTGGAAATAGACTATATAAACAAAATAACAAGTTACAATCATACTTAACTAAAATATACGTATATATATTACGTAAAATTAAACAAACATGAGATCAAAAATTAGGCTAATATTACAAATTTATAGAGGAAGAGGTTGTAAATCTATGGTGATACATACTAACACAATTACTAATCTTTTGGAGCTTTATGATTTAAAATATGGGTTTTAAAAATATTCATAGAGTTATCTAATTTTCCTTTATTTATTTTTCTTACTTACTTATTTACATTTTTAAATATTCCTATAAAAAAAAAACATTTAAAAATATAAAAAATAGTAGCCCACCGGTATCGGGAACAGGGTCCAAGCTACCGGCGGTCAGGGCTCCAGAGAGAGGAACCTCCTAACAATACGAGCCGTGTCCAGGAGTACCGCTTTCTGAATCAAGCCCTTGATCCAGCCGCCTAACGAGAGCCTCCTCAGGTATTGGTCGAGGCTCTTGGCAATTAAGCCATGGGCTGAAACGACTATCGGCACAATGATCGCCGTGTCCACTTCCCACATGTCGACAACCTCGCGAGCCAAGTCAAGATACTTGATTTGTTTATCTTTCTCGGCTTTCACGAGGTTCCCGTCATGCGGGACCGTTATGTCAACAATCATTGCGCGCCGCTCTGATCGATCCACCACCACTATATCAGGCTTGTTGGCCACAATAGTCCTGTCAGTGATGATGGATTGATCCCAGTACAGTGTGATATTGCCATTTTCGAGAACTGGGTCGGGCACATACCTATAGTACGGCACCTCCGATTCCACAAGGTTGTATTTTAGAGCAAGTTGCTGGTGGATAATCCTGGCTACAAGGTTGTGTCTATGCAAGTACTCACCGTTAGCTAGACGAGAACACCCGGAGATAATGTGACGAATTGATTCGCCCGGACGGTGGCATGCCCGACATATGTCAACCGTGCCGTCCTTCACAATAAATCTGCGGTAGTTATTCGTCATCATAACTTCATCCATAATTGCACAGACAAAACCTTCGGTTTCTCCGAAGAGGTCGCCGGAACGTAGCCAGGCTACGGACGCTGATAGGTCTACATCGGGCCCATGAAGGGCCCGGAAAAAGCGTCCGTGGAGCTCCTTACTCTGCCATACCTCCCTGCGGTCGTTAGTGTCAAGTACTACAGGTTTGCACCAGTTCTCTTTAGCCAAGGAGAGCGGGGTGAGGCCCTTGTCCACCGTGACCACATCCCGATGCATCCCCACGTCGGTTTCTAGGAAAAATTCCCTGAGACTGCATATCTCGCGATTGTGGAGAGTCTTAGCGTTTAAAAAGCCTCGACCTCCGCACCTCCGCGGGATATACAGTCTCATAACCGAAGATCGTGGGTGATGCATTCGATATGCCGTTAACAATGTACGAACCTTCCTATCCAGGGCGTCTAGTTCTGTTTGTGTCCATTTGAGTATGCCGAAAGAGTACATTAAAACCGGCATGACCCAACCGTTGAAGGCACGCACCTTGTTCCCGCCTGATAAAAGACTATTAAATACTTATATTAAATATTTTTATTTTTTTATCTAATTTATTGTTAACTAATTTGTAAAAGAACATGAGATCTTATGTAACATCTGTCACATCACATATGTTACAACATAAGATCATCTAACTATCGAATTGTATTACTATTTTTTTTTAATGATTGATCGATACATCGATGAATGACAGACTGAGGATATTATACAAGAAGTGATTGTAAAGTGTTATAAGCAGGGATTTCACGAAATCACCATCAAGAATAATACCCAAAAGGACTTTTCGCGACATTTTTACCAAAACACTTGGCAACATATTCTTAGCTTAGGACCAGCCATCCAATATTTGTATTTATACTACAAAGGCTGAACATATTAGATATCCCAAAGTGTTCGGTGCCCGGTGGCAATATGTCCGCTACACGTGTCCCTTCAGTTAGCCAAGTTTTAGTATGCAGGCCTCGTCGGGACAGGTCCGGGACTAACAGGTGGCCAGGTCAACGCCTCGATACACAGGACACCCACCCTTTGACAAAAAGTCATAAAAGAAACTTTAAGGATTCTGCGAAACGAAATCAAAGCGCCGACATGAGCAAGCCTCAAAGTCAAAGGTCACGAAACACACAATAACATTTTATTAGAATCGTGTTTTTATGTACACATTTTAGGTTTTACTTATAAGTAGGTTCGTGTAGCATGACGGGTGCATGACGACCGGTCTCGAGCCCCATTCAGCGTCGTCTGCGGCCGACGTAAGGAGACTATTTGTCTTCCGACCGCCGCCGCCGCAGGCAAAAACTAAACCACTTTTTCCCTAAACTTAACTTTTGTGAAGAATAACCATTTGGGGGCGAACATTTCTAAAGAGTTGACGAAATTCTGTTCCACAAAGATAAGGAACTAAATTAATTGGGAAAGTTGTCGTGTGCCGTGCGAGCGTGCGTCGCGATATTGTTGTTTGTGTTCGATGATTGTTTCGTCACTTCCTTATTGTGTGATCGGCTTTTGATGTGAGCCCCTTCACAATTTTCATTCGTGTCGCTACAAAGTTAATCAACGTGGCAGTGGGTCCTGAGTTCTGATCATTTGCCACGTTTTCCTGTTTCCGAACGTTTCTTTTGTCTCTTATTTATGATTAAGCTAAGTTTGCGGATATTTTCAGATTTCTTACCTTTGTTGTTCATCATTTCCTGAAGTGGCAGATGTACTGTTATATTAAACAGCTTGCCATTTTTTTGTCTGTTTTATTTGAGTCATTGCTTGGCCTTTAAAATTACACTTTTTATACGAAAATAATAAATATTTCCGTGTCTGTGTCACAGTACCCTCTTCACTCGTCTGCAGTGGGTTCACGCCAGGTGCGACAATGCCGCTGAGCATTACATTCGTTAAGCCCTCTGTGTACGGAAGCTTTTTTGTCGAGCTGTCTGTGTGAAACAATTAACCTATTGCTGTGACGTTTTTACTTCGTTGTAGGAAAAAACATCATTATAATGTTCCCAAAACTGGAGTTGATTATTTATTTATTTATTTGTTTTAAAAAACGTTGCCCCACACTAGGAATTTCTCCTGTATAGTGGGTGTTAACAAAAATTTAAACTCACATACACAAACAGTCAGACCCGGAACAACCTGTAGGCCATACAAGTATTTAATATTTCTTATTATAAAAGATAAAACTTTTTGTATTCCAAAACGTATTTATAAACTTACTTCTACTAATTTGAACGATTATGTCGAAACTGAGATTGATCTGTGAAACTGAATATCAATATTTAACATGGAGCAACTGCCTATCTGACCGTAACCACCCAGTCGCTGGGTAATGTGATGACGATGATGAAGTGATTGTATGGTTTGTTGCAGCCAATCGTCGCGTGATGGCGCATGGATTGCTTGCGGACGGCGTGGTGCTGGTGCGCGGCGCTGGTGCTCGCGTCGCTGGCCGCCGCCGGCCCGCGGTACAGCTCCCGCATCGTGCACACACACGCAGGTAAGTGCACACAGTGGCCCATGCACCAGGTAGAGAGCATGGACCATACTGGTCTGTCACGTTTACTTCATGAACCATCCTACCACGCTAACCTGAGGTACAGCTCCTACACTGCGCTCATACATGTCGTGTAGACGTAATAATATTACTCTTTGGTTTGATATACTTAACCATGAAATGAGTGCATGGGGTCTTCATCAACTCGCTACCAAGACCCCAATTTGCTTATGATGTTGTTAGAAAACGTCTTGTTTGTAAGTTTATTTTGAGAATGAACATAAATAAACAGAATGTACAATGAATTTTCCAACGCAGCCTCCGCCATTGAAAGACAAAAGGCAGCCTCCAATGAGTCTCAGATTAGGATATAACGGTAAGACGATGATTAAGAATTTAAGACGTTAGGACAACACAACTGACATCTGAGATCGCGAGGAATTACCGTGCGAAGTGGAAACAAGCAATAAGCTAGGGTTTATAACGCAAACCATGTTACAACAACTTACAACCGTGCTCCCCTGTAATAAAGTTATAAATGTAATTACGTTGTGTAGCCACCGTCACGAAATGAGCGTGGAATACTGCTGGGTCGCTGTGATACGCGTATTACGCAAATCAAAATGCTATGTGTAAACAGAACCACGGCAGATTACCCGCACGCGGCGTAATCCACGAGTTGTATCCCGGACTCGCTCACACCCAGGTACCCACGTGCGTCGTGAATCAGGAGAACGTCCCCAGGGTCCCGGACGCCTGGGAGTTTTAATTCCGTCAGATCCCGGGGCAATCCAATCAGGCGGTCCTTCGAGCCGGGTACATGGCGGGCAAATGATGGTGACCCGTTTTGCAGACGCAACGCAGGAATGCGGGATCAAATTAATTATTGTTTGAAGCTGATTCAGGGCGTGCCGGCAAATGGGATAAATGGCGGCTTTTCCAATACGCAGCGCGGGTGATTCGGCCAATTTATTTATTCACTGCTGTCTCGACTCGGTGCTAGTAATTTAGGTCTATTTTTTGTTGGCTGTCGATGTGATCGGTACGTCAAAGGGAAATACTGAAACCGATTCCACGAATTTGTTTTGTTTGTAAATCTGACACAAAATAATGCTACTGTTTTAAATACCTAAAAACGTTGAATATTGTGCCACTTTTAATTTTAACTAGTACTGACACATATCATATTCAGTAAGCGACCAAAATAGTTACTGGCTTTAGTTTTGCAACTATCTCTATTTATTGGATATTCTCAACAAAAATATTCATCAAAATGGTGAAACAAACGGGTGGAAAATAAGAGAGTACCAACTCTCATTTTAATAACTGCTTGTCCTTTTAAAAAAATTCCTCTGCTTCGAATATTAAAACTATCTACGAGTTAATATTAAGTTCATAATTATTATGAATTCGTGGATCCTCGTCAAACTTTAATGATTGGCAATAATATAAGGCCTATGAATATTGATGGAGAATTATAATTGATGCCGTGCAAACATATTGCTGATCGACGATAATATTGTTCTCATTTTATAATTACTTCAACGAATTTCGGCTACGTTTTCAATAAAAGATTCATCCTACGCAGCATTTACTAGCAGTATGTATTTTAATAAATAATGACGTTCTCTATTTTGTTAGTTTTATTTTATGTTATAACATGCATTGTATTTATTCATTCTTAATTTGATTGTCGTTTAATTTCAATTTGACTTTAATTTGTTTATATTTGATTTAACTTCACTTAATTTGATTTTATTTTGTGTTTTGAATTTAATTGTAATTTGATATTTGATTATTTTCTATTTATAATTCATTTTTTATGTAATTATTTATGACATTTTTTTTGTTATGGAAGAGCGGAGTCTCCTAACACAGGCATTCTATGCTTAAAAGGAGGCTCCAATCACTAATAGTATCAATCGACTAATGACTGAATCGATTTTTTTTTTTGAACATCCGCAGAGAGTGAGAGAGAGACCCCATAGCACCTGGACGCATGTGTTCCTCAGGGACCCCCAGACATTTGCCCTCGGATTTTTTACTAACATACGACATTGGATGGTGTGAATGTTGTTTCCTTTACAACTTTTTCTCTTAACGACCAACAATAGAAATTGTGATCCTCAAATAAAGGCAAAATATTTTACATAACAGTTTACTTCTGTCTGCACACATGTAACGTTCCGTGTCATCCTAGGTGCGATCCGCGGAATCATAGTAGAGCCTGCATCCCGTCGCCTGGAGCCGGTGGAGGTGTTCCTCGGGGTGCCGTACGCAGGGGCCCCGGCGCGCCTGGCCCCGCCGCCGCCGGCCCCCAGCTGGCCGGGGACCCGCCTCGCCGACGCGTTCGCCCCTGTCTGTCCGCAGCGCTATCCCGACATATCCAACAAGTGAGCACTACTTATTAAAAACACTAGATTTTAAGAACAGCTGAATGTTACTTCAACGTAGGTTAAACTTTGAAATGCCAAATCTTGTGAAAATCTTTGATTGAAGCCCGTTTGTATCATGGATCATTAAATTCGTTTAGCAATTATCGCTCGGATTCAGACATGGAATTATAGAATTATTGAAATTGACAGACACAGAATAATGTTTAAATGTTTGATGTACAAGCAGGCAGTTGTAAAAACTAAACTAAGCGGAAAGTTAACGTGGCCTCTGATTGTATCTCTTTGTACCAGGAGTGCAGCACTGGCAAAGATGCCTCTCGGCATATACAACGAGCTGCGCGCCACGGTGCCGCTGCTCAGCAACCAGAGCGAAGACTGCCTCTACCTCAACATATATGTGCCCGGTAGCGGTGAGTCATTCACCATCGTATATCAGGAGTGTAGCACTGACAAAGATGCCTCTCTGCGAGCGCGGGTAACTTAGACGTAACAATAACAAGGTATAGAGTTGTAACATTGTCGGGTGTGTGTGTGTGTGTGTGTGGGATCAAGTGTAAGGAATCATACAAGAGCAAAAAAGATGTGTGTTCTCCTATTTTAAAAAAGATGTATGTGTAACAATAAAATAATTTCGGGCGCCGTGGAGACGCACACTACATTTAAAAAATACTTGCCAGATAGAACGCTTCGAAGAGTCAGACCTTTAATCTACCGGGGGTGACTAAACTAGGATAATAGAAACAATGGAAATACCTTTGTTAATACCTTGTTTATTTTGTCAGTAGCTTCCTTATTTTACTTTAAATATTAATTACTATTTTCATATTAATGTTTTATTATTTATCTCTAATTTGAGATTATTATTGCATCTTTTTGTAAAGAAAGTAAATTAAGTTTGGGCCAGATGTCTGGCATAAAAAAAATGTTAAATTAGACCTCAAGATTTCGACGTCGAAGGTGAGGGAATCCAGATGAAATCAAAAATTATAATCCTACGAAAAATGCCACAACAAATCTGTAACAAAATTTTAAAGGGTGAATACATAAGTCTATTAGAATTTCAACACGTGGGGAGCATGGCGTCCTAAGAAGAAACTTACCGTTTTTCCCGTTAATAAATGACTTTTCCCGTGTGCACCGATAATCCCAAAGTAGGTGACAATCACACCAGAGCATCGTCCAATATTGAAATTCTGAAACATCAATTTGACTTAAAACACGAACCTAAAATGATGACCACATATTGGTCTGGTAGAAACAAATCTTACCGAAGAAATTAAGGATCCCTCCTTCAGAACACCTCGTCCTGGGTGTTTAAGGCAGCAATTATGGCATCATTTGGCCTAAAATATCCGAGATTATACCGGATTTGTAAAATTAAATTGCGTTATGCTAACATGACGAAAACAGGTCGTAAAGTTAAACGTCAAAATGACAGTTGCCGAACAAAACTATCGCGGATAATAAAAGACAGTATAAAAATCGTTCCGAAATCGACTAGCATGTGAAAAGCATGTAACGGTTTTAAAAACTCGTTACAGAGTATGGGTATGGAGCTGTGTTGCAAACTAGGATCCACCTCCTACCCTGCCACCGATGATGTCGCAAAACTGGCAAAGTTTTGGGTCAACCAAATTTAAAATATTGTCGTGCCGACGAATGTCTATTGTTGAAACCCTATTATGTTGGTCCAGGCGCGCGCGGCGTGGAAGCGCCGTACGCGGTGGTGGTGTGGGCCGGCGGGCCGTCGCACGAGTGGGGCACGGCCAACGCGCTGGACGGCGCTGTGCTGGCGGCACGCGCGCACCTGCTTGTCGTCACCATCAACTATAGGCTAGGTTTGTTAGGTGCGGAACGGGAAACACTCAAATAATATTCTATTTATCTTTTTATTACCCTCATCAGCAAGTAAGTTCACCATTGAACACTTTTAGAAAGGACTGAAATTCATGGGGAGAGGCCGTTGCACAGCAATGGATTGACGCAGGCTAACAGTATCGGTACAGAAGCGTTTTATAACACGTCAAAATACCCGTGGCATATCATTCGTAGTTCGTACCGGCGTAGACCACTACGCCGTAGACTACTAAAACAAACGTAGCGCATAAATCAGAGGTGCACAAATTAGTGAAACCATCTCCTTTCCAACTTGTTGTGCGCAATCCACGTAATATTTTTTGGTTTCTATTAAAATTATGAATTGTGCCATATTACCGTGCTAAATTATTATTTTTCTTTTACTTTTTAAGTTCTGTTGAACTGCATAAATGTTCAATCTATCAACTGTTGTCAGGACTTTTTGTTTCCGTTGCTGTCCGTCATCCTACTCAATCCTGTGTTAGAATTGTTTCGGATACAAAAATCTTAATGTAGAAGACTAGATCTTGAGTGGAGACCGTGAAACGGCATATCGTAGCTGCTTCTTGACTTCATATATCAGTTCTCTCGTCCTGTCCCTTGCCTTTTAATCATCAAAGACAAGGTGTTTAAATGTTGTGTAAATCTTCTATTTATCTCGCAGGTTATTTAACTCCGGGCGTGAGGTCCACCCCGGTGCAAGCGGCGGGCGGCGCGGCCGTGCTGGACGTGGCGGCCGCGCTGGGCTGGGTGCGCCGCAACGTGGCCGCGTTCGGCGGGGACCCGCGCCGCGTCACGCTGGCCGGGCACGCGGCCGGCGCGGCGCTCG
The DNA here is from genome assembly GCA_964057025.1 of Standfussiana lucernea. Taxonomy (NCBI): domain Eukaryota; kingdom Metazoa; phylum Arthropoda; class Insecta; order Lepidoptera; family Noctuidae; genus Standfussiana; species Standfussiana lucernea. The sequence goes on along the minus strand of OZ059787.1, from coordinate 18,030,544 downwards.
TCAACGCGCTGCTCATGCTGCCCGATAGTAAAGGTGAGGGACTGGTACTGAGCCATCAAACCCATCAACCCCACTTTTGAGATGAGTCTCCTTCTTGCCTCTTTAGGTCCCTACTATACGATTAATATGCTATGAAGTATTCATCTACTTTCTCGATAACTGTATCACTAGGCTCCGCAATACAACTTTAAATATGTGTCTGGGTATTTTTATGTTACAAATATTTCTCCCAGTCGTTTAGAGATGAAAAAATATCTCAAGTCTCTCCAATAGGCATTCCAATAATTTATCTGCTTGACATGTTGAACTGAAAAAAGGTAAGGGAAAGCGTCAGTTATTCCTGACCTCTTTTAATACTAAAAGCTAGAAAAACACCTTTTAACAAACCCTGAATATTGAACAAACTTGGGTTCGAACTATGTATAAACGAGTTAAGTTACTCTTACAAACATATTTTCTTACATACTATGAAGTCTAGACTCCACCTGAGAAATAGCTATCCTATTTATAGCCGGGACAGATTGCGCCGCGCACTCTGAAATATTCCAAAGCGATCGCTTGACTATGTTTCATAGGATATTGCATATTGTAGTGTCACATACCACTTTTAAATCAAAAAGAAAAATGCACAAAAATACTTCAATTTTGACATGTGATTGGGAAAAGCAATCTGTCTCTATGAACCAGCTATACATAATTATAATATTGAAATATAGAGACTGTTCAATAATATCACATCTATTTGCGTCATGTAATATGAGTTTCGCTAATGCTTTGTTTGGATTACATATCGCTGTTATGGCCTATAGAAATACGAAATGTTATAAATGTTTTATATTCTTCGAATAAACCAATCTATAACTGCTATTTCTGAGTTATAAAGACTACCATTTTGTTTTGTTATTATATTCTTTGAGATTCTCTCGCTGACCCGAACGTTGACAATTCAAAAGCATGCTCTTTTAGGCATTAATTTTCTTGTCATCTAGTGTAAGCGACAACAAGCATTAATAGTTACTACGCATATTACACACCCGCATACCCTGATACCATGTCCTCCAAATGTTCCTTCACGCAGCAGTTTCCACCTATTGTTTGCACCAGGTCTGGTCTCTCGCGTCCTGCTACTGAGCGGGTCAGCATTAAGTCCGACAGCCCTCGCCCCCGACGCAGCACTGTCCAGAGAACACACTGCGCAGGCACTGCGGTGCACGCCAGAGTCCACCAATGATGAGAACTGGTAAGATTTTTATGTTGAAGTTATTCTGTTGTGTAAAATTTAACAGAAAAATACATGTTAAATGCGTATTCAGTTGCATTCGGTGAGAATGGAAGCTGACCCCTAAATAATTGGAGAATATGTTTGGCAGACGATATTAAACTGTTTCATAAAATAAAAAAGTGAGTCCTGACTTAATCACTGCCAACTACGAATTTTGCTTTTAAAATATATTATTTTTACCTACGCTTACTGGCAGATAACATTGTAACATACTTATGTTATTTCTCTATAAGTGAATTTGTAATTCTTTAGAGAAAATAAATATCTTTAACCGTAAAATCGAAGCGTCCTTTAATTCCGCAAACAGTGGTATACAAGGTACCTGTAATTTCTAAATTAAGTAGATCTATATCACGATATTGCCCTAGGTTCGTGGAGTGCATCCGCGCCCGTCCTCTAGCAGCCCTGCTAGCAGTAGAAGCCCCCCGGGCGCGCTTCCTGGCGGGCTGGGCCCCATCAGTGCCCGTCTCCCGCGACACCCCCTCGCAGGGCCAGGCCCCCACGCGGGCGCTGCACGCCAGCGAGGCCTTCCTGGACTGTGCCCTCGCCGTGGTCGTGGCCACCACTGAAAGCTACCAGTTTTTCAGTGAAGAGGATATCAGGCACGGATTCGAAGAAGAGCATAGGTAATGTTTCCATAACTACTTGGAAATTTCTTTTATTATAAGTGTCCTCCGAGCATTATATTTTTTTTCTCTTATGGATGGTTTTCAGTGGTGGTCGTTAATTATTAAAACTAATACCTGACTGCACGGTCCTTATAAAACTTGACTAAGATTATGTCTGAACCTTAAGAGAGACCTTTGAGTTTATTTCGGTGATTAGACATGTGTTATCCTTTCTTCCATCTGCTATTATTATTGCATGCTTTTGTTACTTCTAATTTTCCTATAATATCTACTTTGAAATTATGATCCCTGACTCTCCTGCATCTTGTCCTGACCCAGGAACCGCATTCTCCGCACATACGTCCGCAACGTGTACCGCTTTCATCGCAACGAGATCTTTGCGGCCATCCGCAACGAGTACACGGACTGGGAGAAGCCGATCCAGCACCCCATCAACATCCGCGACGCCACGCTGGAGTCGCTCAGCGACGCTGCGGTCACCGCACCCGCTCTTAGAGTCGCGCAGCTGCACGCTAGGAGAGGGGCCAGGACTTACTTTGCGCATTTCGCGCATCAGAGCAAGGATGCTGATTATCCGCAGGTTAGTAGGAAACTAGAAATATTTAAATTCGGGTAGTTTTTTTCCTTGCAGGTACATACACATACACAGCCAATTTAGTCGCTGGTGATTTCAAAATCACAAGTTCACACAAAATATTTTGACTTCACTAGCGACAATTCAGCTGTCAAAATGCAAGCTTACCTTTGTAAAGATAAATGATTAAGTAATTACGCCATAATTCCATATCAAAACAAATTAATCGTAATTAATGTAGGTGGTTAAATTACCATGTTCGCGACAGGCTCATTATAATACGTGAATGAATTAGGGAGGTGTGAGGTCATTAATTTGGCACAATCTACATGATCGCGGAATTTGTCAAAACTTCCTTCTTTGATGAATATTGGCTCATTTGCATTCTCACTAACATCATAATATTAAAGTTAAATGAATAATTTAGCAGTAATTTATTGCCCCACGCGATTTAATTAATTCACACACTGTTCGCGTTATCGTGGAATACATATTATTTGGAAGCCACTTTAGCTGGTTTGTCCCTAATTAGGTCACTATTTATTAATTCAATTTTAAATTAATGGGGTTACGCAGCATCGTAACTTTAAATTTCAAATGCAACTTTAGCCTCAAAACCTTGCGCCTTCCCAACAGCGTCTAGGAAGTGTGACAAGTGAGACCCTGCCGTACTTCCTGGGTCTTCCGCTGGTAGGAGGCATGCAGTATGCTCCTCGGAACTACTCGCGCGGTGACGTAGCAGTTGCGGAGATGGCTGTTTCACTCCTGGCTGCGTTCGCCAAGACTGGGGACCCAACTCCTCGCGTGGATGAGAGGCACCATGATGGAGTGACCAGCTGGCCTAGATATGAAATGAACACGCAACAGTATTTAAGTATAGGTAAGTGAACCCTATCATTAAGTTCATCAATTAAATATGTGGTACGACTAATATACTATAACGTCAAAAAGTTTTCTGAAGTAGACTGCCAGCAGCTGTTATTTTAATTACCCAACACAAATTCATAATTGTACAGCAAATAACGAGAGCCTAGAAAAGAAGTTTGGGCCCCGCATTTGAAGAACAAAAATACTCCACTCCGGAAAATTTTCCGTCATATGGGGACGTTTCCATATTTTGATGGCAACTTAACTCACTTAAGCCAAAAACAGCTCCTTATATAGGTTAATCAAATTCATTGTAATGAAAGTTACAAGTCGTGCGCGAACAAAACAACGCTGAGCAGAATAACAGAGGGATTTTTCATCTAAACTGATCTGAAAATAAAATCTCGCACGGCACGAAGTTAATCAGATAAAGCCCCATTCAAAGTTTGGGCGGCCATATTGTGTCGAAACTCGTTATTTTTACGATCTGTTTCCCAGCGAATGTGCGTGTTTTCTTCCCTTTCGTTCTCTGTAAGGGTTTACAACTTTTTTAATCCTTTCGTTAAGGTGCTTGTTTGTTTAGAAGCGCGACTTGTTTTGGCTTTCCGAGTTTGTTTTAGTAAATTGAAAATGCTTGAGCTTACGACTTTTTTGCAAAGATGGCAATTCTTTTGATTTTATTATGATTGTCAGTCAAATGATTTGTTTCATGTTCAAACTCGATGTCACCTGATACTGCGATTGATTGTTAAGTAATCACTTGGGACCAATTCTCCCTGGCTCTTCCGTGTCGCACCTTTTGTTTGAAGTCGAATTTAATTGGTAGGGACTCGGTTTTGGCAGTAATTTGATTTAGGTAATTGCACTTACCTGGCTACGTTTTCCTCCGAGATTGTTTTATTAATAAGTGATGATATTAAGCACGAACCTTCCACTTTCTTATATCCTTGTATCAGACAAAGATTTATGTAGTTACTTTCATCCTTTTTTGGCGTTGCTAGAACTTACCTACGGCTCACAAACCTGCTCTGGACGTGGTAGATTATGGCCCACTTCCTAACTACATTACAACTGTGATCTTTTCAACCAGGTACCAAGCTTCGAGTGAAGAGTCACTACCGCGGCCACAAGATGGCGTTGTGGCTGCACCTGATCCCGCAGCTGCACCGCCCCGGAGCCGCTCCACGGCATCACCAGTTCAGGTCCATACATCCTGACATGTTCGCAGGTCAGTTGAGGTCTTAAGCTGCGTCCACATTTCAACAGACAATATTCCGTACCAGGCGATGATACCGACCGGTTAAACTGAATGTGCACAAAGAATATTTGTCTTATAATTTTAATAATATTATGTGAAACCTAGAATAAGCTTGCCATTGTGAGGTGAAATAAATAAATATGGAAACAGCTTTAAATATGATTTAATTAATTTTAAGTCCTACCTTAACATAATATTTTGAATTATTTCGTAACATTTTTCGTTTCTTGTTTACAAATACGTAAATAATAAACATGATTTTAATCCATTCTGTAAACAAATAAAGGTATGAATACAATGTTTTATCGGTTCAAGCAATGGAACGAATTAAATATATTCCCGTGATTGTATTTTAAAAATTGTCAGAGAAAATAATTACTTTTAAAGTGTTTGTAACCAGCAAGCCGAATTAATAAATCAAAACATAATGCCCATTATGGAAAACGCTCGCTGAATAAAGTTTTACCTACTCTTAGTTCGTAGTGAATAGGCGCCAAAATTTGGCCAATCACGGCGAAACGTAGGCGCAGCTTTAATGGAAAGCAAATTGGTAACGTCTACCGCTGCTTAAATTGAGCATGCCTTATTATCCAGAACCATTAGTGCCATTTCCTGGCGCGGCGCGTAAACGGAACGCCCTCATTAACCGCTTCCCCTGCCTATGGGGAGCATTCTAAATGTTCGGAACACTATAGCTCGCACGTGAGCGGAATCAACACCGCCGAACTTAATAACACGCGTGACATTATATAAATTGGAAGATACGTCACTGAAAGGATTGAAGTTTGGAAGCTCAACACAGTTTGAATACTAAATAACAGACGCGAAGCCAGTGAGAAATTTTACTCGAAATCTGTCGAAGCGAGAGAACTTGATCCTGTACAAAGACACACGCAACTATTTGTTAAGCGCTCCGCGTCTCTTTTGTATAAAATTTTGCAGACATTACTCAGTATAATCGGTACTTAGACGGGGAGCCATTAGGCGAATGAGGTCTCTCTAGAATTTATTAAAAATAAAAATTGTCGCCAAAATATTTGGTGGTGAAGTGATTAATGGTGGAAGGTGTCACGAATGAAAATAAATCGATCAGGGAGTGTTTCAGGGTGGCTGTTGGGAACTCGGGGTGTTATTAATTGTTCCACGAATGGCTGAAATTCCTCCATAATGAGCGGCATGGGAAGAATGGCGCGGTCTGCGGGCATAATGCGGCCTTTGTCACGGATAAGTTCACTCGCTGCTCCTGTCGGGACGCAGTCACGCATACAATCTTCAAATGCGTATATTGTTGCGTGTGAGATGTGCTCTTTAATGCTCGCGTGTTCAGAATTGTTTTCTGAAAGATATTTACGAGCACTCCGTTTTGCGAGATTTTTATGAGCCCTCTTTACGCTGTTAGACATCTTAACCCTCGTTTTACATACAACATTAAATCGGTTATGCAACATATTTATTTGCTTACATTTACAACAAGGCTTTATGCGCTGCCAATTATACTGATTAAATTCAAAGGAACCCAGCACAATTATTTTCTTTATAGTGCCTCAGGAACACGTGTTCTATTAATTCATCCGCCACTTGCCGAATTGGAGTACAAAACTAGCTATTAACCTGCTTGATTAACCAAAGCTCTCAAAAAGCCCAATATTTTCCGATACACATCGTCATTTCCGTGCATCATCGCTTGCCGGTTCTACTGAAGCTAATTTATCCGCCATTGTGGCTCGTCGCCGTCGCGTAGTGGTGGCCGGGGCCGATCGCCTTTTGTTACTGAGCAATCGCTCGCAAATTAGCGTCGTGTCGAGTGACATTGTCGTGTTATGCAGAATAGGTGCGCAGAGGTGTTCATCATTTCCGTAGCCTACAAAAAAAAACAAAACAAAATTCAAATTAACAATAATTTGAATTTTGTTTCAATAATTTGAATTCAAATTAACAATAATTTGAATTTTGTTTCAATAATTTGAATTCAAATTAACAATAATTTGAATTTTGTTTCATGTAGTTATTATTCATCGCAGAAAAATTAACGTTTTTATTTCATGAAGCTGCGCGCGTGCCTAAGTAACGTGTTATAGAATCAAAACACATTAACGGGTGATTTGAGGTTGTACTAAGCCAGAATATAACATCACTGATATCAGTCTCAATGGCAATCCCTACACTACTCGACACTTACGAACGGTTATCAAGTTTCATCAGTTTTAGAATTCCAGATTTAGATAAAATCAGATCGAGATATTTCAATCATTCCCCAAAACAAGAAAAATAGTCCAAAACCGCCAACCCAGTTAGAAATAGTAGCACTATTTTCTTGGAAAGTCTAGCTCTAAATCTTAAACCATTAGTTAGAATAAAGTGTTCAAATAAAAACACTATCTTGGCGAGAATAGAGTGGCAAACGAGCGCGTTAAAGTGTCGATAACTGTGCGGCGGGAGAGATGCCGCAGGTTTCCCGCAGGGTTCTTTGTTCGGTCTCGTGCCGCGCAGGGCAGGGCTGCCCAACGTACCGAAAATCATCGCAACTCAATATCATAAGAAACGAAAAAGTTTGATTGGATGTCCTTTAATGAATTCCGGATAAAATGTTTCCGAAAATTGAACTGGGAGTTTTAATTTTACACGGAGCTTAAGAATATTTCGGGAATTGCGAATTTTTTAACCTTCACGTTTCTTTTTGAATTTTTCTGAAACTGGCTTGCAGGTTCCCTATTGTTTTTTTTTTTTTTTTTAAATTTAGTCGCTGAATCAGTTGCAAAGAAATTTAATTTATATCCAATCTCAGGATCTTTGCTACAAAAAAGATCTCTCTTACGTGAAATCAATGATCGATATCCCCCAGCCCATAAGGTCAATTCAAGACACAATAGTATAAACACTAACCTAGGCCCAGTTCATCCCTAGCGCAACAAAAGAGATCGTGCGGCGGCTTCAACAATCGGGCTTTGTGCGCGTGGGCACAACTTGGGACCGCATTGTGCCATCCTGGCCCATTCATTACCAGCCTTTGATAACTTCAGGGATCGCTTTCTTGTTCAGATATGTTCTATATCGGTGGGCTGTTTACTTCGCCATTCAATTGGCAGTGTATTAAATTTCATGCGGATATCTAATTGTGAGAAGGGTAGGAATTTATAACTAGTTATGTTATCTGTCGAATCCTGGTTTTAAATTCAGAGAGCATACAATGTGACATTCTATGGAAAAGTCAAAAATGTATTACATTGACAGATGTTTATGTATGTCAATCCCGTTGAAATTCTTTGTAGAAATACGAAACGCACTCAAACGGCCAGAATAAACAGTTATGAATATTATTATTTTAGAAACGCTGTAAGTTTTATTTTATTTGGCTTTTGATTTCAGAATTCCAAACAAAACATAATTAAGAGAACCATTCCTAAACTCAAAGCGGCTACAACTATATACAACGAGGTTTATTTTAAACAATGTTAACTTATTTAAATTCCACGCGAACTTCTGATACCTGCTGAAAGCACTTTATTTAATTAAGTAATATACCTACGTTTGCTAACCTAATATTGAGCCTAGGCATAAAAATTGATAAAGTTGTTCATTAAATTCTTAAGGAGAGCAATTTTAAGCCCTTGCCTAATTAGAACCTAGTAATTGGGTCTTTAAAAATAATGGCACGCATATGTTGACTATTTTCGCTGAGATTACTGAGTTCGAGACAAAAAAGCTCAGAAGTGAATGTACTACCGACTCAGAAGTGAGTGTGTGTGTGTATATCTAACAATAATAAGACATAATAAAATTCAAAGTATCACCAACGCAGGTATATATCGAGGTAATAAAACGAAGAGGTCAATTTACTGTGACATCCCAGATGAAAAACAACGAAACAGCGACTGACTATGATCAATATAAAACCAATTACAGTTATTTGAGAACAGAGTCAGAGAAGAGAGTTCAGACTCAAGCAAGCAGGAAGTTTTCTATGTACAATAATTGATTTCATCATCACTGCTCTCAAAACAGTGAAAAAAAATTTCGAGAGGTATTGAAAATTTGAACACGTGTGACACTCACACTGCGCCTTCGTAGTGGTGTATGACTTACTCAATTGTACAGAGAAGAGACCAGTCCGAGCAGTGAAATAATAAAAAAAATAACAATAATTTAGTTTTTAATCGCTTATCCTCGTAGGTGAAATATTTCCGGAGCTGTACACCACCACTTCAGCTCTAGATGACGAAGAGGACAGTACTGAGGCTGACGAGGATTCCTCCGAGGTGGAGGAGTGTGAGCCTTCCCCGTCCCCGCGCCCCGCGCTCTCCGCGCTGCCGGCGCCGCAACCGTCGCCCAAGGAAGACTCGTTGACCAATCTGGACTCCCAGTACTACAGGTTACTACCATAACTTTAACAAGTTTTCAAAGTATTTGATGTGTGAAATCGTAAGCCATTCAACGAGTCAATGTTGAAATTTTTATTACGCTTTTATTGTTAAAAATACAGTTCCCCTTCAGAAAAGAATTATTTACTCAAAATATCGTCAACTCTAAAAATAACCGAGTATTTTTGTGCCGCGGATCAACAGTATCGTGTGCCGCGGGGCACACTGCTACACATAATGGAGTAATGCTTATGTGACGCAAAATTCGCGTCCAATTAGGAGACTACATTTTGTATTCCTTTAAAGCTTTTATAGGAAAAAATGAAAGAAGCGACATTGAGGGAATTCTGAAAGCTGCACAAAAATCGTACGTAACGATGTTTCCCGTAATAAGATAAACAAGTTACGAAAAAAGAATTTCTTTTGAGAGCGTTGATCTCTAGGGCGCTGATGCAAACAGAACAAGAGCTCCCTTGATACGACGAGCGAGGCATTTGCCGCCAATACTTAATAGTCCCGCACTGTTATGTTTTCGCTGTCATTAAGATGTTGATCCTTGTCTGAAGTCTTCTTCGCTAGTTCTGTTCTCAAGTTTTTCTTCAGACTCCAAACTTGGAACAACACTCAAACTTTCTCGAAGTTTCACAGAGACATTCTGTTTTTCGTATACATGTTTTTATCATCGCAGGAGTTGGGGAACAGCAGCCATTTTCATCGGATGTTTTGAAAAAGTTTGCTCTAGTGACCAGACGAATATTAGTCTCGCATTTGGAAACGGCATAATAATATGAGCATTCACGCTCATAAGCCAACTGTTTGTTATTGTTATTACCATTGAATTTAATATTAAGCAATGACCTTGTCGGCTAGCTTTCATTCAATTTGATAAACAGAGCAACGAAACGGAACAGGATAACGATCAGAATACACAAAGTGTTTCTCACGAACATTGTTAAATTTTCATAACATGTAAATTCCCGGCGTGAGGGTCGCAGGCCCGGAGCGCCACCTGAACCTCAGGCAGGACTGACTCTAAACAAGATTGATCGGAGCGTTTTGTAGCGAGCTTCGTAATCTCGCTAATGTGTTTACTTACCTGTTTACCTTCCTGAATTCTGTCCCTTTTGTCTCGCATATAATGTCTTAATGCCCAGCCATTTCTCAAGGGGAACGTTTTTTCCTTCCTCCAGACAACTGGATACTGCTGATAATGGTAATGGATGGCACCGAACTTCGGACTGAATTAACTGGACGCGCGTCACTCCGGAAATAATGATAGTAATATTTCAAACAGATGCGACGAGATATTCATATTTTTCTGGCACAGTTGACATTCTGGGTTGATGTAACCAAATTTATGCATCGCCCTCCAGTTGCTTAAGGACAATTTAATATCCTGAAGCGCCCTCAATATTTCCTCTCGGTTTTAAGAAAAAAGACCCAAAAAATAATGTTATTGTGTTTCTTTTACATAAGCTGTTACAAGATCTTTTTCCTGTATTATCTCTAATTACTTTTAATCTGCTTATTTATCATCTTGATTTTGAAGAATGTTTTTGTTTGTTTGTGGTAGCTACACAGTGGCGCTGGGTGTGACGGTGGGCGCCGGCTGCTTCCTGCTGGCGCTGAACGTGCTGGTGTTCGCAGGGATCTACCTCCAGCGAGGTCGCCGGAGAACTGCTCACCGCCGTCCAAGGAGAGAAGGTCAGGATTATACATATAAAGCCTTTCAACATAATTGCTTGCCCAAGACAAAATTACTTAGGGTTCCAGCTAAGTCATTACAAAAAGTAACCTTACGCAAGAAGGTCTCAAATTTTTTCGTCTAAAGGAATGAAAAAACTCCGAAGTAAAGCGTCGAGTCACCCGCTTATCTTTCCAGCTCAATGAAACGTGTCAACTGCAGGAAACGGTTCCATTCTGAGATTATTGTAAACGATTTATCCCAACATAATAATATTTATGTACGTCGCTAAGTTTCCTGTAGGTTCAAGGCTATGAATATTCGAAGGGAGCAAAGCAAACACATTTTTTACATGGAAGCAAAAAAGACGTCATATCTAAAACCTATTTTTTATGAGCGACCACTTGGGAGCAGACCGTACTATAAACTACGCGCACGATTCTCACTTAACCGCGGCGGGTCCACGCTGGTCCACGCTGGCCCATGCTGGTAAATTACGCGAGTTATGTCGATTCCAGCAGAGAGACTTTGTTATTCATGGCCAATGGTAGGGACCGCGGACCGGTTATAACTCACGCGCTATTTGATCTGGTGCCAGAATGATGGTGATAGGCCACTGGCTGTCGTTTTTATGTCATCAAGTGTGGTGACCGTTATTGAGGAGTATGGTAAACAGATTGCTTTGTAAAAATTTTCTGTGTGTTTTGTTTTACTTATGTTTCGGATTGGTTTTGTATTCGTCGTCTTTATAGTGACCCTGAGGTAGTCCAACATTATTTTATGGCTTTATCCATCACTTTGCTAACCTACCGTTTACAGTCATATACAAGTTTTGATACTTATAGTGTTCAGATTTGTATTGTTAACTATTTTGTTCACATTTTTTACAAGTATAACATATTACAATTTTTTTCTACTTTTTACAACTTGTTTTACGTGGAAACTACAATCGGACACAGTAGAACACGTTTCTTATACGTTGCTGTAACAAACGTGGCACAAGACTATAGTTTCCCACTACTCAATGTGTTCACTACATTGAATAGACAAATTTTCCACCAAAATAGCCCATTCTTTAGAAAACCAGTACATTTATTTATTTAGTAGCCACCAGCAGGATGTCTCCACAAGGCGGAGACAACTATAATATTTATTAGGGACGTGCCGGCGATTTATTTGAGGCACACGAAGCGATTGCATTCAAGTGCCGACTCAATGCACTTCCCGATGCGGAGCTACTCGACCCGGACATTCCGTGCGGGTCTAATATTAAAATACGAAATGTTATTTTCCTTTTGAAAAGAAAACGTATGTTACGAGTACGTCTGTCTTTTATCGTGTATTCTAGTTTATGTTTCTGTGCTGTATATTTTGTGTCGTTTCAAAGTGTTTGTTTAACATTCTTGACAACTACGCAATGAAATCCGAATTCAATTCGGCAATATTTATAAAAATGAGGAATAATAATTTAAAAGCAGTATTTTTGTTCATTAAAAATGGACTGACTACTGAAATGACGAGTTTAGTGAAGTATGTAAGAAAAAGACATGCTACGCCTTCCCCACATTAGTTGTGATAAGGACTGGCGAATGATAAGGACTCTAAGCTAAAGTATTTCTTCCGATCAATACAAGTAAGTTTCCCTCGCAGGAAGTTGCAGCAGCCGCAGCGGAGCCTCCCTCAGCAACGAGCCGGCCTCCATCACCTCGCCGCGCAAGAGCACTCTTAAGGTAACCATATCGTTTTAAACATGTGAAAATAATTAGGGTCAAAATAATCACGCAATTCAAGCACACAAGCTCTGAAATCACAGAATTTCAGAGCTTGTAGGGAGCTCAGTGAGACCCACTGTTTGTGGACAGCCTCAAACAGTGGGTCTCACTGAGCTGATTGATGATGGTGACACTATCTGGGCATCAACTAACATATCTTTCGATTTCCACAGCGCAGCAGCGAGTCAGAACTCAAAGAGAGGCCGAGCAGCGCCGGCGCCGCGCCTCCAAAAAAGCGCGTCCAGATCCAAGAGATATCAGTGTAGAGGACTTCTAAAGTAACACTGAAAAATAGAAACCCATTGCATGGATGATAAGTTCAAAATTGCAAACACTATTTCCATAATCCAGCAAAAAATTGTCAATGCTGATCGAACAGATACAACGTTTGAAGAAGACATGATCATATTATAAAATCAAAATGATAATCGTGCAATCTTCGTTAGATGTGGGTGTAGATATTTCTGACGAAAATGTTGTTGCTTGGAATAAATGTGACGCCAATATAGACAGAACTTTATGTGAGTGAGTAGTTGTGACGAGGAAACATTTTTATCGTGAGTGATCCGGGTCCCTAGTTGAATTAAAACAACGTTGACTCTACGTCGGTAAAATAAAACCGATTTGTGCTCGATGTTCTCAATGGCCAATAAGTTTATGATAGCGAGTGTGTATTATAAACGTACTCGTAAGATTGTTGTGGCGTATCGTAACGTGAGATGCTCACGGCTGAGCGGAGGCTGCGCTCCGTTGATCGGCTGCAGCGATGGATGCACTACATACATAATATAAATATGTGTCCGTGTGTACGCGGATCAAAGGGTTCTCTCTTCACTGCTGGAATACACTGCTGGCTTACACAGACCCAATCCGCTACAATCGCGAGGTTAGTGCGCAATCGATTCGTGACTCCACAATCGGCACGTCTGTTGTCGGCCATTACGGTAAGGGTTGTGTTGTTGTTTCCGGCACTCGTGTATCTACCTCCTGACCAATTTAATGGTTTAGTGCAATTACTGTTTCAGTTAAATCTTCGTTATTGTTCATCTTGAATTTATATAGTCTACTTCAGTGTCTAGACACCTCTGTTAACAAACTGTTTCTATATTATGTGATAGTTGAATATTTAATGGAATCGATGTTTGAGTTGTGAACTCTGGTACGTTTAGATTTTTTTGTAAAGACTTGTTATACTAATCTGTACATAATAATAATATAGACCGAAATAGATATCTCGAAATCAATTTGTGGAAGCGATGCAGTATGATTGACTTTGTATATAACTACTATTAGTTTCTACTAAATAACATTGTACATATTAGATTGTCGTGAATATCTGTGAACTCTGATGATTGTATCATCTATGAAAAGAGGTTTTAATAAAGACCATTTTTCCTGAACTTTCGACTTCTAATTTATCACTTTCACATGTTGGCCCTTGCAGCTGCTGAGGCCAGACAGGAAGGGAATGAAGGTAAATGTTACACACTTTAAAGCTAGATAGTTTATAATTGTTTTGATTCCAGAAAACAAAACCGTTTGCCAAAAAACAATTAAAAGCAATTTAAAATAATAAATTCCTTTTACACGCGTAAGATGGTGGCGATAATTTAGAAGTTAATTAATTTGAAAGCGGAGCGTTATCGTGATCGCGGGGCAAAGGTGACTGCGCAAAAACCATAGACGCTTACGCCAAGCAAAAGTTTTAATGTCATGCTACAAGTAAAAAATTTAAATCAAGAACTCCTACCATCAACAAAATTATGTTGATCTTTACTGTACAGTATTTTCGGAACGCGCACCTTTAGCCTTTATTATTGGGGCTCCAAGTTTGCGAGGATAAAACATCCTTTAGATTTTGATAAATCGCCTAAAAGGTAGCGATAAAATTGTGTTAAAAATTACGGGGCCATGTTACTGAACTTTGAATCTCGACGTAAAATCTCGGCAAATTATTGGGCAAAATAAAATAAGGAAAAAAGTCTGAACAAAAGTGCCATAAACACTGCAATATGAAGGATTTGCTTCAGCATACAAATGGCTAAATCTGAGTTCTAAATTTTCACAAAAACTGTAAGAAAATACTTTATGAGAGAGAGACGCTTGAAGTTATGATTGTCGCGGACAGCGAAAAATGTGGAAGTTTCAAGACGAAGTTAGTGATTCAACGACCTAGAACAGTTTGGAGCTCAGGATAAAGATATGAATCTCTGCCATAGATAAACTTTGTGAGTTTTTCTTTTTAAAAGAGTTCCTAATCTATAGAGCCTCGAACCTTTTGAATAATTTTCCTCAGCACGTTTTCTTTTCGGCTTATTTTGATCTCACCTTATTTATTTTCTACTCATGTTTGGGTAGGTAAATGATTTTTTAAGATTTCCTCTGGCTTTGTTGTATTGAGAAACCTGATGAGATTTCTTAGTAATGGAACAAGCGAGACGTTGAAAGATATAATATGGGGTAGGTAGAAGACCCTCAAGTGCCCTCAACTAGATGAAACTTTGGTAAGTGCTAACCACTAGATCCACCCAATTAATGATGTATATTCAACAGAACAAACCATTTCCAACTAACAATTCCTAAAGCCAAACCGCGCTAACTTAAAACGGTATACACCTGAAATTCAACACAAAACACGAACAAAAAAATACCGTTAAAACTTTGATTACTGGCGGCCATACAAACCGAACAAATGGCCAGGTTTATTAAATTCGCACACAAAAAGCGAGGGAAGCGCGCGCCGCGCCTCCAGCCTCAGTAGAACAATCGCTATTGAACTCCCGCCGTTTATTGTACGCCAAATGAGAGTGCACTTAATTTATGATCCGGCCGTGAATGCTGAGGAGCTCGGAGCCGGAGCCGGCGGGCGCGGGGTCATCAATCAGCGGTGCCTTCCATGGAAATGAGATATCTTACAGTCATTTGAATCAAATGTGCGAAATGGAGATTTTGATGTGAATTTTAGTATTGTTGAGATGAATCTGTAACAATTTGCTTCAGTGAATTGTTATGGAAAGGTTGTTTTTGACAAAGGTCGGATTTTTTGCGTTTGAGAAGCATATCGTGTCGCAGTCGTAGCGTTTTTGTTGTTAAGTTTCTGGTTAAGATGGCAATTAATAAATGGACTTAGTTTACATTTACAGGATTTGTTAATTATTAAAACTGTTAATGCTACACCCACTAATAGTCCGCAAGAACCACTGCAGCCGCATCACTGCACATATTTTTGACAAGTCTTCTTTGAAAACAAAACAAACTGAGCTTGTACAATCGGTAACACTATAGACAAGCATTTCCCTGTTTACCATACTCACGTCCAAACACGTCCATCGGCACACTACCACCATAACTTTATTTCCTTACTACACAAAGGGTGTTGCATTCCTAGTATTTCCGAGTCCCAGCTCGTTCCGGCTCACCCTGAGTGCTAGCCGAGGAGCCCTCTCTGTGGGGATGCGGATGCGATAACGGCGCACCTTGTGTCACACATCTGTAAGGCTAACTTTGTATTTGTTAGAGACTGTAAAGGCGCTTCAGATCTCTGTTGTACATTAGACTGTGAGATTTCGAGACTTAAAAGTTGTTGAAATAAAACTTTTAGGATTGTTTCCGTTTTATGTAACGTTGTCTTGTACGTGTTGTATTTTGAGGGGCTCATGGTTAAATATCAGGTCATGTCTCAAAGCTTGCTGAGGTGAGTCCGAGGATGGGTGACCATTCTGTACATACCGTGAGTCAGAAGGCCGAAAGTCTGACAGTCAATCTTGCTAAGCGGTATCATCTTACGTACCCAGTAACTGGATTGGACAAGTCATGTAGGCATGCATCCCATGTAAAACTCTAGTATTTAGCCGCATCCGGTCAGACTGAAAGCCGACCACTACATAATAATATGTATTTGGGAAAAGGCTAGGCTGGTCATATTGTCTTGTTTCTACCCATAAATCTACTTTAATGTTCGAAGGTTGATTTTGTTCTGTCAAAAAAAGAATTCAAAGCCGAAGCCCAAATAAATATGTACATTAATGATGAAGGCTTTTGATATTCCATTGTTATTGTGGGAGTTATTTTAATTATAGCAACGTGATATTTTATTAGAGGGTGATACATTTCTAATAAGTTGGGTTGATTTATAATTTGTAACATGTAGACTTTTATCAAGGTTTTAAATGTAAATGTAATACTTTGTTTGATGTGTGAAGGGTCCGTTTACACCTTGTATATCTACAATGAAATCAAGACCGTGCACTAAGTGGCTATGTATCGACCGTAATCTTCTCATTATGTAATGTATAATGCGTGTAATCCGAGGTTTTGGGGCGTAATGAAGGTATTAATGTAATTATAGCAGTTTAGATCATGTTCGGTTTACAAACGCACACTTGGGACAAGTTATATACGTATGTATACTGGTATACAGGTATACTTATCATACGAGTCGATAAGCGTCTGTACTGGTACGTATCTAATTTCGGTCAGGTCATTCGAGTTTGGATAAATGGCTCTTTCACTTTAAAAGCTTTTTATATTCGACAGGATTTATTAGTACATAACATTTTGGGTATCTTATTTTAGTCCAATATATTTTTGACATTTTACTGTCACCATATCTAGCCCCATATTGGGACTACAAGGCTTTATATTTTCAAAGTCAAATGAGTCCCGCCTCCTTCCAACTTTTGGAACGAAGTTCCTTATCGCGCGTTGTGAAAGGGGGCTAGACAGAAAAAATTCTTACGAAAAGTTGTCACGACACTTTTTGCTATAGTAAACTATTGTAAGCTGTGCGGCGTCGCATGATTCTCTGTCTGTCTCTCTCTCTCTTATAGAAAGCAAGCCAGATATTTTCATTTCTATTTCGCATTGAACAGTGTGGTGTTCAATGCGAAATATTAATATATATATTAATTATATTTGTTAATAATAAAAAAAACTGGCAACTCTTGTTGTCAGTTGCACGTCGGCCGTTAATTCTCCTAATTTTATTTCCAAATATCCGTTTCTAAACCTCCATCCTCCATTTGTGTTTGCAATATTTATTTTCGAGCTCCAATACATGTAAAAAAATATTTAAAACCTGTTTTAACAGAAATATAAACGATGATGAAATCTACCGACAAGCAGATGACAGATGTCAAAAAGCAATATGGATTTTTTTATGAAATAACGGATGAATAAACGACGACAAAGATGATAACAAGAGCAGCTTCCCGACGCGCACACCCACCACCCCCGGACTCGTCGCTCAGCTCCGCCTCGCCGCCGCCGGACCCCGGATCACCTTTGACACCTGCAGCGGCAGTTGCGTCGAGCTCGAGCGACGAATATTTCTCCCCGCCGACGTCGCCAACACCTGTTCGTCGGCAAGGGAGAGGCCGGCCACCGAGGAGCTTGGGACCTAGGGGCCATCCGGCCCCGAGCCGGGTCCCCGCTGCCGGTGGTTGTGTGCAGCGCATGAGATGGACTCAGCCAATAAACGAGAACGTCATGCGCGCATACTACGGGTCTACAGAGGGGGGAACTAACCTCACTGCGTACCGTGTTAGGATGCTGTCTCTGTTCCAGGATCTTGAACCAACCGTCAACGTCTCGTCCCAACGACTATCGGATCAGGTGCGGGTCATCCAGCGCAATCACGTGTTGGACGACGCCGCACTTGATAGGCTGCGCTCAGAGGTACTGAGCAACCATATTGTCTTGACTCTGTCACAAACCGCGGTGCAAGCTTCAAGTATTGACGCAATCCCACCGCGGTCCAATTACGTTGTAGAAGAGGAAGATGATATGGTTGCCACGGTAAGTAGCCAGTACAACGTCCGATTGAGGAGCGCATTGGAAGATGCGCTTCGTGAGTATCGATACACTCTTACCGAACTTAGGCCCCGATTACCACGGTTACCCATGCATAAAAAAAATAAGGCGCTGGTGTGTGCCTTGGACTCGCAACTCAAGAATCTATTCGAGAGTAGCGAGGACCTCGTTGATACACACTCGATCCTGTATTGTGGGGCTATTGCGGCATGTCGTTTAGCTAATGTCAAATTCCCAAACTGTGACGTAGCTACACGACCAAAACCAGCCGTACCGGCCTGGCAGTGCAGGATCGAGCGCCGTATCGACGGGGCCAGGGCACTCATCGGCAAACTATACTGTTTCAGGGAGGGCAATACACGACCACGTGTAATGCGCTTTGTGAAGCGGGCATTCTCGGGGACTGGAATCAGTCCTCAAGAATACATGGCCCGTGTCACGGAGCGCATCGACTTCCTGAAGCAGAAAGTTTATGCATGGGCGAACCGTATTCGGCGGTATAAGCGACGGGTTGATCGGTACTCGCAGAATCGCATGTTCCAAAGCGATGAGAGGTGGGTATACAGAGCTTGGGAGCGACTCGAGCAAAATGTGGCAGACGTGTGCCGCCCAGATGATGTCACCACGAGTTCCTTCTGGAGCAGCATTTGGTCGGTACCCGTCTGTCATTCTGAGGCTGACTGGATGCGAGATGTCGAGCGAGTGTGCGAATCTATCCCAGAAATGGAAGCAGTTCTCATTACACCGTTAGACGTAGCCAGAGCAGCCCGTTCGTTGCCGAATTGGAAATCACCGGGACCGGACGGGCTACACAACTTCTGGCTCAAATGGCTTAGTAGTTCGCACACTCGCCTGGCATCTCAATTCCAATCATCCTTAGAGTCTAGGTCGCTACCACAGTTTTTAACAACAGGCGTTACCCACCTGCTCCATAAGTCAGGTAGTCCTACGGAACCCAAGAATTATAGACCGATCACGTGTTTGTCGACGGTCTATAAACTTCTTACATCCATTCTGAGAGCAAAAATTAACGAACACATCGACGGTAATTCCATTATGTCGGCCTCTCAAAATGGATGTAGGAACGGGTCCCGTGGTACTAAGGAGCTACTCCTCATTGACATGGCCATTAGCCAACAGGTTCGTCGATCCCGCAAGGATTTGTCGACATGTTGGATAGATTATAAGAAGGCCTACGACTCGGTACCACATACATGGCTCATGAGGGTGTTGGAGTTGTACAAGATAGATACAACTCTACGCGCCTTCCTTGAGTCCTGTATGGGGCAATGGAGGACGGTCCTTCGATATCCAGGATGTCGACAAATTCAGGGGAATGATGAGCCTGTATGGATTAAACGGGGAATATTCCAGGGCGACAGTCTGAGCCCACTTTGGTTCTGTCTAGCCCTGAATCCTCTAAGCACATTGCTGGAGGATTCAGGTCTAGGCTACCGGTTGAGGAGAGGTAGTCAGGTCATATCTCACCTTCTTTACATGGATGATCTGAAACTCTTTGCCCCCAACAAATTGCAACTAATGGAGCTACTGAAAGTAACTGAAACTTTTAGTAACGCCATCAGGATGGAATTTGGTGTGGACAAATGTGCAGTCATGTATGTAAAGCGAGGGGAGATTATGGAATCCGAGGGAATTCAGCTCTCGGATTCCATACACCTAAGATCCCTTTCCTCATCCGAAAGCTATAAGTATTTGGGTATATCGGAAGCGTTGGGCATTAACGTAACTGACATGAAGCAATCGTTGAGGGAGCGCTTCTTCGGTCGCCTGAAGAAAGTATTAAATAGCCTTCTTTCAGGCGGGAACAAGGTGCGCGCCTTCAACGGTTGGGTCATGCCGGTTTTAATGTACTCTTTCGGCATACTCAAATGGACTCAGACCGAACTCGACGCTCTGGATAGGAGAGTCCGTACACTGCTGACCGCAAACCGGATGCATCACCCACGATCATCGGTGATGAGACTGTACATCCCGCGGAAGTGCGGGGGTCGAGGCTTTTTAAACGCAAAGACCCTCCACAATCGCGAGGTGTGCAGTCTCAGGGAATATTTTTTAAAAGCCGAGGTGGGTATGCACCGAGATGTGGTTGCAGTGGACAAGGGACTTACCCCACTGTCCATGGCTAAAGAGAATTGGCGCAAACCTGTAGTACTTACTACCGATGACCGCAAGGAAGTATGGCAAGGCAAGGAGCTTCACGGGCGCTTCTACCGGGCTCTTCATGGGCCCGATGTAGATTTTCTAGCGTCCGTATCCTGGCTACGTTTCGGTGACCTTTTTGGGGAAACTGAAGGTTTTGTTTGTGCGATTATGGACGAAGTTATGTTGACGAACAACTACCGGAAATATATTATGAAGGACGGGACGGTTGACGTGTGTCGGGCATGTCACCGTCCGGGTGAATCCATCAGACATATAATTTCTGGATGTTCTCGTCTGGCTAACGGCGAGTACTTACACAGACACAACGAAGTGGCCAAGATTATTCACCAGCAACTCGCCTTGAAATATAAACTTGTGGAATCTGAGGTACCGTACTATAAGTATGTGCCCGACCCAGTTCTCGAGAAAGACCATGTCACGCTGTACTGGGATCAGTCTATCATTACCGACAGGACTATTGTCGCCAATAAACCTGACATTGTGGTGATAGACCGATTAGCGCGCCGCGTAATGATAGTCGATGTTACCATTCCGCATGACGAGAACCTCGTGAAAGCTGAGAAAGAGAAACAATTAAAATATCTTGACTTGGCACACGAGGTTGTCGATATGTGGAATGTGAGCTCGGCTATCATTGTGCCGATTGTCGTGACGGCCAATGGCCTTATGGCCAAGAGCCTCGACGAACATCTTTCGAGGCTCTCTTTAGGCGGTTGGATCAAGGGCCTGATTCAGAAGGCAGTACTCCTCGGTACGGCTCGCATTGTGAGGAGGTTCCTGTCTCTGGAGCCCTAACCACCGGTAGCTTGGACCCTGCTCCCGATACCGGCGGACAACTATTTTTTTATATTTTTAAATGTTTTTTTTATGTCTTTTTTATTAAGAAATATTTAAAAATGTATAAAAATGAGATGATAAATAAATAAAGAGAAAAAAATATTATTATAACTTAAAAAAAAAAAAAAATATTACAATTCCTTCACTAATTAATCGAAAGGAACTTCGTTCCATCCGGGTGTCCCTTGACACCTCTCAAGTTTATATTTTTTAAATTTAAAATGTGCTTGTTCTTAGTATTTTTTGTGTTTTTTTTTTACTTAAGTTTTTTACCGCAGTCGGGTTTTTTAGTTTTTTATTCCTTTTTTTTATTTCCAGCTTTTTAGTTTACAAATCTGAAAGATTTCGCAGACGATTAGCCCAACAAATGTTTACCGCCTTCACCGCGTTGAGGTACTCCCAGCTTATGTTGTGTTCTGATTCAAAATTTATACCCGGTGTCACTTTTACAATTAATACGAATCTAATGACACCTTTGAAGCTAAAATCCATCGAACCATTCAGGCTGCAGAGCGTGTGAAACATATGAATTTGGCGCCGAAAATCCGCCATTTTCTTTTTTTATTTATTGTGATATACCCAGTGTCACTCTCACAGTAAATACGAATCTAACGACACCTCTCAAGCTAAAATCCATCGAGCTGTTCAGGCCGCAGAGCGTGCCAAACAATTGTACATGCTTATATATGTACATACTCTCGAAAAACATAACCTTCCTTCTGGCACAGTCGGGTAAAAAGAGATCTTTTCCCTATACATACTGTGTTCATTACAGGTTGATATTAATTTGAAAGTAACGGACCCATCGAGCGAACAGTCGCTTCACTTAATAATCAAGCCAATAATATTAATCTTCTCAATTTTCCTCTCTTGGGGCATGCATCGTCGGCTCACGATGGACCTACATTTTTAATTACATGTCACAGTTTAAGTGGCTGACTCAGGGGAGGGGGTGAGAGGGGGTCGAATCTGATTACTAGGTAATATCAACTTATTCGTTTCCGGTTTAATTGGAAATTCTCCACCCAGCGACATATATTACACACTTATGTTCTTCGTCTATACGTACAATCTACATAATTTTGAATTTGTGGAGAACACGATTCTGTATAAACTTTTTGGGGTTAATTTATTGCTTCTCACGTATGTTTTATGCGAGGGTGGGTTGTCAGCGTGGAGAATCACACCCTATTTAATCATTTAGGCTGTCGGCTACAATATTAGAAGTTTGTTCTGCCTCTTCGGTCCGCTTGCTCGGCCCAGCGGTCGCTAACGCTTCTGCTGAGCATGAGGTCCTTGGTTCAAAGTGTAATAAGATTAATCCAATAGGAAATACTTAGTAACTCCCGAACTAAGGATTTGTGCCCGGTTGATGGTAATACGCTGGCACCCAATAACATGGGACTTAAACACGAAATGTGGGTGTGCCTATAGGTTGGTGGCTATACCTCTGTCTCCAACCCTTCGAGTGATATCATGCATGTAAGAAGAACTTATGAAAGCTATAATCGTAAATCTGGTAAAATAAAAAAGCTTTTCTTAAAGATTCCCTTTCTCGGTTTCTTTCTAGCTTCAGTTTGGTGGGCGCCAATTTATGATATTAATAATATCATGAAACCCGTACAATGTTTCACGGAAAGCTACTTACTCGTAGTGTCAGTATGTCGCAAGCAGACGTTATCGCGACATGTTCCCAGCCACGAGCCACGAGCCACTGATATTCACGACTCGTACCGCACAAATAATTGTGGCTAGAACATGTTAACTTAGTCGAGGCAGGTAATAAATATTCATACTTAGTTAGCGACCTGTTTGTACTCTTTGAAAACTGACACTAACTTATGCATGGGTTTTTACTTTTACTTTACTTTACTTTGCAGGTTTATGTGTCACAAATGATAAAATGTAGGGCCATACTTGGGTCTAATAAAAACATTACTTGTGTAATACTCGTACATTAGTAAGATTATTTTCAGTAGAATTTTGGTGGAAAACTTTTTATCTTACAGAAAAAAATATTTCGTTTATGTACTATATCCTACCCGAGGCATGTTTTCGAATACGAATAAGTGCTGCTGAAAATTTTACCTTGATTAAAGTCCAATTGAAATAAAGCGTTGTAGCAAAATATGTATTAAAGCTGATGTTTTTAAATCGAAAACTCATTCGCTTTCGGGAAAAAGTTTCAGTTCATATCTAACCTAACCACATTTTCAGAGAAATAATTAGATAAACAAAACCTAACATTTTGACGGGCACTAGGCTACCAAAATGTTCATTTTAAAACGTGCCTAGTAATTTAATCATGCAATCTGTTCCTGAAAATATTTGGACAGTTACCTAAAAAATCACGTCATAGGAAATTTTGGGAATTCGACGTGGATTTTTTTTTTTCAAAACTTTTTTTACATCCACTCATAATATTATATCGCTGACAGGCATGAAAACTGAATTTTAGAACGTCACATGAACTCGTATAAAATGTAGGCAAATGAAAATGATAAAACTGTGAAAATCACAGGGAATATGCAATGAGATAGATGCAAAACAAAACAAAATTTTCTCTGCTCTATTTCATAAAACACTGAAATGAACTATCTCTAGTTCAAAACTAACATCTTCTTCCTTTATAAGGAAGGACATATATAAAGTTATTAAAAATCTAATAACTAAAACATTAGCTAATTATTCGCAGCTGCGCTGAAATGGCACTGATTTTCATTCCACCTCGTTTATTAAAAAAAAAACAAACTGTCTCTTGTTTTAAAACTGCCATTGTCTTAATTGCATCAAAAGGAATGATATAAAGTTATAAACCACTCCAACTACTGCATTAGCAAAGTATTTGCGACTACTGCTTAGGGCGGTTACACACTAGCGAGTCGTGCCGTGTTTCCAGTCCGCCGGTCATCACTGTGAGGGAGTTTGTCGCCGACTGAATAACGCACGACTTTCCGACACGCTGACACGGCTGCCTACTGCCATCTGACGTCATAGGAGCGAATAGGTGGCCTTTGAGTATCCATCATATATAAATAATGAAAGTTTAAGATAGCATTGCTGCCTGAACTGTTGACATGGGCCTCTTTTTTAGGCTACAATATTAAGTAAACAAGACAGTAAATTTAATCAAGCCTTTGGATGTTATGGTGATTGTAGTAAGTGTTATTTATGGCAAATACATTGATTCGTAGAACTAAATGAGAATTGACGTGCCTAGTAAGCATGTAGATATGGAAATATGGTTTGGATCCTATTCATTGTGATGTAGTCCGGTAGAATCTAGAAATGAAAACCGTCACGAGTAAAGTGATATGGAGAAGTTCTAAGAAGAATAGTTTCCCGACAGGCTACACTTCGACATTATTTTTCTAATCCTGGCCGTGCTCTACATCTTATTCCTCCTCTCGGACAGGCTAAATAATGTGCTTTGTCTCGGGGAACCGCAGAAAGTCCGGGATTATGGAATTATTCATTCGGAATGTCGTTATGACTCCGGTATGCGCTGTTATCGTGGCTGCACGTGTGTTCCTTTGGCTAGGTGTCTCAATTACTGAACTCCGCCCACTGAAGGCATTCGTGTCGTGGTTGCGTAATAAGAAGTTCTGTTGATTTTGGGGACATTTAGGACATTTTGTTGAGATTTTGTTATCTACTTATTGTGACCGTAAACAATTATAGCTTGATAATGTTTTCTTTCAACTGAAAACCAAACGAAGGCATCGGGAATCCTCTGGATGCATGAAGTAGAGAGTGACTCTTAGGCGACCAGCAGTGGACTGGTTTTGGCTTTTATGAAGGTGATGATTGCGAACACCCCAGATTTTTTGCTTACTTAGCCAAACTACAAAAACAACTTTACTCATTTACTTCCGAAACATCAATATTATTTAACAAAAGTAACGATATAACGTTCTTGGTCATTACTTCTAACCACCGAGCACTAACCGCTTTATTAAAAACTGCGGCATTTTCATAAAATTTAACGGCATAGCAAACATTAGGCCTCTGAACAGTCATGCATGGCTAAGTGCGGGTTCATTTCTATCAGAATGGGTACAAACACCATCGCCATATTTTTATTTAGGGAAACAATACGCAAATACTAAAAGTGCTTTTATAATTAAAAGAATGCTTTGAAATAAAACATAACTTCTTCAAAAGACTTTATATACCTTGAAGCTCGTACCGACGACATAATATTTTCATAAGATAATTATCCTACAAGAGAGATCGTCAATAGTTTTCTCATTTTCGCACGGCTTCAGAGGATTCCGAAGACGAACGGCTTCAGAGTCGGAGGAAACTTGTTATGACATCCTAACGACTCTGCGCCCCTGGTAGCTCAGGATTCGAGAAAAATCTAGTCTTCCAACTTTTGCCACACCGCTATGTAAGTTTGTGTCAAGCCTGTTAAAACAAAGTTCGGTAGACTTTGCATTTCATATTTTTGTGAAGGTTCGATATCTGGGTTTGAAAATTTATTATTACGAATATGGGTTATTTAGGCTCGCAGCTTCTTTTGCCTGGTGATTTAATATTATCTCATGAAAACGTACTACCGGGACAATAAGTAATGTAACCTAACGTAGTTCATAGTCTATACAAATCCGTTGATCCGTCGGACTTCAAAAAGACCGACGGACAAACAAGGTTATTTCCGCATTTATAATATTAGTATGATTTAGGACTGATTTGTTTACTCTGACGTATCCTTTCCGAATCGAACAAAATAAAGGTGGCAATAACTACCCAAACAACACTTGACCCACTAGCCCAGACTTCAAAAAACAGATCCCACATTTCAATAAATAAATCTTTAAACATTTCGTCAAACAAAACGGAGTCTTCAAGTTATGGAGAAAACAACATCGTTCAGTTATTCACATATTATGTATGCCAAGTCTTATGAGGCACCTGTCCCACCGCCAACGATTAGCGACAAGCGAAGTGAGTCGAGCTAGCAACTATAAACGAGCAGGCGAGCAACAAGTGTGTACTTCGGATAGTTTTGTCGCTGTAGTGTGAGCGAGTCAGCGAGTATAACGGGCCCAGGTTCTTGCTGTTATTTTTGCGTAGGTACCAATCGAGAGTCTCTCAACGAGTATTCTGCCCGCCAAAAGAGAGTCGCGAACCGATTTCTTTCATTGATAGCTTTTATCCATGCTACGAATTAGTGGTGAGAGCACTCTCTCCGCCAGTGAAACAAGTCAGCGATCGAGTTGATCTGATCTGTGAGGATGGATGGATGTTTGTTTGTAACTCTTTCACGCAAAAACTACTGAGCTGATTTGGGTGAAATTTGCCACACATATTGTTTTTAACCTGGATCAACCGTACGACCCCTGGGACCATTACCAAACTCCACGCGGGCAAAGCCGCGGGCATAAGCTACTTATTAATAGATGTATATCTCTTTTTCTGACATAGGCCCTGAATCTATTCTACGTTTTTTGAACGAGAAAATATTTGAAAGCCAGTCGCTTCCTCGTCGACGGTGGGACAGGTGCCTGAGGTCCAGGGTACGAGCTCTGAGCCGTATGAAAGATGGCCGCACATACACGGCCTGTATCAATAATGTAAAGAGTTCGCCTTTGTCTAACTCTCGGATATTGCCTACACAATCCATTTACGTCTATCGCCGTTATTTGTCAGATATAGAAACTAAATTGTGTTTGAGCTAGAGAACTTTGTTGTTTAACTTAAGGTGAAGATTTGAGTGTAAACGTTTGTTTATATTTTACTCTTGGTACTAAACTGTTTATTTTGAAGATGGTTCGTGCCTTTTTACCTTGAAAGAGATGAGATGAGAGTGCTGTTTTATTTTATTCGATTTTCTTTATTTTGATTTAAAGTAACTCATTCGTAAAGGTAATTTTAACGTTAAATAACTTAAAAAGGCTAATTCAAGAAAACCAGTGGATTAAGCGTAGACGTGGACGTAGACGTGCGAAATTTATTATCCAAAATGTAGTTCCGAAAAGTTATGCATAAGCTCCCCTTAAGTTCCACAAGAAATGTACACGCTTAAAAAGCTCCCACAAAGCTCCGGCGGAAGGTTTCCACTTTGTGCACCTCACTAACTTACCAAAAGTTGAATGCTACAGGAGCATTCTGGACTCTTAGCTACCTAGGTACTCCGACACAGAACGTAAGAGCGCTTTATTCCAGATTTCAATTTGGGCGATACTTTTCCATACACATTCCATTCGACCATCGATTTTTGCTCCGTACGTGTTCAGTTAATAAGTTTAGACGCCTTGGGCTTGTACGCGGGTTGAATCTCGAGTATACACAAACTTGCTACCATCGCAACACATTCAAAAACTTACCTTATTTCTCTGCAGTTACAGTTGGTTTGAAGTGAAAAGTTATCGTGGTACAAGAGTTGCACATCGCGGGCAGACGTGCCGGGTCGCCGACGAGTGCCGATATATTAGCGTGTCAGCTCGGAGTCAGGATGTGTTATAAACCAGCAGATAGATGGAGAGTCAACGAATCACGACCTGTCACGACCGTGCGCGCGGTATTTAAATCCTTTTTGACTGCTTCTATTGCTTACGTCAGGTGATTTCTTGGGAAAAGTAGTTCCATCCCAAACTCTTTTAAGCGGCTTATATTATTTTATGTTTGTTGGTGTACGGGATTTCCCTGAAACGCCTAATTTGTTTGTTGTTTTCTCAGAAACCAAAAGATGGGAATGTTTATGGCTAAGCTTCTTGTTCTTGAAAAAAAGATGCTTACAAAAGGAATTGGCAAAAGTTGACACACATAAAAAAGTTAGTGGTCATAAGCATGTATTCAAACCTCAATAGTATCATTCGATTCAATACTCTCTCCACTCTGATAATATAAAAATAAAGTGCAATGATAATAAAGCCGGCATTACAATGGCTGCCAGCTAATCGGGGAGTTTCCGAACACCGCAAATTTCCATCAGTTCTATCACATCCTGGCGTAGCATTTGTAACCTTATTCGAAAGGCGTGTAGGCTGATAGTAGGGTGTGGAAAGACTGGCTTGCTGCCAAATTTTGTCGATTGATGGCAGTGGGTTATTCGCTTGGTACCTACAGGACTGAACTCTGCATGGAGGATTCAAGCAGTTTTAACCTAAATATGAAACTTATAACTTCAGTACTATTTAAACATATATAAACTCACGCCTTTTTCCCATGGGGGTAGGCAGAAACCACAGAACGACACCTGCTGCGATCCTTATATACTCCTTTCGCGTCATCAACGTTCATACATCTGGTCATACGTGCAGGCCGGTTGCACGATTACTACGGTACTATTTTTACATATTTATTTAGAGTCGTAAACAGTAAATACTGTTTGTGTAACATTTTGGTCCGGAAATATGAGCACTTTGCCTATTTTGATGCTCAGCTAAAGATCACACATCTTTCAATCCAGTAAGATTGAAATGTTTCGGTGAAATAACGGGCACGTTAGACATTACAATTTTGAAGTTAGCTAGCATCACTTAAACACGAATCTGTAAAGGCTGAGCCGTTGTAAAACTGTACAAACAATTCATCAAGAGGAATGAAGCTTCCGCTATAGCCTGATTGCCAAACTAAAAAGAGCTCAGTTTGCCAAAGCAAAGCTACGCTCTATGTTCAAAGAGTATCGTACACATGAAGTAAATTCACGAGCACACAAGCTTTGGTGTTCTTGCTTGCATTTCATACGAGTATAACTGGCAACTTTCCTTACTCATATTCACGGTAACTGCGATATTGCAGGGTTGATTTAAATGGATAAATAAAAGGATAGCAATAAATAGTATACAGTCAGGGCCCTGAACTATTTTACAGGCCTATAAAGAAGAAGATGGGAAGGAGGGTCAGCTGCTGTGAATCGGCGTGATTACACAAGGACGTTAATGTCGTTGATGGTTGTGGGGCAGTTCGAACAGCCACTTTCGATGAAGGGTACAAATTGTATTGTATTGTATCACGGACTGGTGTCCGCAACTTCACGTCCAAAGCAAGGGTTCAAATACTCGTCGTCTAATTTTGGGCCGATTATATTTAGATTGCCATCGACACTCTACGAAGAAGATACCCGTAGCAACTGAATGACACTTAAATACTATTAAGCCATCGATGGTGAAGTTCCCCAAATGTCATGCGAGAAATGGATTTTTTTCCAAACATTTCCGGTCGCATGATCTATATCTATAGGTTCTGGTAAACGGACCATGGAAGAAACGTGGGATGGTGGGATGGCTGACAGCGACCCAGTAGGGACTGCTACAGTGTGATTGTATTGTTCTCTTTGGGAGGGCGTGAGGGTAAAGTGTCTGGCGAGTGTGCGTCGCAACGCGTTGGGTAAGATGGGGTTCAATATCTCACGGCTTTTGCTTTCTTGGTTCAACTTTTTCAAAGTGACTATTTATTGTCGGTCTCTAAATTTAATAGTGGACTTACGTATGTTTCTTTGTATTTCGAGCACTACGTTAAATTGAAACAAATACCTTAATAAGAGTTTAAGAAGTGCTTTAATCAAATACTACAATCAAAACTAGGCAAAAGTCATTCTTTTAGGAAACTTAAAATGCAGAAGATCTGAGAATTAAACCTTCAAAGTTATTATTGTTTCATGATTTTTTCTTCTGGAACCAAAGATGAGGCACCATATAGGTACCTCTAAAATTCACATTTAAGTAGGTTTTGCTAATTTTGTCTTTATAGAAAGCAAACAGGCATTAAAATATATAGCAACGTAAATAACTGTAAGACAAAATCCATAGATTGAAAAATATGAAGTTATTAAACACCGCTGCATCTTCCAACTTAGCTCACAAAAAGGAGTCTCGCGACAAAAACTCGTATAATGTGGGCACCAGGTGTCGCCTCCGTCGTGTTTAATGCGCGAACGTAACATCCTGCTGTCCTCACACCTTCTAATGACCCGAGGTCTTCAGCTGTTACACAGTTTAGAGAAAAATAGAAAATAATGTGGTATATTATCTGTCTGTCTGTTTGGATATGCAGTTTTAAGTATCGATAAGAATATATTATAATGCTGATTTGTGGTTGATGGCAATAAGCTCTCCCCAAAAGTTGGTGCAATCTATACAATGTGGAAGACATCGACGCACAAAAGCATACCACGTATTCGGTGCATCATTATAAACTAAACCCTCTCACATCAAACTTTTCATCGGTAATTTATAAAATGTGACACGCTGCCTACCCGTCAGGCGTGGTATAGTGTTATGTTTAGTCGATAATTTAAAAGATTGTTTACGATGATAGTTAGTAAGTCAAGGCTAATGTTTAAAAAAACACGGAAATGAATCCTCAAAATTGCAAGTAATAATCTTCGCTGTTTGTCCTTTAGCACAAAGGTGCGAAGTATTTGTAGATAATATCTTATTCATAATACGCTGCATGTAAAAAGGTCCGCTCTTGGGGTCCGAACAAAAATCCTGTCCCTCCCTACCCGGGCATCCCCTGCAGATGACGCCTCTAAGCGAGCGTGCCATTTCCTCCTCGTCATTACACTCCAACCTGATGATACTTTATGATATCGGAAACGCAGCAATCACAAGAAAACGAAATCCTGAAAATTCAATCTATTGTGGAAATGTTAAACTTACATTCTCATATTTTTCTACGAAAGGGTAGACGAGGCCATTATGTCCACACCCCCCAAAAGAAGTTCCAACATTACAAAAGACTTTTTTTTGACAATAACCATATACGTGGATGAAATAGGCGGAAGTTGAGCGTCGCGACGGTAAACAGAAAATATTTTATCTGTAGGAGGAGGCGCGGACGCGGCCGGCGGGCTAGCGGGGCGCAGCGCACTCCGGCTCATTAAATACGCCGCCATGACCTACCAGCGATGTGTGAAACGTGCTGCTACACCCACGGCTCCGTCCATCGCTGCATGTATGCGACAATGGCACATGTTGGCCCCAAAAAGTTGGCAATGGTGCGTAAAGTGAACCTACAGACGTTTGTCAGCCGCGATGGCGCTTAGATCCGTTGCAAGCGACACGACGCCGAACGCCGACGCGTCCCAACCGCCAGCCATGCGGAAAACTGAACGCAGTAAATATTTCCTGGGACTCAACTATCGCGGTTAATAAAAATTCTCTATTATTATCACAAGAATTTAGCCCCGATACTCTCTAGGGTTCGTATCGATTGAGAAAGGGATTATTTCGTTCGTGTTTGAATCTTTCTTGCTGCTTTTCATAAAATAAGTCTAGGATATACAAAGAAAATGTGGATTGGGGCCAAGCAATAAAGCGTAGTTAATGTAATATGAAATCAGTCATGATAAAACATGTTACGGCCGAGATACATCATGATACTTATCTAATAAAGCAGAGGGTTCAGTATTGTGTGCTGTGGTACTAGACACACATTGCTCGTGGCTGGATCCATTCATTGAGATTTGTGAGAGAGATATCTTACAAATATATTTTGTTATTGGTTCAATTACAAGCGTTGTTATGAGTACAATGAAACGATTATTTCAAATAAATGGCTGTCATTTACCAAAAGAAACTAGTAATTATAGTTAAGTGTTGTTAACATAAGTATTCTCTGCAAATCTGAAATCACTACAATATAAGGCATTGAACAGATCCATTAGCGACTCAGACAATATTGAAGTGGTTTCAAAGGAAACTAGAGTACCCTAAATAAAGTAAGTATGACAGTTATAGGTATAGCTCATACACATCCTCTCGCATTTTCCCATGCTATACTACATTTTAAATATTAGGGATGCGTAATCAGATGTCAGTGGTTGTGAATGCCGGGTACCTATTGTAATCCCGGTATCCCGGGATCTGTGTCACATGTCATGTCATGTTTTATACGTAGGCACTAGGTATATTTTTTTTTGTTTATTTAGGCGCAGATTATATATATTGTTGTACCAGAAAAATCAACTTGATTAGGTACTCTAAAACTTAAGGTACCCTACATCCTAATTTAAAGTACTTTGTTCGCACAGATTAAGATCCTATACCGCCTCTAACATTGTCTTAAGCTTTCACGGTTTATAACTGAACTTACACTATCACTTACGGGATATCTTCCGCGATTAATGTTTATATTGAGCTCCCGATATTTTGACGCTGTTGCAAGCGCCATGATCAGGACTCCACAAACCTAGCGATATTGTGAGTGTGTTTTGCCGGGACTTTGTACCGAGTTTCAGTCGTGCGCGTAGCAAAAGACAAAGAAAGAGGGTGGACAGGTTTGTCTGCTCCTTTCAAGTTTTTACCATCCACCCGCATTCTCCAGTCATCTCGCTTGCAACAGCGCCGAAATATCGGGAGCTCAATATAAACATTAATCGCGGAAGATATCCCGTAAGTGATAGTGTAAGTTCGCCTCTAACATGCTAAACAAGATAACCTAAATCTATGAAATGAAACAAAACATCTTTTAATTTTTTTATGAGTAGGTGTTGCAATAATTTATTTTTTATTTTAATAGCAAAGCGAAATCCGCTTAATAATTAACGTGAAAAAAAATACACGAAGCCATCTCAGTTCATTACATGTTAATTACTGACAAAGCCATGTAATATTTCATCTCTCGTGTAGAGGCTGTTAAAAACTAAGGAGCTCGTGTAATTTCGGCGGATCCCGTAATTAAGTGGAATCCCACATAATCCCGGGTAATTCTAATATAACACCGGGAATTCCCGCCACTCGGTGTATAATGCGCGCGGAACTTTTTTATTAATGAATTCTATTTTTTGACGGGAATTTAATTAATTAGAGGATGCTGGGGAGAAGTGAATAGCTCCCGGGAAAAAAACGTGTGACGATTTTTTTTATATTATTGAAAAAGCAATTTGTGCGGACGCCATCTCGCTATGAGAATTTACAGGTGTGGTTTGGCCCCGTTTCTAGTTTGTGTCAAACGTGGAATAGAAATTGTGTTTCAAAAGTTTGCTGAGTTTAGTTTCCAAAGAGATACGCTTTAAATGTAAATAGACGGATTACGATGTTAGACCATGACAAAGTTTGCAAACTGTTTTAAAATCTTTTTTGCTGAAAAATGTGAACATTGATTGTGATTTATAGACGTTGAACGAGGACAACGAGCACTAATCAAAATTATGTATTTTAAAAAGAGAAGATACCCAACTGACGGTCTTTACCAGGTTAGTGGTCTGCTTTCTGTTCGAAAGCTGTACATTACTAAACACACACAGTCCACCACAGGCCAAACTGTAACAGACCCGGGGTGTGTGTGGGATCAAGTGTAAGATCCTATGTAAGAAATCATACAAGAGCAAAAAAAGAATGTGTGTGTGTGTGTTCTCCTATTAAAAAATAAAAAAAAAGATGTATGTGTAACAATAAAAGAATTTCGGGCGCCTTGGGAACGCACACTACATTTAAAAAAATACTTGCCAGATAACACCATTTGTAGAGTCGAACTTCTAATCTTCCGGGGGTGACTAAACTAGGATTATAGGAACAATGGAAATACCTTTGTTAATACCTTCTTTATTATGTCAGTAGCTTCCTTTTATTTTAAATATTAAATTACTAATTTGAGATTATCCTTATTGTTGCATCTTTATATGAAGAAAGTAAATTAAGTTTGGGCCAGATGTCTGGCTAAAAAAATGTTAAATTAGACCTCAAGATTTCGGCGTCGAAGGACAGTCCTAAAAAAACATAGGACACTTCCTTACGATATAAATATCATATCAAATATCATATCGAAAGGACATTATTGCTCAAGTCCCACAAACTAAAACGAAATTCGCTGCTATGCAATACAACACGTTCTGCTCGACTGTATAATAGCGTAAACAAAGAGATTTACATATACAAGCACATTTATGTTTAAAAAAATCTAATAAATTGGATTAAACCATTTCTTTATGAAGACACTGAGGCACTATTAAAATAATTTGACTTTGTCGCTGCTCTCAACACACGCATACACACATACATACAAACACACACACATATGGGTTATTTTGTATTCTTTATCTTTACTATTTTTATATTTGTTTCTACTTGCTATGAAAGAGCGGAGTCTCCTAACACGAGCATTTTTTGCTTACAAGGAGGCTCCAATCACCAACGTGTTTTTTAATTAAGATAACGAAAACAAGTACGTTTAAACTGATCAATACCACTTTGGCCCAACCTCCTCAAATTTTTAAAGATTATGGTTCATTAGACGTGTCTCGCGCTATTCTCAATTCGCAAATTAAGTTGGTTATTAATTTTGGGATTATTAATCTTATAAAAAATTTACTTTTAGGGGTCTAAAGTTATTCGTCTCAAAATTTTCACAGAGATTTTTATAAACACTCTCGAAAATATGAACAGAAGTCGAAAATAACGAAAATATGAGCAGTGGAAAATTTAAAACACTAATCAAATTCTTATCACAAAATAAATGGCCATGGCAGCCGAGTCTTATTGCTTTCTACTTCCTGATTAACTTGTTTCACTCAGTTATTCCTTAAAACGAGCTCAGTTACAAAGCCATCGACACGCTCCACGCCGCCATGTAAATATTTTTCATACTTCCGCCATTTTATTCGGCGTGTCGCGTGACAAACTATGTTTGTCGCTGGCGGAGCGCGCGGCGTGCTCAAAGTCTTGTCACGCCAAAGTCCGCCGAACCAACGTCGTTTGTGGGCGGCTTTATTAAAATGTTAGTAAAAGCTAACGGTGACGCCGTGTTCCGCTCCGGACGGGCTTAGGAAATTGACACACTTTCCCAAATATTACGTGAAAATTGGTTTAGCTGCGGTCTTTTCGCTCTTATGCTAAGCTGGACGGGCTGGCGCATGTTTATTAAGATATTATGTTTCTATGTGGAAATAATATTAGTGAAACATGATATTGTAAAAAAAATATATTGTTGTAAAGTTATTTAGCATACGGGCTTGTGCCCTGTGACTGTGAGAGACAGTGGGCTGTAGTCCAGCCCGCGGGCTCAGTGCGGGCTGGTGGATGTCGTCGACTGTTTTGGTTCTACGACATACCGGTTTGCTCAACACGTTTTTCTTCACCGTTAACTTATTTATTATTGCAGTATTTTAGTGCTACTAATTCTCTTGACACAAAAATGATGACTATTTTTCAATGGATACCTTCACTAAAAAAATATTACAAAAAAATACATACACGTTACACAAACACACACACACGTTACACAATATTCCATTTCACGTTGATTTACTACAGAATTGTTACCAATTCTGTAGTAAATTTAACAAAAGAATTAAACAAAGAAAATAATATAATAAAACAGCCCAGAATACCGAGGCATACAAATTTACAATAAATTACCAGAAAATATACGGTCCACAAAAACATTGTGTGTGTTTAAAGCTAGATTAAGGTTGTTGCTCTTGGAAATATGCTACTACAGTGTCCAGGAATTTGTGGAGGATGAAAAGCTGAAGTAGAGTCCAAATATATATGTATGTGTGTGTTAATTATAATATATTTCCTTTTTCCTATGTATAAAGTTAGATTTAAGTTTAATGAATGTAATATCTTATTGTAAATATTCATATTTTACGCTATATTAGATAATAATAGATATTCATTACAATAATGATGAATGATGTTATCTTGCTGCGCCCTAACAGGGTCATGTACGCACTAGTGTTAAGCCCAGCTGTAACTCTATGCTTGTGTACATTGTGCATTAATTAAATAAATAAATAATAAAGAATTTAACAAAAGTCACGTCACAATTCATTTTGAATAAGAATCAGAATGAGAATCTGTACTTTATTTGCTTTGAATGTAGGTACAGGTATAAGATGTTATACATAAATTAATGAGATCAGCTACAGTCTACCTTATGGCATGCAAATTATTATAAATATTAAAATAAACAAAATAATGTCACAAAACAAAATAGAAATTAAAGTGAACGTACATAAGTCTTTAAATTTATAATTAATTATCACTATCACAATCTGGATAAACTGATATCATTTAAAAAGTCTTTTACTGAGTCATAACATTTTCCTAAAAGTAGTGCAGTTATCTCAGATTTAAAAATGTTTAAAGAGCAATCCCTAACCATGAGGTAAGTATTCTATTATAAATGACCGGTCCCATTGTCATTACACTTTTCCTTAACAGTGCTGTTTTGTAATAAGTAGGTATAATATACACTTCACATTTATTCGAAGTGGCTCGGAGAGTTGTAGACGTCGGTTATTCGACCCGGTTTAATACTGTAGATATGAAATAGTTGAAACAGCTGTAGGATCCAACCATGCACGACGATCACTATTTGAACTTAGGTTCAAAATTGTCCCTACTCATGAGTTGACCCAGAAACATCATGAATGACTATTTTCTTTCTTTCATATACTTAAACCACGCCCACCACAACATGTACTAATAAGTTTAGTTTAAATTAACAAAATCAACCTTTGTTGTAAAGAATATTACAATTAATGTACCCTGACTACGCTCGCACTAACTTGTATTGTCAATTGAATACAGTCACATGAGCCAAATCGCGGACAAAGGTAGTCTTTACAAACTTTTTATTTAATTAACAAAATAGCCAAACATTTACGGACTTACTAAAATGCCATTAGATATTATTATTATCTTCTAGCTAACCTAGCTAAATATGCTCTAGGGAATAATAAAATGTATTCAAAGTTTTTCTACATGATACTTATTTGCTAAGACTGGCAAAAATTAATTTTACTACATATGTATCTCTATTTATCTGACATTCATAGTGAACTGACAAGTCAGCACTTTCAACATTATGTAAACGTATATTTCGCCGCGAAATAAACAGCGTCAGTTATTTATTATAGTCTCTTATTTACGAATACGATACGTTATTTACTTTTTTCGTGTCGACAGTTTTTTGGCTGACATCTCTAACATGAAAGCAACTGTTCCTGGTACGTATGTTATAGGTATGGATATTCTATGTTTGGTATGATCAGCCAAAATACTAAATATTTGGGGGTAAAGTCCTTGGCAGTATGGTCCTACGCTCAATTAAGTGTCTACTTCACTCATGGATGGAAAATGTGGTCAAACATAAAAAAATTGCTAAACTAACTGTTTAAACTCATAGAACTTCGAACTCTACAGAATTCTATAGATAGGTCTACAGCAAATATAGTTTTGGAAGGGGCTTCCTTTTTACAACCTTTAATTAAATACTGAGGACCAGAATGATCCTCAACTATTGCTCCTATTTTACTTTAACACCGAAACCAGCAAAAAATAAACAAAGCCATTATTGCCAGCCTCTAAAATGCAAATATACTTACTATTTTTATTTAAAATTCTCATTGTGGCTCGAGCAAAAAGTGGTCCATTTGGCGCTAACACTGAATAACTGAATAACCAGTGGAAAAAACCGCAAACTGCTTCAATTGGACGTAACGCGGGCGAAAACTTGCAAAGGCGAGTATTAAAACAATCGACGCGGTATGAATTGAGTGGAATTAATTAAACGGTGGCCACAGAACAAGAGCACACAGAAGGTATACTCTAAAAAACGCACACTTAGGGAGAGGCATAGAAAATCAACTTTGGCACTTGCAAAACCCAAATAAACCTTCACTCGGTCTTATTAAGGGGTACTGCTTTGCACCCAAATTACAAACATGGGTGCTGTAGTTGTTGGTAAAACAACAAAAAGAAAAGTATTTCCACTCTAAATCACGTCTTCGTGAAATCGCAAGTATATATTGTCATCGTGATGATCCTCCTATCCTTATCCAATATGTTATCCAATATTTGTGTTCGGTGCAGCATGGCTTCTGTCTTCTTCCTGTTTCTATTCATCAACTCACTAGTCACCTCGTGTCTAGCAATATCTGCCCCTACTCTAATAAAGATCCACATTCATTGCAATCCTGACAACCGATAAATTACACATTTTGGCAAGCATACGCATGATTGTTGTTACAAATAAACCTTCTGCTACTGCATTGTTTGTGGCAGAGGCACGACAGAGCTCGGTAGGGTTGGTGCGACCGTTGGCCCCGGGCCAGACTGTCACTGTGCGGGTGTGGGTTTGGCACCCGGGCACCCAAATGAACGGTTTTGACATTCGCGGCTATTGTTGTTTCAAAAAAGATGCGGGCTTTAAGGGAAATCTTCTACAGATATACAGGACGTTAAAAACAAGTTCCCCAAAGAAATTCCCATCCGAATCGTGAAGAAAAGACCTAATCCTATACAAAAGTAGACAGACAGTGTCAATGCATTCTACTGTACGATAGTATTTTTTTTTTCACAAATCTGTTATTAAATAGTAAAGTTTTTAATAAGAGTTACGTGTAAGATAACAATAGTTATATTGTTCATATTTATAGAATGGTCTGGTTAACTTAGTGTAACTTTTTATTAATCGGTTTATTTTAAAAGAAGCCATACAAAGACACCTTTCGTCTTCACTTAGCAGGATCGTGATTTAAACTAGAAAGACTTTTGATTTAATAGTCTCAGCTATTAATACTAACCTAGATTTAAGAAAATATTATCGTAGAAATAAAAATCTTTTCGTATCTAATAAACACATGAGTCTACTTTTAAGCTCTGGCATTTTCCCAAAGTCTTAAGACAAAAATCTCCAGTGACAATTGGCAGAAGCCGAGGGTTGTTGCAGCATCACGTCACAGTATCGGTTGCAGCAACAAACACGGCGCTGATGTTATATTCATGTTGCGATCTGTTTGGACAACCCTCACTTCGTACCACGCTGAAATAAAAGCGAAGCAATTGTAGAATCAAGATACGTAAATATGGCTCAGGGGATGTAAAAAAAAACATCTTTGTAAGGCGTCATTTCCGTCACTAAAGCTTGTGCGAGTCTCTTTCTACACCTATTGGTGTCACATCAATTATGTTGACCGTTCTAGAAATAAGAAACGGTTTGAAACCGATCGTCACTTGTGCCCACTGCCCCGGGTAGCTTCTCATAGCAACGAACTGAAAATGTTCGTCTGATACACGACCTTTTTTTGTTAAATTTCATCTTTAATCTTTTTTGTAAAGCCTGCCGATGATGTTTATCTTCTGATTATATTAGTTGCACAGACTGCTAATAGTTTTTTAATTAATTATCTTTTAACTTTCTGTTTTCTTATCACAGAAACAAAAATATTCAAGATTTCTGAACTTCCAGCATGTGGAAGTTAAAATAGCACATCGAGCTAAATTTATGCGGGATGGTTTTGGGCTAAAAGTTTCGGGCTCGGCTTTGTAAAAATTCTACTCTGCCACTCATACCGGGGTGATTGTCGGTGTCTAAATAATGTGTCACATCAAAACGCTCGCGCACTAAGAGAATGAGAACAATGGCATATCAATCAAATAGTTATGTTCACAACTATGTCTCGAAGTGGGTCAACCATGGCACGATCTACTCTGTACCTCGAGACTACGGCGTTGTGTTGCTCTCAAGTTACTGATATATAATCCCAGTTGCCTCCCGGTTGCTTGGTCCCTTGGTCCTGTCCACAACCGGACGTAATATGCCGACGATGCGGTGTGATGCATGACATCTGTCATCCACGACATATTATATTATTTCCTGTTATTGTGGTCCTTTCTGTTGCGAAAGGATCTCTAAAAGTATTATTTAAGTATCATCTAATGCGATGTAGTATTTTTGGAAATCATTGTAATAAAAAAGATTTCCGAAGTAAAGTTCTATGCTGGTTTGCAGCTGTAAATCTTAATTTATGGTGAAATTCTTTTATCATAGTAAAATCCATTACTAATTTAAGAAATAAGACCAATCGTCTGGGTCTTCAACCCACATACATAGATTATACGAGGTGTAACCAGACCCTACACGAAGCCGTCATCAAAGCTTTCTGTACATCAAACATTGACGGCACGATTGGCGCAGTGGCTGAGCGATTGACTGCTGCGCTGCGTGTCGCGGGTTCGATCCCCGCACGGAACAAATATTTGTATGGCCTACAGATAGTTGTTCCGGGTCTGGTTGTTTGTGTATGTGAGTTTAAATGTTTGTAAACGCACCCACGATACAGGAGAAATTCCTAGTGTGGGGCAACGTTTTTTTTTAAAAAAAAAAAAAACAAAAAAAAACAGAAAAACAAAACTAAGTAACTACCCAAAATATAATAATTTCTGGGAGACGACTTTTTCTTTTTGGGGTGAAAATTCACGGTCCTACCGTAACTGAATGTAACGCACTCAAAACACTGCTGCACTGTGCTGATGGATGCATTGAATAGTACAGGGTTCATGGTTCTGTATTTTTTTTTAACTTGGTCCAGAACAAAACAAAAACATCGCAATGACGGGGAGCACTAGTGTGCCTTTCGGCTTCGTCAAGGGTCTCCTTACAGCCAGTATCTCTGTTGTCACTGTCTTACCCACATATACTACCCGACTTTAAAATTGCAATAAGACTAACAATAAAATTATAGTCTAAAGTTTAAAAGAAGTCGATGAATACCATGGTTTTTTTGCCTTATTTCTGTGAATTGAAAACTGATCTCGATTTGGTTATTTAACAGTAATTATTTAATGGCCAACATAAACAAAAACTTTTAAAAGTTGGAGTTAATCCACTGCAGCAGTCTGTTCTAAATTACTCCAGATATAAAATAAAACAAAGTTATACAACTCGCTTTTCTGCTTCAAAAGATTTAAAAGGGGGTTTAAAGTTAAAAGAAAGATGTTCTTTACACTTTCTTAAAGAATTTACCAAACAATTCTCAAATTAAAAAATATGTTTTTGATTCATAAATAAAAACTTAAGAATTATAATCCTCAGGGTGAATTTTACCAATGTACTAATCAGCACCACGATTAGTACATTTAAACGGCGTTCAAGAGCTCTCAGTGTCATGTCACTGTAGTTTCATACTCAAATATATTTATTTGTAGAACATACAATCACTATAATAGACACTGACACTTCCTGAACGCCGTTCAGATATTGTGTGCTGATCGAGTTTAGTTTAATTGGCCCTTACTTAGTAAGTCGGATGTATTTTTTATTAGATTTATTCTGTGGTTTTCTCTGCAAGTACTGGTTAAATAGCGTTTCCTTTCCATCTCTGTTCTCCTCACAATGTTGTCGTGAAATACAGAGGATTAGAGGAGCTTCATTTGCGTTGTAATTATAATTGTGGAAGGAGTGGCTTTAATTTGCATGTAGTGGTACAGAATAAAGAATATAATACGTTGTGGCTCAGGTAGACTTGAAAATACAAGTTTTTGGAGGACGTGGTAGTGCACAAAAATTGCAGAAAATGGCTTGAGAATATTTGGCTACACCATGCGAGTGCGACGATGGAAGGAAAACCCAATAATTTCATTGATAGTAATTATGACATTTGCCGTTTTCAGACATAAATTCAGAATACAGCAGAAAACAAACCACAGTTATAATTTCACACAATTCAAGGCACGGCTATAAAATTAGAAGGTGTAACACAATTGTTTATCATCAGATAGTACGTTCTCGTTTTCGCTTGATTAGATACCAGCAGTAGTTTTTAATGACTTACATATGGCATAGAAGCACAAGTTTCTAATGCACTTATAATGTGACGAGCATTTCTGG
Source organism: Standfussiana lucernea (assembly GCA_964057025.1). Lineage (NCBI taxonomy): Eukaryota > Metazoa > Arthropoda > Insecta > Lepidoptera > Noctuidae > Standfussiana > Standfussiana lucernea. Next base: position 17,988,717 of record OZ059787.1, on the reverse strand, counting down.
TGCACTATTCAGCTTAACTGAAAGTAACACATGGTGTTAGAGACGCCATTGTTGAGCTATTGTTGCGCTGGTGTTGAGCTTGAATTGAGACACAACTCTAAGGTATCTAGGACAGTATTGTTATACTAAAGGTGAATTATTTGTATTATATTGAGTTTCTAAGTAACATTCGACTAGACTGATATTTTGTTCAAAGAGGATTAAATAAACGAAGTTTTTTTTTATATTATAAGAACTTAAATTAGTTATTTTTGTTTGAAGCCCGTTAGTACCAGCTTATTTTAATACCCAATTTTCCGAGAACCAGGCTCAACAAAACTTTATTTCAGTATTTAAGCCTAAATAAACCTAAACTTAAATAAATAAATAAACTTTATTAGGATTATCAGTTTTGCGAAAACCCTTAACAATTCTAGCTTTGGGATAATTTAATGTTTTATGATCAATAGATCTAACGAGATACTGGCATTCGATTAATATTAAATGTTTCAATTTTGACAGAACACGACATAAGCACCAACACGCTTGTTAATACTGCCAACATTAATCTGTAATCAACAATTTATCTACATTTAATTATAAACTTGTGTTAACTACAACCCTAATTTCGTTGTCAGCCATTTGCAATTATGCTGAGAGCAGTAAATTTATGTTGAATACTGTGATAATGCGTCGCAGATAAACGATATCTCAGCGCACCGAATATGATAACTACAATACTTTAAATATTGTTATATAACTTCACATATCACGTTTTCAAAATATTGTTCATTTGACAAAGAATCTCGACAGGAGCAGACATGGTGAAAGTAGCAGTAGTTACCGGCTCCAACAAGGGGATCGGCTTCGGGATAGTTAAAGGACTGCTGAAGAGGTTCGATGGACTCGTCTACCTGACTTCGAGAGACGAAGGCAGAGGGCAAGCTGCCGTCGCCAAACTGAACGAACTCGGCCTGAAGCCGGAGTACCATCAGCTCGACGTGACGGACAGGGACAGTGTGCTGCGGTTCAGAGACCACATCAAGGAGAAGCACAGAGGTATCGACATACTTGTCAACAACGCCGGGCTTGGTAGCAGTGAAGATTTCTTCTGCCCTTACGAAGTGTGCAAAACTATTATCGACATCAACTATTTCAGCATATTAACGATCCAAGAACTATTATTCCCATTGGTGAGGGACAATGGACGTATACTTAACATGTCAAGTGCCTGCGGACATTTGTCGAACATACGAAACATGTACTGGATACAGCGGCTGTCGAAGAAAGATTTAACGTTGGAAGATATTAATGACTTCGTGAACTGGTATTTGGACGACATAAAGAATGGAACGTTCAACTTCGACGATATCGCTGATAATGGAACATCAGGTGCGTATAGAGTATCGAAGGTAGCTCTCAGTGCCATCACCATGCTGCAGCAAAAGGAATTTGAAGCCAAGAACATATCAGTGAATTCTATGCATCCTGGATTGGTCCGGACGGATATGATGCTTGGTTTAGGTTTCTTTGACATAGACCAGGCAGCGGAAACTCCTATATACCTAGTGCTGGATGCTCCTGACACCCTCAAAGGAGCCTTCGTGTGGTACGACAGGCGAATCCTCGACTGGTTTGACTACAAAGCTGATTATTACTTCAAGACCGACTATTTTAAAACGGGTAAGGAGTAATGTGATCAAAATTAAATGAGGCCGATACTCAAATTTTTATATTTTTTGTTTATATAATTAACTAACTTTTGCCCGCGGCTACGTTTGCGTTTTTGTCAGATATTATACCACGGGAAATTTTTAAATATAGCCTCTAGAATCGGATCAGTAGTTTCGATGATAACATACAAACTTGACCCTTTTTTATAATATTAGTATAGAAATGATTGCTCGTCAAGATCTTCATACATATTATGTTGTACAAACACTGACGGATATGTTATCAATCCACACTTCGAAGAAGATTCGCTTTTAATACTGTTTACGAGATAATTTGTGATATTATGTTTGTGTTTGTAGTAATAGTCGAAAATGTGTGCACCAAAATGATTATGTAAGATGTTTTAGTGGATTCTAGACTTGTGTAAGTAGCTAAGTTTGCTTTATTCAAATTTTGGACCTTAGGGAGTAACTAAGTAGTTTCGACTTAGAAGCATTTATGTACCTACTTAACATAAATGTGTTGAAGTTAGTCATAGTAGCACCGAACTGTGATCATCATTTGTAACGCTCAACTATAATGCAAGTAGGTTTTTTGAATTAACATAGAATCGTAATAACATATCACCTTACCGCGGTCAAACAATATCAAGAAAAATTACCACAAGCTTTACATAGTTCTCAGGCTCATAATGTAAAATTGTTATGCCACTGAATAGTATCTCCAGTAAGTTGCTGTTACTTCAACCAGACAAAAAGGGATATCACCAGAATGTTCCCAATCAAGTTAGTGCGGTGTTCTCATTCAGATAACAATTCATCTTCTCAAGGTTCCTTCGTGCCAGTACTCCTGCACCATATTGAAAACTTAAATCAAGCCAGTATTAACACAATATTTTATGTAGGTGTGGTCGCTAAACTAAATTAATTTATCAACACAATGTACCATTACCATCGACAGGATAAGATTGATTGATAAGGTTTTTGATAAGTCCGATACGAGATATTACGTTAAGGTGAACAAACACTCGCGCTTAAGTGGAATGTTTTTTTTCTTCTTTTTTTTTATAAAGCCAATGTTGTTTTATGGTTTTGCGCCCGATTGATGGCTTTTGGCTCGCCCCCTGTAACATGGGACTTAAAACATAACTGGCGAAATGTGGGTGTACTACTTGGTACACCTCAGTCTAATCCGTCGGGGATTACAGCCGTGATGTGGTGTATGTATCTATCGCAGGAGTCGGAGAATTCCACACATAGTTCAATGTTTCATGTCAATTAATACTTTTGTTTTTTTTAAATAAACGCCACGTTGTGACTATTGATACTACTGTCCTAAATGACGAAAATATCGTGAAAGGTGAAAATGATAGTCATCATAATTAATAGCAGTCTGTGGATATATGACAGAGTAGTAGAGACTTAATAGTCAGTAGTTGGTACAGTCAGTACATTGTTTTTACGGTCAATGGTATAATAGAAAATAGCAAACACCTGACTGGAATCTCGTGAAAAAACTCATTACATACCTTTGGACAAGAATCTTTCTTATTTTATTACTATAATCAAATGGTATCGGTACCTTTATAACATTGAAAATACATAATAATACAACTGTGTACTAACAAAAATTGAAAACATTAAAATCCCACCCGAACGAAACGGGAGTTTCATAATATAAAGGGTTACCGCAAAGCCAATAATGTGTCACCGATAAACGTTATCTCAGTTCACTGTATATAATAGTTAACGATGATTATTTTAATATTATCTGTCTCACAAAGAAATACGATAATGTGATACCACGTATCAAAGATATTGCTGTCATTCCACAAACCGTATCGACACAGTACAGACATGGTGAAAGTAGCAGTAGTTACCGGCTCCAACAAGGGGATCGGCTTCGGGATAGTTAAAGGACTACTGAAGAGGTTCGATGGAATCGTCTACCTGACTTCACGAGACGAAGGCAGAGGGCAAGCTGCCGTCGCCAAACTCAACGAGCTGGGCCTGAAGCCGGAGTACCATCAGCTCGACGTGACGGACAGGGACAGTGTGCTGCGGTTCAGAGACCACATTAACGAGAAGCACGGAGGTCTCGACATACTTGTCAACAACGCCGGGGTTGGTAGCAGTGAAGATTTCTTTTGCCCTTACGAAGTGTGCAAAACTATTATCGACATCAACTATTTCAGCATATTAACGATCCAAGAACTATTATTCCCATTAGTGAGAGACAATGGACGCATCCTCAATATATCTAGCGACTGTGGACATTTGTCGAACGTACGGAATATATACTGGGTTAAGAGACTCTGCAAGAAGAATTTAAAGGTGGACGACATCAATGATTTCGTGAACTGGTTTTTGGATGGCGTTAAGGAAGAAAACTTTCACTACGATGATATTGCTGATGATGGAACAATAGCCTCCTACAGAGTAGCGAAGGTAGCTCTCAGTGCCATCACGATGCTGCAGCAGAAGGAACTTGAGTCGAGGAACATCTCAGTGAACTCGATGCATCCAGGACTCGTTCAGACTGACATGACGCTTGGTGTGGGTTTCTATGACATAGACCAGGCAGCTGAAACTCCTATATATCTAGTGCTGGATGCTCCTGACAGCCTCAAAGGAGCCTACGTGTGGTACGACAGGCGAGTCCTCGACTGGTTCGACTACAAAGCTGATTACTTCTTCAAGGTCAAAAACTTAAAGAATAAAATATAAATGTGACCAAAATACGGACGTGGATTTTTAATTAAGTGACATGTGTTTTAATTGATTGAACTTTGATTTACTGGTTTGTGAAAATTAATTTGAAGGCAGTTTATTTTGAGATCCTTTCTGTGTTAAATAATAATATTTATGTTGGTAATCAGATTTATCTTTTTGTTCATGAAATAAATTACTGCTTGTAAATTATATCTGTAGCTGGACATCGACTTTTAACAACTGTTTATTATTATCAATTGTTAAGAGTGCCAAATTCATTACGTAAGAAGCAAGATAAAAGTTTGTGTCGATTTAACGTGCAAATATAACATTCTGTGGCTGTCAATAGTTTTTGCAAAATGGTTGTTACTGCATGAAGTTCACCGGCAGTTGACATACTTTGATAACCAACCTGTTTGCCAAACGTTATTATTTTATCTTCGATAACTGCTGCCTGATATATATTATGACGCTGTTAGGAGGTCCATTAACATGGTTGGCTTTATCAGAACGCCAGTAAATGACAGTTTGCACCTAATGTCGCCCTATCTTTAATTTTTAATTTTATAACTAATCAGAAGAATTTAACGATGTTCCTATTTATTTTCTACCAAACCACTTTCACCCTAATTGTTGAAACATATTGCTTCGTGACTTTGGCCACGTTCTGATGTTTGTCTCGCAAAGTTTTGATTAAATTGAAACGAAATATAAGTTGACATGAAACGTGTAATCAAATAAAATGTTTTATTGTATTTGTCTTTTAACTTTCAGCTCAGGTAACTTTGTGATATATTGGCTGATTCTAGACTTGTGTAAGTATACTTGTTAAGTTTTATACCTCGGGGTGTAATTATAACTTGGAAGTTTAGATTCAGAAAAACTTGAATTCACGACTGGAATATAATTTATTTAGTGTTTGGTAACATTATATTATATCATATTTTGGAAAATCGCATAACTAATATGTTTTTTTTTTAGGAAATTACAGGAGATGTTTAAACAATATTGCTGACTAAAAATGTTAAATGTTATATTAATGTAAAATGTTAGCCATAATTATGAAAACATTTTAATAATAAAGGTTAGCCCTTTATTATGTAGTGCGTAGTTATGTCTCCTTTGGCAGCAGGTCAAGGGATATTTAACCCATTTAGACCTACCGTCTCACATACGATACGCCAGAAGTAATAAATTATCCTTAACCACCCTCGATAAGAATTTGTTTACGTCTGGTGCCGGTGTCAAGTGTAAGGTCTAAACAAAACTCCAAAAATAGTTTCAGTGTTATAGTTGACTTTGGAAGGTCCCTACCTAATTTATTTGATAGTGATCGTTCATTATAATTTCAAGATGTCAAGAAAACAGTAAGTATTTATTATTATAAAATAAATATTCCAAATTTTTATCAATTTATAGTAAAAACAAAAGTTAAACAGCAAATCTGATGAAATACTTTTATTGTTTTATTTATTATGGTGTATTTTTTTTACTCATGAAATGTAGTGTATCATATTTGATGCAGTGGGCTTATACACATACATAATTTCCTATTTTCTTATTTCAGATTTATGTCATTGAATGACATCGTTACACTTTTAGAAGACGACGAAATCGAAAATACTCCTGCAGAAAATGATATTTATTTGCTTCCATCTGAAAATGCAAACGAGGAGTTGACTGATGAAGATTCTGGAGATGAAGATACTGTCCAAATCAATAACCTGCCACCAAGCTTATTGAGAACGCATGCAGAGCGGTATCGAGCAAGTACAGAAGATCTCGAAAGTCATCAGTCAAGTGAAACAGATCAAGAACTGGAAATATGCGAGCCATTACGTAAAATAGCCAAAACATATAACTGGAGAAAGAAAAATTACACTGAAGTATCCCCGACATGGAAACCTATATTCTATGTTCCTCAAGAAAGATCGCCTATCGACTGGTTTTCGTTATTTTTTTCTGAAGACGTTTATCGACTACTCACCACTGAGACTAATAAATACTTGGGGAAGAAGAATCTCCCTGCTGATGTCAAGATAGAGGAAATGAAGTGTACTATAGGTATTTTGTTAGTCAGTGGCTACTGTCAAGTGAATAGAAGACGTATGTACTGGGAGAACACACCTGATACAAGAAATGATCTAATTGTCAGTGCATTATCACGTGATCGATTCTCAACCATATTTTCAAATCTGCATTGTGCAGATAATCTTCAGTTGGATAAGTCTGACAAATTTGCTAAAGTACGTCCACTTATGAACAAATTATCTGAAAAATTTCTGGAACACTGTCCGCACAAAGAAAATCATAGTGTCGATGAGGCAATGGTGCCATACTTTGGACGACATGGATGCAAGTAATTCATCCGTGGCAAGCCGATAAGATACGGCTTCAAGCTGTGGGTGGGTGCCACATCAGGAGGCTATATCGTATGGTTCGAGCCATACCAAGGCGCAACAACTAATCTAAATGCCAGATACGCAGAATTGGGTCTCGGAGCCAGCGTGGTTCTGAGTTACACTGATAAACTTAGCCAGTGTGGTCTTGGAGGAAATTACCATTTGTTTATAGACAATTTTTTTACTGGGCTGCCATTGATTGCTGAACTATCTAAGAGAAACATACGAGTGACAGGAACTATTAGAGAAAATCGGACAGGTAAATGTCCTTTATTAGAAACCAAAGAAGCTAAAAAGAAAGAAAGAGGTTTCTTCGACTATCGTGTCTGCGATGAAGTCATAATTTGCAAGTGGCATGACAATAGCATAGTGACAGTTTGCTCAAATGCGATTGGTATAACCCCCTTGCACAAAACTGATCGATATTCTCAAAAAGAGAAAAAGAAAATAACTGTTTCTCAACCACATATGATACACCAATATAACCAAAACATGGGAGGTGTTGATCTTTCAGATCAAAATATATCGTCACTCCACTATGTCACTACAGAATGCCTGGCTACTCTTCAGATACAATGGTGGTAATATGGATATGTTGACATTCAGGCGCCGCGTAGCAATCGCTCTTATACAGTCAAATATGCTGCGAAGTAAGCCAGGGCCGAGCAGACCATCGTCACTAACAGTGGATTCCAGGTTTGATGAGAAAGGCCACTGCGTCATCAAACAACCTCAAAATAAAAGAACGAGATGTGGACTATGCCATCGATTGTGTCCTGCAAGATGCGTCAAGTGTGATATTGGTCTACATGTTGACTGTTTTCTTACTTATCATACCCAAAAATAATTATGTATTCAATTTGATATCAATAGATTATTCTTTATAGATTTTGGTATTTTTGCTTGTGTATAAGCCCACTGTATCACATACGATACGGCCCTTTCCACCCCCCCTATGGATGTGGTATTTTTTTTTAATATTTTTTTTATGTTCTATAATACCCTATAATGTGACAAAAACAAAAAAAAAACAACGTTTTTAGAAAAAAATAGTTTCAGGTCTAAATGGGTTAAAATGTAAATGTTTTTATTTATCATAATATTTAGGTAATGTAATTTTTTGTGTCAGTAAGAACCATTCGATTACTATTGATAAATGCTAATTAATTTACTATCACTTAGTATGGAAATCCCTGCACGTTCGATCCGGCCTTACGTAACTCAACTAAACAAGCAAAATGGGCCTTCTCGTCACCGATCCATTTAAAACCAGAAAGGTCTTGATTGAGAAATTGATCTCCCGACAGACTAAGATTTCAACTTTACGAATAAGAGCTTTGCTCACGTGTTCAGGTTTAAATATAGTAACTCACAACTATACACCCCGCAGCCGTAAGCCTACATACACAAGCTAGTTCATACAAACAAATTACATAATTTACGTTCATAATACCCACTAGTCTGGCTCTATTCAGTATATAAGCGTGTTCTCGTCGGAGCGCGTTCGCTGTTTATCTGACAAAGTTTTGATTAAATCCGACCGAAACAATAGTGATGTACTCCAATAACATAAATTGGAGCTTGTTAGTTTGTTTTTTGACTTTGTGAACACAATGCAAAGACTATAATTAGACGCGGGTGTAATTGTTGCTGTTTTAGCAGGTGTGTGTGTGCTGAATAAACTATCATGTTCGGTATATACCAGTTGGACAGAGTCCGACAAACTATTAACTCTAATTACTATAAACTAACATTGCCGGCCTGGTAGTAGATAGAATACGCGAAATAGAATATGTGTTGTTTAGCTAGACGGGGCTACGTAAAGAAAAAAATGGTAATTAAAAACATACTTAAAACTTAACGTAACGCCTGTTTTCTTCGAAGGGTTACAAAGGGGATCACCCACATTTGGCAATTTATGTTTAAGCCGTGTAACACGGGGCGAGTCTATTGCCATCAATTGCACACAAATACTTATTCCGGGCTGCTCCTAAGAAATTGTCAAGAATAAGAAATATAAGAACTTCTAACTATCGTTTTAGTTCAAATGCTGCAGAGTCTGGTGTAGTTGTAATACAGCACATCAAGCTCTAAAGTCGTGTGTTTACAGGTCGGAACCCGTAAGTGGTGTTAGTCAATGCACCTAGTGGGTTGTTAGACTTGCTAATGTAGGCCAGTCAACAACGTCAAATTAGCCCTGATGATGAAATGATTAATAAGGGAAGCCTGTTAAACTGCAAAAATTCAATAATTTTTACCAATCACAGTACACAATCAAACAGTAACACTACCTACTTGAGTATATCATCCATATATCAATTCTCTATAACAATTCCCAGTGATAATGCATTATATCACAATCAATATTCGAGTGCAGCCATTATGAGATCCTCGCGTAAAATACCGCTCTTAGATAACGCACGGAGCGATCAAATTCATCCCATAACGATCCATTGCTCGCTCACTATGAATAATGCATGAATGCCGCGCGGCTGCATCCCATTAACGCATCCCCATGTAAGTGCTGTATGTTTTGAGCGTCGTTTTTACAAACATTGTTTCTATTCGGGTATGTTAACATTGAATATCAAGGAGCTTGTGTTCACTGCATTATTTATCTATTTAGGATAACATTACCGCTTTGCAGTCACTTTCTTGGTAGGGAAATGAGAAGAGAGAGAAGAGAATATTAGAGTTAGGCGTGTTTTGTAATATGCAAGTATCGCATTGAGTCCATCGGGTCTTTCTTTTTAGACTATGGAGAGCAAAGGATATCACCCAGATCGGGCTATTTTCAAAAGCCAACAAAAATAATCTTATTATTTTCGTAGAACATAAAATAATAATCATTTTTTATTATTACACCAAAGTCGTAAGTCCATCAACCAAGAAGTTATTCAACTACAAAATATCTGAGATCACCCTGAATGGGCATTTTTTTTGCCGGCCAACAAAAATAAACGCAAACATTAAATAGAGCTTATGGATATAAACATTTTTTATTATGCCACCCAAGTTTAAATAAAGTCTTCATCTTCTTCTTTTCGTGTCGATGTAACTCAAATGGTGTTAGACCAGTATGTAGCCACTTGTACAGCTCTAACATTTGCTTCGATTAAATCCTGAAAGGTGCAAGTGGTTGTGTAGGGTGGGCAGGACAGTAGGTGGGGCATATCCTGCAAAGGGGCTCCACATTGGGATTATGTTTAGGATGGATCGAGGATACCCCATTTGGCCAGGTTATATCTACAGCGGACATCCTGGGCCCGCAACCGGTTAAGAGATTGGCCACTGCAGTTCGTATCCGGGTGGCAGGTGTTTTTTCGGGTTGATGAAGTTTGGAGGGATGGGATGTTTGTTTCTCCATTCGTATCTCTCATCTGACGCACTATCTTTTAAAGATGTTGTAAATCTCAAAAAGATTTTACGAATCTTTAAGCGTGAAGGTGGTAGTTGTGACAGTGGATACAACATCGCAAGAGAGACAGGTCTTAACACGTTAACTGCCAAGCCATATTTTGAAATCCGTCAAATTATTTTTTTTTTGCGAATTGATTCCAAATGGTTTAAATTGAATAATTATGTATAAAAAGTGTTCCCCTATTTTTATTTCAATAAAAAAAGAAAAAAAAATAATTGTCAGTCACCCGTGACTGACGTGGCTTGAACAGGTAGTGAGTCTGTCAGGCACCGGTGACTGACATGGCAGTTAACGTGTTAAGGACCCCGTTACGATGCGACAGGTATCGTTTAGCGCTATGTCAACCTCTTCAGCGTGGGTGGATCGATGCTATACTGACCATGAAAACTCCCCTACAGACCCTGTGGGGAACCTGTGGCGATGCTCCCTAGCTAGCGAAAAAGGAGAAGCTGGAAGAATATTATTCCTAGCCCCGACTTTCTGTTTTGTTTTAAGTAAATAATAATTCCACCAAAAACAAAAAAATGCAAGTCTCGCAACACAGTTTTTCTACCGCAAAACGTTGTGAGATCTAATCTTATACCTTAAATAATTAAAATGACTACTTAAATCAAAATCGCCTGAAGCATTTGTGCGGGAAAACTGTAGTAGCCTGTTTTGTTAAAATCTATCAGGCATTATAAGACAACTTATTTCCATAACTTTTTTTAAAGGAATTGCACCCCAACCAACTCGGCCAAATACAAGTTATAACACCTGGTACTTGCAATGGAACATGCAGTCAATAAAGCATTATCTGAGTCAAACATCTCCGTTTCTTTAATACTAAACATACTCCACCCAGCTTTGTCTCCCGTCCAAACGGACCAAGTGAGCGCAGGCGAATTTCTGCAACTACATAGAAGTCAAAATTCTTACAATATTTTCGTTGATTGCCATTCAGAGCGAAGAAAAATGTCTAATAAGTCTTTTTTTCTATTTTATTTCGTAGTGTCAGTGACGAACAATTTCATAAACTGTAAAAGTAACTTTGTAATCACATATTATTTGTATAGAAACACAAAGTAACTAATGCAGTTCGTATATCTAGAAAACTGGACTAAAATTGCAGTATGTTTTAGTTTTTCCTTGCTTTCTAGGCTAAACACTAAAACTTAAAAACTTGAAGTTTGTGTTTCTACTAGAAGTACCGTAGAATAGTTATGATGATCAGTGAGTGAGCGAGTCAGTGACAAAATTTTTAGTTCATTAACTACAGGTTAAAATTTAATGTAATTTAGAAAATACCAAGTTATATTATGCTCTCTTGGTTTCTGAAAATTCAAGCTTCGAGCTTTATCTACAATGAAGTTACAGGGGGGTCCGAAATGTCCTGAATGGCTTCGAGAAAAGGATGGTACGGGCGGCGTCTTTTTTTTTTGCTCGATTTGGCGGGGGCACTGCCGTGCCTCCAGATGATTAGGTATTAAGTTCTGTAAAACATAACTTATTAAGTTCTATTCCGCAGACAGAATAAATATTTCTTGATAAAAGAAAAAATACGGTAATATGGTTAGGGGTCGGGACCCCTAACCATATTACCGTATTTTTTTATAGCAACAATGCGGATGGTATCGAGGAGTACTGTTTAAATCAGGCCCTTGATCCAACCGCCTAGCGAGAGCCATGACAAATGTTCGTCGAGACTCTTGGCCATCAGGCCTTTTTTTTCACACTTTGTTTCCCTTTCTCAGCGTTCACGAGGCACTTTTCATGCGCGATGGTAAAATCGATTATTATTAAGCGGCGCGCTCATCATCACCACTATATCAGGCTTATTGGAGATATAGTCCTGTCAGTAACGATAGGACGATCCCAGTACAACGTGACATAGTCTTTCTCGAGAACTGGGTCGGACACATACACTATTCCACAAGTTTATGTTTCAAGGCAAGTTGCTGGTGAATAATCCTGTAATCATTATTATTTACTTAAAACTTGGGAATATAACTTGGGTGGCATAATACAAATTGTTTTAATCCATAATCTCTATTTAATTAATAATTAAATAGCCTACTCTGGGTGATCTATTTCGTGGTTGAAAAACTTCTCGGTGGATTGACTTACGACTTTGGTGTAATAATAAAAAAATGTTTATTATGAGCGACGAGTATTTCTCTCCGCCCACGACGCCACCACCTGCTCGTCGACGGGGAGGATGCCGGCCGCCGGACGGTCTAGGACCTCGAGGCCCACCGGCCTCTGATAGGGTCCCAGCTCCCGGCGGAAGTGTGCAGCGCATGCGATGGACGCAGACCATCAATGAAAACGTCATGCGCTCATACTATGGGGCTACAGAGGGAGGAAAGGCAATATCACACTGTACTGGGATCAATCCATCATCACTGACAGGACTATTGTGGCCAACAAGCCTGATATAGTGGTGGTGGATCGATCGGAGCGGCGCGCAATGATTGTTGACATAACGGTCCCGCATGACGGGAACCTCGTGAAAGCCGAGAAAGATAAGCAAATCAAGTATCTTGACTTGGCTCGCGAGGTTGTCGACATGTGGGAAGTGGACACGGCGATCATTGTGCCGATAGTCGTTTCAGCCCATGGCTTAATTGCCAAGAGCCTCGACCAATACCTGAGGAGGCTCTCGTTAGGCGGCTGGATCAAGGGCTTGATTCAGAAAGCGGTACTCCTGGACACGGCTCGTATTGTTAGGTGGTTCCTCTCTCTGGAACCCTGACCGCCGGTAGCTTGGACCCTGTTCCCGATACCGGTGGGCTACTATTAATTTTTTTTTTTGTATCTTTTATTAAGAAATATTTAAAAATGTAATATAATGTGTATAGGAAATAAATAAATAAAAAAATGTTTATTAATTATGCTCTATCCAAATAATAAGTTTATTTATATTGGCACTTTTGAAATTAGCCCAAAACGGTGTGGAGGGTGGGTGATCTCTTTTCAGTAAAAGCCATTCAAGTTGATTTGATGACAATGATGAACACGACCGACTATGTTGGGGTCAGCTTCCAGTCTAACCGGATGCAACTGAATACCAGTATTTTACATGGAACGACTACCTATCTGACCTTCACAATCCGTCAAGTCAAATCTGTCAATCAGTTAGTACTGGGTAATAAGATACCCCTTGGTATGACTGGTTGTCAGACTTTCGGGCCACTGACTACCTACCTGTAACTACTGTCCAAGATCTACAAACAACAGCTGGGACCACGGGCACGGACAACACACGGAAGAAATTAGGTTTGTAATGGATGGTCACCCATCCGCGGACCCCTGCCAAACGACGCTTAACCTTGAAGATCGGCCCGTGCGGCTGTTATTATTTAACCACAAGCTCCTTCAGACCAGCTCAAATATTAGTCATTAACCTAAGAAATCACAATAGTAGTAGTGTTAATATTATTATAAGAATAAGGTTCTAAAAGTAACATTCGAAGTACAAATGAAAGATTCGCGATGTAGAAGGTTCGTAGGTACTTCGAAGACAATCGAAATACATTGATCACGTTTAAAACGTAGAGAGCCGAATCGAGCCGCGCGGCCGGTGTACAGCGATAAATCGAATCACTGCGGGCAATTTGGCGCCAAGCCTATTTCCTACGTTTTATTAGATTTTATAAATAACTGCACGAGTATTGCAATGAAGATATTTCAAATTTGTTGAATAAAACAACATAAATGTCAGGTTGTTTGTAGAGGAGACTTATACGGCAAAAACGCAGCGGAATATTTTACCGGAAAATACTTTACAATAATAAATCCATATTGTTCCCGCAAGCGCCTACAGCAATTCGTATATCATAATGTTGAGGCTACGTGGATTATGGCCAATCGTTTTATTTTTTAATGCTTCTCGACCGCCTACCTACATTTGTGATTATGTTGGAATAAAATTGCACATTCAATCAAGCAACGCATTTTTTCACTCTTCCCGAAATTATACCTGGATCAATCCCGCACATGGTCCTTCGAGCCGGATGTGGAGATTTGAAGAATATTTACTCCGATCAGCGAATTATTATAAAGGGATTGAAGAATTGGTGTACATCAAAAATTATAGTCGACGCCCGGCGTGGCCGGTGAATTCTGCTACGTCATTCAGAGGATTATTGGAATTTACGTGGTCTGGATACTTAATAGCTGAGAAAAGGCGTATTTATTATTAAATTTGTGTACCCAACACTCTATTTAACAGGTATAATTAGTGTAAGTCAGCCGTTAATAGCCAGGTTAGTACGAAATACCTATTGTCATTTTTCTTTGTTCTGTGAATGGTTACAAATTGTAATACAATTATTAACTGATCAGTAATTATTGTTCAGTTTTGTTATTTACACATTGTTAAAGAGTAGTTCTTTATAGCAACTGCATTATTTTGCTTTACGGTGTAATAATTTTACAGTTATTGAGACAGTTATGTAATCATATTAGTTAGCACAGGTAGACAATAGAAATCATTGCAATTGCAGTGTTATTATTAAAGTTTAGTACAATATAACCGTCAAGACGCATGGTTTATTATAAATTCTAAATTATTATTTATGTAAATTCACTCTAAAGTTAGTGTTAATTAGTTAATTTTAATCATGTACGTATTTCAGGCTGCTTCATTAATTTAAACGTTGCTATAACTTTATTTATATACATTCCAGGTTGATTGCACCAGCTTACGCAATGCCAGAGGATAAGGAATTAAATAAGGACAATAAAGATCTCGTTAGGAAACGAGCGAGTTGCAAAGGAAAGGTGACAATGTTCTCAAACTATCTAAATTCTTTGAATCCTTCTTCCTTGAGCCCTACTGAGGTAAGCGAGTTGCAATTACGTTTTACTAGACTCGAGGCGTTGTATGCGCAATATGATGAGGTGCAATTAATGCTGGAGTGTAGCACAGATGACTTGGATGGTCAGATGTCGGAACGCGAGGAGTTTGAATCTCTTTATTACAAAACCCTATCTAAAGCTCAACAAATGTTGGACGATAATAGGAAAGGAGATTCTAATGATAATTGTGATGTAATGTCGCGTTCTAGCAATCATAAGTTTGTTAAATTACCGACTATTCAGTTGCCGAAATTCAGTGGTTCTTATACTAACTGGTTAGAGTTTCACGACACATTTGTTAGTCTCATCCACTCAAACGACGATATGGATGAAATAAATAAATTTCACTATTTGAGGTCATCCCTAGAAGGGTCTGCTGCTGTGGTGATCAACTCAATTCAGTTTTCTTCTGCAAATTATTCGGTAGCGTGGAATCTTCTCTGCGAGCGGTTTGATAACAAACACCTGCTTATCCAACATCATGTTTCTGCATTATTTCAAATCGACACCCTTCAAAAGGAGTCTTCAGTTAATTTAAAGGGTTTACTTGATGTTGTTAACAAAAACATACGTGCCCTAGAATCCTTAAATGAACCTGTTAATCATTGGGATACTTTACTCATTCATATTGTCACACATAAATTAGATAGCAAAACATATCGTGAATGGGGTGAGTATAAGGGCCGCCTGGACAAGAATTCTAAAGTTACGTTTGAACTATTTATAACTTTTATTAAAAACCGTGCTGAGATATTAGAAACGTTCGAAATGGAAGCTTCTACGAATACTAAACACTCACACACAGTTAAAAATTCAAACAAGGTTCGGTCAATGTTAGTACAGGATTCCAATAAAAATAATTCAGGTGAAAGTTCTAGTAAACAGGATGATGGTGTTTCGAATAAGCCTAAGAATTGTGTTATGTGTAACGGTGATCATAAGTTAAGTAGTTGTTCTCAGTTTTTATCGCTGAGCAATGAAGCTCGTTTAGAGTTATTACCTAAATACAAAGTTTGTTACAACTGTTTTAATCTGGGACATTATGCAAACAATTGCAAAAAGCCAGGTTGTAAAATATGCCGTCGTAAACACAACACTATTGTTCACGTTGATAAATCCTTGAAGTCAGACGCTAGTGGTGCTTCTGCTAGCAGTGTTGTTATTGATAAAAATGGCAGTGCGACTGTCTCCACTCATCCCACTACTATAGGTATAGGTACCGGTGTGTCGCTGTCCGCGAGTGTAAAACACGGCGACGTGTTATTGTCCACTGCACTCGTCAAGGTCATGAGTATTAATGGTCAGCAGTATGTTGCTCGTGCTGTGCTTGACAGTGGCAGCACGTCATGTCTCATGACTGAGAGGTTATACCACCAGCTAGGTTTGACTGCCAAGACTGTAAACAATTCTATTATAGGTGTCAACAACTCGTCATCTTTTATCAACAAAATGTGTGCTTTATCAATAAAATCTTTAAATAACAATTTTAGCATGGATATTAATTGTTTTGTTCTCCCATCCATCACTGATAAGATTCCAAGTAAGCAAGTTAACTTGTTAAAAATGAAGATTCCGTCTGATGTTTGTCTCGCAGATCCCAACTTTTACTCACCGGCGCCTGTCGATATGTTGCTGGGTGCTGACATCTTTTGGGATTTATTGGAATCTCAACGAATTAAGTTGGGTGATGGGCAACCAATTCTTTGTGAGACTAAATTGGGTTGGTTGGTCTCCGGCCCAATTAACAGTTGTATTTCTTCTAAAATTTTAAAATGTAATTTTATAAAGGTGTGTTCAGACTGTGACGATGAATTAAATTTTAATGTTGATCAACAACTCACAAAGTTTTGTCAACTTGAAGAAGTGTGTACTTCGTCTCCGTATTCCCCAGAGGAGAAGCTATGCGAGGAGCATTTTATGAAAAACACTACTCGTTTGGAAAATGGTCAATTTTGTGTTAGGATTCCTTTAAAATGTTCCCCGGACAATTTAGGCGAATCTTTGTCAAGAGCCAAACATTGTTTTGCTTCTTTGGAACGTAGATTTAAATCTAAAACTCAATTTTGTAATATGTACAAAGAGTTCATTATGGAATATGAAACTTTAGGTCATATGTCTAGATGTAAAACTATTGATAATCAAGCGTTTTACATTCCGCATCACGGAGTTCTGCGCGAAAGCAGCGCCACCACTAAGTTAAGGGTGGTCTTTAATGCAAGTAGTTCAACCAACACTGGTATTTCTATTAATAACATCCAGATGATTGGACCCGTGGTACAGGATGACCTTTTATCGATCCTGTTGCGTTTTAGACAACATAAGTACATCATAGCTGCTGATGTTGAGAAAATGTACCGGCAGATAGTTGTTCATCCAAATGATAGGTATCTTCAACAAATTATTTGGCGTGATAATCCGTCAACTCCATTGCACGCTTATCAACTTAATACCGTGACCTACGGCACGGCCAGCGCTCCTTACCTAGCAACCCGGTGTCTTCGGCAGTTAGGGCTAGAGTGTGTTGATAAGGAGATTGGTGACGTCATCCTCCACGACTTTTACGTGGATGACTTGCTCACCGGAGGAGATGACATCAATAAGGTCAAAGAGTTGCGTCATAAAGTTACTTCAACTCTCGCTTCAGCGCAGATGAATCTAAGAAAGTGGAAGTCGAATGACATACAATTGGTAATTGGTTCTGACTTTCCCCAGTCTTCACTGGATTTGAATGTTGGTGGATTTGAGTCAACCAAAACCTTAGGCCTAGGTTGGCAGCCACTGTCAGATTACCTTTGTTTTCCAATAAGTCAGTCAGTTAATTTTAATAACACAAAACGTGACATGCTTTCGATTGTTTCACAAGTTTTTGATCCGCTTGGATTATTGGCTCCGTGTGTAATTGTTATGAAAATATACCTTCAGAAGTTATGGTTAAAAAAATTATCTTGGGATGAAATGCTATCACCGGACATTAGTAAGCTTTGGAATGAAATGATTATTAATTTACCTAAATTAAAAGAAATTCATATTCCACGTCGAGTTTTAATTGATTGTTATGAGTTTTTAGAATTTCACATTTTTACTGATGCGTCTGAACGCGCCTACGGCGCTTGTCTGTATGTAAGAAGCGTTGATAAGCAGGGACAGGTTTTAGTGCGTTTATTGTTAGCCAAAAGCAGAGTTGCGCCACTCAAGCCGACGACCATACCCAGACTTGAGCTATGCGGTGCTCTTGTAGGTGTTCGCATCTTTGAAAAGGTTGTAGCAGCATTACGAGTCAGCGCGCGACGCACTTTCTTTTGGACTGACTCCACTATTGTTTTAGGGTGGCTAAAAATGTTACCAAATAAATTACAGCCGTTCGTTCGTAACAGGGTTGCCGAGATTTTAGATAAGACTGGTGGCTGTGAGTGGAGACATGTTCCAACTGACCAAAACCCTGCTGATCATTTGTCTCGTGGAGTAGACATTAATTTATTACCTAGTTTAGATGATTGGTGGTCCGGTCCTAGTTTTTTAATGAATGAAATTTCTTATTGGCCTTCCAAATTAATGAATTTTAATGATGAAATTTTGCCTGAAATGAAATTAGATGTCACCTTGCATGTTTTATTCAATAACAATAAATTTGATGAATTGATTAATTTTACACGGTTTTCAAACTTTTTAAGACTTCAGCGAACAGTCGCCTATGTTTTACGTTTTATTGACGCATGTAGAAAACAACCTATTCGCGGTCCTCTTTCTGTGCATGAACTAGAAAGGGCTTTAAACTTTATTATATGTTTATCTCAAAGGCAATCTTTTAAAGACTATAAATTACTACTTAATAATAAATCGTTACCCAAGAAAAGTGAATTAAATAAGTTTAACGTTTTTCTAGACGAGAATAATATAATGCGAATTCGAGGTAGATTACAACATTCAGATTTTCCTTATGATAAAAAGCACCCGATTCTTATTCAATCTAGCCATCATTTTTCTAAGTTACTTTTTAATTATGAGCATAAAAGATTGTTTCACGCTGGACCCCAGTTATTGTTGGCGTCGATACGAGATACCTACTGGCCCATACGAGGTCGCAATTTAGCTAGGATGAGCTGTAAACAATGTGTTCGTTGTTGCCGATTTAGAGGTAAAACTGTAAGTCCTATTATGGGAGATTTACCACAGCAGCGACTTCTAGCAGGTTTTCCTTTTGAAAATATAGGCTTGGACTATGCAGGTCCTATTCAGTCAGCTGTTCGACAAGGTCGTGGCTGTAAATTAGTAAAAGTTTATATAGCTATTTTCGTTTGTTTTTCTACAAAATCAATTCATCTTGAATTAGTCGGTGATTTAACAAGCAATACTTTCATTATGGCATTAAAGAGGTTCATCTCACGTAGAGGAAAGCCGACAAATATCTACTCAGATAATGGCACCTCATTTGTTGGTGCATCTAATGACCTTTCTAGGTTTCTTAAGGCGAGTTGCGATTCGCTATCTGAGGAAATGGCTAAAGAAGGAATTAAATTTCACTTTATTCCTGCATATTCCCCTCATTTCGCTGGCCTTGCGGAGGCTGGTGTTAAATCAACCAAGCATCACTTAGTCAGAGTGCTGGGCCTTTGTAACCTTACCTACGAAGAGCTATACACCATGATGGTTCAGGTTGAAGCAATTTTGAACTCCAGACCACTGACGCCGTTATCATCGAACCCCGAGGATCTGACGCCGCTCACACCCGGACACTTTTTGATTGGACGTCCTATGACATCGCTGCCGTCACCTGATTATCGAGACCAGTCCATCAATTCTCTGAATCGATTTGAGCGTATTGAGCTTCTCCGACAACATTTTTGGAGTAGATGGAGCAAGGAATACATATCGGAACTCCAACTTCGCACGAAATGGCGAGCATGCAAGGGCTCCTTGAAGCTGAATCCTTTGGTCCTGTTAAAGGAAGACAACCTCCCCCCACTCAAGTGGAAAATGGGTCGGATCGTTGCTACGTATCCAGGGACAGACGGCGTAGTCAGAGTGGCAGACGTCAAGACTTGTAGTGGTCTGTTACGCAGATCATTCAGCAAGATTTGTCCGTTGCCTATAGATCCGGAGTCTGAGGATTCTTAGTGGTTGAAAGGCAGGCTTTCAACGCCCGGGGGTATGTTCCCGCAAGCGCCTACAGCAATTCGTATATCATAATGTTGAGGCTACGTGGATTATGGCCAATCGTTTTATTTTTTAATGCTTCTCGACCGCCTACCTACATTTGTGATTATGTTGGAATAAAATTGCACATTCAATCAAGCAACGCATTTTTTCACTCTTCCCGAAATTATACCTGGATCAATCCCGCACACATATTGATCTGTTTATACAAGTATTATTGAACGACACTTCTGTTTACAATGAACTATGCAACCGGTAGTTATCTTATCGCGAATTAACTTCAGTTTATCAAGGAAGACAAATAAGTGCTCATTATCTTATTTCAACAGACCGAGTCAAGTCATCTAGTTATCACATTAGAGTTAGTGCACACAGTAATCATGGTGAAAGTAGCTGTGGTCACCGGCTCCAACAAGGGTATCGGCTTCTCGACTGTTAAAGGACTTCTGCAGAGATTCGATGGAGTAGTGTTCCTCACCTCCCGAGACGATGGCAGAGGGAGGGCTGCCGTCGCGAAACTGAACGAGCTCGGCCTCCGTCCGGAATACCACCAGCTTGACGTGACAGACCGGAACAGTGTTGCGGGGTTCAGGGATTACGTGAAGGAGAAGTACGGAGGCATCGATATCTTGATCAACAACGCTGCGGTCTGCAACTGCTCTGAACTTTACTTGGGCTACAAAGAAAGTAAGGATATCATCGATATAAACTACTTCAGTTTCTTCATCATCCAGGAGTATTTATATCCGTTGGTTAGAAACAACGGACGAATTCTCAATATTTCCAGTGACTGTGGACATTTATCTAACGTGAGGAATGAATATTGGATTAAAAGGCTCTCCAAAAAAGATCTGACTGTGAAAGACATCAATGATTTTGTTAACTGGCACCTGGAAGCAGTGAAGAACGGTACCTTCAACAGATCTGATATAGCTGATGATGGAACGATAGCTGCGTACAGAGTCGCCAAGGTTGCTGTCAGTGCTCTGACCATAATCCAGCAAAGAGGACTGAAAGCAAAGAACATTTCAGTGAACTCCATGCATCCTGGCCTGGTTCGTACAGATATGACGAAAGGCGTGGGTTTCTACGACGCAGACCAAGCCGCGGAAACTCCTCTGTATATGGTACTGGAGGCTCCAGCAAGTATCAAAGGCGCGTACATCTGGCATGACAGGGAAGTGCTGGATTGGTATGATCCTAAAGCTGACTGGTATTTCAAATCTGTTAATTTTACGTGTCAATAGTTAATAGTTTATTCATGCTCCTCTGTTTGGAAATATGTTGTGACAAAAAATGATTATTTATTCCTTGGATGAACTTTGCCATTTTAATTTGCTTGTAATTTGTGTGTAAGAATAACTACGAAAATAAAATTGTGCAACTTACAAAAAATAATTACTTCAAGCGATTAACTCCCTGTAAGAAAAGTATTCTTCCAACCAATAAAGAGAAATAGGTTTCCATTTAACGTAGTTGACCAAAACGAGTTCATTTAGCGAGCCAATCACCATTAGCCTGTGACGTCACCAACATGGCCACCGGACAATAACGTGAAGTCAAGTTCACGTCCGATATCTTGCGAGATAATAACAGACGGTACGTTATGTCACGCTGTATTTATGTTCATGTTTATGAGTAAGGGAATAAGGTCTGTATTAGCGCTTTTATTTATAAGTTCTTCTATTTGGTGGTGACTGTTTTTTTTTCTTATTTTTCAGAAATACTTCTTCTACCTCTTTATCATAATAATCGATTCAAGAACTTTACTGTTTCAAACACAAACAAAAGTTCCAACATTACATTACCATACACCTGTGTTTCCGACTACATAACTTATATTATTGATATGCTCGCAGACCTCTTCAATCAGCCTGATACACCGCAGATAA
Organism: Standfussiana lucernea; assembly: GCA_964057025.1. NCBI lineage: Eukaryota > Metazoa > Arthropoda > Insecta > Lepidoptera > Noctuidae > Standfussiana > Standfussiana lucernea. The sequence continues at coordinate 17,966,642 of OZ059787.1, read as the reverse complement.
GTAATACTTACAACGATTAAACTAACATTACAACACGAAACTTGTACAATAACAATAATTCAAACTTTTCCTTCTTCATAAGCAATTTCCCGAATTCACGTGTCTTCAAAACATGCACGCTGAGGGATAACCAACCTTATGGTAGCGGATGAAGGTTTCATGTTGTGTACATGTGTGATGTAAAATGATAATACCCAAGTGAATATTAACGCGACTGCTAATGGAGTAATGGCACTCGTACATATGAATAATTCACGTATCGAATTAAAGCGAGCCAACTTTTGTTCTGTTTACATTGGAATTAAAAAGTTTCCCAGCGCGGGTGACGGAGGGACGCGGCGGGGGAGAGGGGGGTGAGTGAGGCTAGCATTGAATTCGCAAAAGCGGCAATTTCCGTAGAAAGGGTGATGACATACGGGAAGTGCGGTGAGGACGAGCCAGCTGCTTCCTAGTGGGAGGAAGTGAAAAAATACTCGAGCTCCTACTTTCGCCCTTAATACTAGCAAAATTTTAATATCGGGTCCAAAATACGAGAATGAAAGGCAGCCATATTAGGGCGGATTGTCTCAGCACACGACTGTGTTACAAAATTAAATAACTGTTTTGATTTTTCATAGATTTGTCGGTTTTGATTTTTCATAGATTTGTACTTCTATACTTGTCTTGTTCTGCCACATTTAATTTTATGTCAATTGTTATTATTAACCTATTTACGTGTATTAGGTTATAACAAATTCCATCAACAGCTAACCTGTTTATTTCCGAGATTATAATATATTACCGTCATAGTGTAAACACACACGGAATTAAATTAGATTAACGATAATTTATGCATTGGCTTATCATTTTCAGCTACTGGCAACACCATAAATCAGCCTTACTGTAGTATCTAGTAATTCATGACTAATGTTTCACCAAATTATGTTTTGGTAGCATAAGAATAAACATAATCAGATGCAATGTTCCCAGCTGGTAAACAACCTCCTCTCAATGAGAAGCAAGGCTGTGCTCCACCACGCGGGCCCAGTACGGGGGGAGGGGTAACATGTCATCGAATTGGTGGTTCTAAGACATGCCGGTCTCACGATGTATTCCTTCACAGTTATGAGAGCAGTGGTGATGAAATAGATTACACAGAGTAATGCGCTTGCCTGAGTTCGAACCAACAACGTACCAATCGTAAGTCGAGGCCATTACCATTGCTCTCGTACATATAGTACGTAGGTTATAATTTTATTAGGCACATTAATATAAACAAATAAATCAAATTTAATTGTCTGTTTGTAATTTCAAAATATAAACTTTTTACAACAAAAATCGTTTTTTTTTACATTTTTGTCTGTCTGTCTTTCGAAACGACTGGACCGATTTTAACGAACTTCAGAACGACTGGCAGATAGCTGATGTTATAAGGAGTAACTTAGGCTGTTATTCTAGAAAAACAATTATAGTTCCGTCAGGCCAGGCGCACTCCGCAGTATAGGTATGAAGCTACAATCACGTAACTGTCCCGTCTGGACGGACTACGCGCCGCTCGCGCGACCTCTTCGTATGTGCACCGCAGAGTACATCGATTGGTGATCACATTTGTTATTCTTATTTATGTCACCCGTATAATATAACAATAAATAAATAAATATAATAATTAATGAATATTAATTATTATTAAAGTATATTGAGGTACTTTCAAGTTCTATTTACAAGGTCAGGTGTAGATTTGATAAGTATAGGTCGGACAGTACCTAGGTATTTAAATTGTATTTGAGTATTTTGTTGGGTAGTTGTTTTACTAATATAACGAAACATTATGGAGTAAGATTTTAACAACAAGGTACTCGTGCATACTTTTTATTGGCCCAATTACGGAGGTATTTCTTTGACCTTATTATGTACAATCGGTTTCCTTTTAAGGTGAATGCGTAGTGGTAGCCCGTAGGTATTATAGTTTGCGCTAAACAAGATAGTTGAGAACCAACACTATTATTTTTGGATGTTAGCTCCTACCTTAGTAGTATTTAGATCAGATAAGCACCGAGCCTAGGTTTATTTGAAACGTAATAGGCTCACAAAACTACAGTAGGTACCTAATAGGCACATAACTGATAATTAAATATTCAGACTAATTATTATTTAAAAGACGACAACCCTCACGTAGTCAGAAGGCATAAGAGTTACGCGATAGAAAGAGAGACAACTTGTAGGTGAATATAACTGTAGGTAATTTAGCGCTGTACAGCCTGAATTTACTGGCCTGAGTTTACTTTATTGTGTCGTGGCAAAAGTCGCTATTTATTCAATCGATTTTGCGAGAGAATATTCTGCACTTGTACTCGCAGGCCTACAAAAAAGTTATTTTTTTGGTGCAGCTGTTTGTCTATGGCCCATAAAATAGGTAACATACAGTATATTATGTAATTTTAAGTCATCAGCTCTAGTTTAGGTTTTGTTCATATACTGTCATTGTTACATTAAAACCTATAAATAAATTGATTTATTTTAATAATGGCTAGTAAGCCCATATGTTGTGTTAACGATCCTGATATATTTTGTAATGTTTGCGGTGAAGACATACTGAGAGATCAGCGTAAATCGATTACAAACACTGTGAGTCGTTTGTATTTTGCTTACTTTGGTATTGAAATTCGACACCAAGATAAAGTGTGGTGCCTCATAGTGTACGTAAAATATGCGTTGAACATCTGCGACAATGGGAGAAAGGCACACGTAAGTCTTTGAAGTTTGGAGTGCCCATGATATGGCGAGAACAAAAAAAAACATTATGACGACTGGTACTTTTGTATGACTAATATAGTGGGCATCAACAAAAACAATCGCCATAAATGGAAATACCCTAATATTTCTACAGCACAAAGACCTATTCCTCATTCAGAAAATGTTCCAATACCAGCGTTTCACCAAGTAGTGCAACAATCACAGGAATCAACAACAACAACAATCAAGCTGAAATACCTTTTTCACAAAATTTTCCTGGTTTAAGTACTGAAAAAGTAATAGCAGGTATCTTTGATGGACCTCAAATACGTCAATTTTATTAATGAAAGACACCACTAATTTTGAGACTTTATGATTGATGTGGAAAGGCTATCGTGGAAATCTTTTGTAGCAGTTGTACAAAATTTCCTCGGAAATCATGAGGTTGACAACTATGTAGAATTAGTACAGGAAATGCTGATTCGATTCAAAGATTTAGGCTGAGTATAAAATTACACTATCACAACAGTCATATAGATAACTTCTAACACAATTTAGGAGATCTAAGCGAAGAACAAGGGGAACGTTTCCACCTAGACATACAAACGATGGAGAATAGATGCCAAGGAAGGTGGGACACTCATATGATGGCCGACTATTGCTGGGGAATCATGCGAGATTGCCCAAGTCAGTTTCACTTGAGAAAATCAGTCAAATGACAATTTCTTGATGTTTAATGCCAATTAAATATAAATATATATATAATTTTTGTGAATAGTGTATTTTTTGTTTATCTCGGGAACTAGAGCTGACAGAAAAAAACCGGGTGGTTAATATATAATACAAATATTTACAGATAAAAGAAGAAAAGTATTAAAGGGCGTCAAAACATTTGTCCGCATCGCTGTCAATAGGAATAGTGCCCAGAAGGCTGGCAGCATTGCCAGGTTGAATGGCAATGCTGATCCTTTGACCCAAAACTAAGTCAGCCCTCTGGTCATGAGAAGAGTCGACAAACCGTAAATCATACTTAAAATCAGGTCTAAAATCCCCGGCACCAAAATGGTTGTAGGCCAGTGTTATGTATTTTGTGGTACCGTGCAAAAAATTGAAACCCTTGAAATTGTTTACAAAATCTGATTCAAATAGGGAAGTAATATTTTTATAATCGCGCCGACGAAGGTCGCGGGGCACAGCTAGTTCATTATATTATTCTCCGTACGTCAGTGGCTTTAATCGCGAGTCTAGTAAAACGAAAAAGTTTGAAATTGATTACCTTTCAGTACTGAATTTGTGCGGAACCCCTTCTAAGGCAAGTAAATAAACACAGGGTTAGTGGCCTCTAGGTACCTAAACCAGAAAGCGAGGAATTCGCGTTGCATATTATTATTGGCAGAGACTTAAATAGGTATAGCAGTGGGTTACGATATACCGAGTTAATTGGCGCAAAAATAATTTATGAGAAGTAGGGGCCATGGGCAAACCTGTGCGTAAGACCAAAATAATTTAATGTATCTCAAATAGTAACTTATAGGATTTCACTTCATTCTTTGACAATAAGTACCTAAGCCGCCGGAGAACAGAAATGGAGGGACTTGAAATATGTTGCCTTTTTATGTATATTGGCAAAGGTTTTACCTTATATACAAACTTCTAATGAACCGAGTTGACCATGGGGGTTCCGTTACACTAGTCGATTCTAGGACTTGGCGAGCCTAGCTAGGGTTAATTGCTGTGTGCTTGGCTTTATCACAATGTTTTTGGCATGATCTAATTAAAATAAAGCCATTTGTTGTGAAATCTTCGACAGAATACAGAAAATCGCAACATTTTCAGTTGGCTCAACCTTAGTCTCCGGCGACTTTGGTGCTTGTTGCCATGGTATGAATTGGAGTACTATAATATTATGAGCAACAATTTGAGATATATTTCAATTCTGTTGATCTTACGCCCATTTTGAGTTTTGTCTAGTAGTCATGTGAAAGAGTGACTCTTTCACATGACTACTAGACAAAACTTTCCTAGTCGCATCAGTCCCGTTCAAACTAAATTCCCGTATATTCCATAGGCGTACGAAACGTAATGTGATGTGGTTATGTCAGAGAGTTCGCGACGAAATTAGATGTGAGTCGAGAGGTCTGGCGTGTTTTGTGAAAGTACGGGCGCCGCCCGGGTGCATTGTGCCAGCCTGCTTAACCTTGCTCCGGTTATATCGACGGATAACCGGATGAATCCCTTCCACGAGCGTGGGGAGGGGGGACACATGAATACAGGCTCAGAAACTACCGGGAGGAGGGGAGATCGTGGAGAAAAATATCGTATGACAGGTAAGTAATATAAAATTGGGTATTCGTAGCAACTGAATGCTGTTGTACTATTTTGATATAAAAAGGTTGTTTCGGTACTCTTAAATTAAAATCTGACCTCATATAACTGGATTATGGATAATCATGTATCCTTTATATCCTATATTGCATCTTTTCCCACAAAAGGTCTGAGCCGGCCAATTTATTTATTGTTTTCTGTTTATTTACCTTGGCGGAGTTTATTACTATGTACATATGTTTCTCTCGACTTTGGCACGTAGAAAGATGTAGTGAAAGGCACGCGGTTTAACGAACTATATATTGAAACACCAAATGGCAATTATTCTATTCAATCTGTGCCAATGTTGTAAACGCAAAAGTAAGTCTGTCTGTCTTTTATCGCCTAAACGGATCTTGATAAAATTGTATGCCAATGGAACGTTCCTCTCCACGGTCGAAGCCGCGTGAAAAACATACTTTAATATACATAAGATTAACGTTTGACAAAGTTTGCACTGCATTACATTTATATAAGGAAGCGGCGTACAATCAATGAGACGCAGCTATGTTTGTGTAAGCCGGCGCGTTTGATTGATCACCGACGAGCTACCCACCGACCGCGACGCGATCAGCGCCAGCCATCGACGAACTGAGTTTTGTTGTTGTTCTACTTTAGCGCGTATTGCTTCTGTTCATGGAAAGAGTTTTTTATTGGAGGAAGGTTTTCTGGTAGCGTTAATAACCTCTATAGTTGATAATTAAGATGCGAAAATAACTCTACCTGTCTTTCTGCCAGAATATGTCTGTATAGTATATTTTCAAAACTTAATGGTTGAAATGATTTGGATAAAATTTTGATACGGCTACGGATATGGTTAAACTATGATCTGGGTAGAACATAAGATACTTTTAAGCCGGTAGTACATTCACGTGGGATAGACCTCCATGTGTGCGAAGCCGCGGGCAAAGCCTATTATGATGTGAGTGTGGCAATAGCTCTACTTTCGGATACAAGACAAGAGAGATATTTAAAGTCTCACATACATAATTCCTCACAAATTACCTGTTTCGATTCCACGCCCTCTAAGACTTCAGATTATCGTATCTGGAGGAAAACTTCAAACATATTCTGCGCAAAAGCACCCAATCTTTTAAAGAACGCATTGAACACCACTCTTGCATACTGTATTAACCGTTTGAGATCACTAAGACTTCGGTTTGATGTTTTCTCTCCCTACATTCTCGGATTTATTCCCATTTAACCCGGCTTGTAAGCTCTGGAAAATTTTCACCTACTTTTCCTCAGAAAATCTTGCATAAGAGAGATATTTCCAACGCAAATACTACAAATAAAAGTTAATTAACTCATTAGCATTTCAGTAACAGAAAAGAAGTCCTAATTAGTCATAGCTTCATAATCAAGTAAAACAAAACTTTGTTCATTTTCAGTTCCAAAGCAAAATAAGGTTTGGGAAACCGATGTCTATCTTTCTAGAAAGGTCAATAAACTTCTTTGTATTCTTAGAATCATAACTTTCGAATAACTAAAGAATAAAGCCTCGATTACACTAGGAGAGTTAGGTCCCATTTACGGAGACGCGGCGCGTTGTACGGCGCGGCCCGCTTTCAATTCAAACATATGGCGATGTATGGGAGCGCGTTTACGGAGAAGCGACTTAACGCGGCGGGCGACGCCGCGGGGGGCACCGCTGCCTCCGTAAATGAGCACTTGCTCGACCATCGAGAGAGTAGACTAGGGTCCCGCACTCTAGTCAAGTTAGGTACCTTCAACTCAACTCGGCAGTCGTATTTTATCATCATATAGCAAGGATTTTGAATCAGTTAAGACATAAACCGATTAAAACTTTTTTTTTTTATTGAGCTAATTTTTTCAATCTATATCTTTACTTCTATACTAATTTTATAAATGCGGAACTTTGGATGGATGGGTGTTTGTTACTCAATCGCGCCAGAACGGCTACTTTTCATCCCAGTAAGACGAACCGCTGGGTCAATTATCGAACTCCACGCGGGTAGCCGCTGGCATAAGCTGGTTGTTTCAATAAAATCTGAATATTTGCTCTTAGAAGTAAAGATTACTTAGTATTGGAAATGCTGGAATATAATGCTGAAGTTTAGATGGTGTGAAATAGAATTGCAAGCGTTGATCGAGTTTTGTGGCTGACATAAAACAAAGAAAAATGCGTTCATTAGCAAATGAAAAAATAAACACGTAAACGTTTGCGTAGGAGAATAAACTCAGCTTTCCTGCTGTTAAACTGTCACCAATAAAACAGTCACATTTAATTTATTTTATAAAGAAACCTTATCGGGGACATGAAACACCGCGGCACAGGATACGCGCTCGTAAATTGAGTAAAACAACCGAGGGTGGTCGCCACTGCACTTTTACTCACGGCGAAACAAAAATGTGCATTTTAACACGAAAATGTGTGCATAATTATGCAAATATTTGCATAAGCAGCCGACGCTTTTCAAGCGACTCGTGAATATACTGACCAGATTTAATGCTGCAAAAGAGAAGAGGACGCCGTTTTAAATATTTATAAAGCAAATATCATAACCCTACGTCAAAAAGCGGGCCTTTGCTTACCAGTCCTGTAGACCAAATGAGAGAGACTGTCAAATAGCGGATTCAAATCATTACGGATACAGAACCGTCTGTACATTATACTTCCTAAAGTATCCGTCAGTGTCCCCCCGCACCCCTGTTCAGGGTGGTTTTTGTATGTCAAGTAAAGGTAAGGTGCGTTTGAAGCTATACTAGAGTAATAAAATAAAAACAAAAACTAAAACCCGACTACTAAAAACCCCGCTCTAAAAAGAATGAAACATAGCGCACCCCCTATTTATGTAAACACCTATGTTTCACAAATAAACTGATTGATTGATTGATTGAAACAAGAAAATATTCCCGTCTGAAATTGTTATGTACCTACAAACCATTCAATATTTATCGTCTATTAAACAAACAACTTACACGTTAAATATTCTAATGCATTTAATAAATTTTCATAGTGATGTTCAGGGGAATGCCGTGGCCGTATGCCACTTTGCCCTAAAGTTAATGATGCCTTACTACTCTTAGAATGTATTTTTAATATCACTATTATAAATATATTAATATAATATATTAAATACCGAATATTCCTAATGAACAGAGTTTTAAATGTAACATTTTCAACTGCCATTGGTTTAAATTGACGGTTGAATCGTTCGCACAAAACCTGATTACTTTTTCAGAATGAACCGTAAATTGTATGTATTTATATTTTTTAATTAAACTATTTTTTTATTTTATTTATAGATAAGCAAGAACGAATTGCTCATGACACTATTAGATTTGTGGGAAAAAGACAGCAATACACCAACCTAATGAGTGAAAGAGAAAGACATCAACGAGAGTCACTACTTTAGCCACTGTAAGTTGAGCTCTTTCTAAAATGGTTGTTTTAAAATTTTACTTAACAGTACAATATTATACCATCTTTTTTATAACTAGCATAGGTAGGTCTTTTTTTTAAAGTGCTAAGTCACTAATGTGCGGCGTGCATAAGTTGCCTTCTTTGCGGTATCTAGAGGAGGTTATCTGTGGGTAAAAACTACCCTCTCCCCGCTTGGACTGTCAGCACCTATTTACCGAGTAGCTCGCAAATGTATGACTGAACTGACGAGTTTATGCATGCGTGACGACTGAGCATAAGCGGAGAGGGTAGTTTTATAGATGAAATCTTTTAATACAAAATATGGCTTATAATTGGAGTGTTTACGAATGTTTTTATTTTTCTTTTAGTTATTTGGCTCACCAGCAATTGAATACTCTGATACAAGGATACAAGATACATGCAATAGCCTGTACATGGAGTAGTGTAACAATTTCTTAAGGGCCCTACAGACTCACGCCGAGAACCCCCGAGAACACCCGAGAAGCGTGAATGTGATTGGTTTCTCGCCATCTCGTTGTCATTGAGAACAAGTCTCGCCGAAACTTCTCGCGTGGATCTGTAGGGCGTATTACGGTAAGTCCATCATACATAACTAATTTGTTGACAATGTTGAGTAAGTACTTAAAATTAGATGAGGTCTAAATTACACACCAAACTCAATATTATGTTTTTTATTAGGTCTCTTACCAAATCAAATTAGGTAATAGATGTTTGTTCGTGCAATATCCAAATTAAAAACTACCTACATTTTTAAGTTAATGTCATTCCTGTGTCTGTGTCATTTTGTAATTGTAATTTTGAATTGAATCTAAAATTTAACTTGAATTTTGAAATTGTAATTATTATTATTATATTCTATTCTTTTGCATTGTTTGTCTAGTGCGACTAATTTTGTACGCTTTAAATGGCAAAACATATAGCTACCTCGTATTAATTATAAAACCTCTAAACTTTACTCATGTTTTACAAAATAAACAAATTTTATCTTATCTTATAAACAACTTTATTACGCCGCCAATAAAAAAAAACTAGAAAACTCGACTGCGGTAAAAAAAACTTAAGTTAAAAAAAAACACTAAAATGCTAAGAACAAGGACATTTAAAATTAAAAAATAAATGGAAGCAGGCGAGACCCATTGAGTTTGAAAATATAAAAATGGAATGGCTCCCGCCTGCTTCCAACTTTTTTAATTTAAATTGTGATTGAACGCTACAGGTCGACTAGACCAGAATATCGACACGAATTATGTCTAAGAGACTCAAAGACCACCCTTATGCACAAAAGCATTCTCTGTATGGCTCCGAAAATATTAAATAAAATACCAAATGACATCAAAGATTTAAAATTGACACAATTTAAACGGAAACTTAATAATTTTTTAGTTGAAAAATGCTACTATACTATTGACGAATTTCATCTTGACAAAATGTAATAAATTAAGCTGATAATTATGTATTTATGCCTGAAAATTCAAATTAATTGTATTCTGAATATTTATTATAATAATTAATTATATTCTAAATGTTTATTATAGAAAATGATTGTATTCTTAATAATTTGTTTGTTATTTTTAATATTTGTTGTTTGTGATTTTGAATTCTAATTTGTTAAATAGTGTATGCCCTAATGGGTAGTTTTTTGAGTTACCATAACCTATCTATAAGACCTACTGTATCACCAAAAATTACACTAATAAATACTTTGACTTTGTTCTTTAACTTAAGTTTTTACCCCCGTTGGGTTTTTTAGTTTTTTTAATAACTTTTTTTTTTATTTCCAGCTTTTTAGTTTAAAAATGTGAAAGATTTCGCAGACGATTAGCCAAACAAATTTTTACCGCCATTAACGCGTAGAGGTACTCCTAGCTTATGTTGTGTTCTGATTCAAAATTTATACCCGGTGTCACTTTCACAATTAATAAAAATGTAACGACGCCTTTGATGCTAAAATCCATTGAGCCGTTCAGGCTGCAGAGCATGCCAAACATTTGAATTTGGCGCCAAAAATCCGGCATATTTTTTTTTAATATATACCCATTGACACTCTCACAGCAAATACGAATCTAACGATACCTCTCAAGCCAAAATCATGCCTAACAATTATACATACATACATACTCTCGAAAAACATAACCCTCTTTCTGGCGCAGTCGGGTAAAAAGGAATGCTTTTTCATTTTATCATTGGAAAAAATGTACTACTCGTACATGTATTCAGCACAGACTAAACTAAACAGCACAGGCCAAGCAAACCTAGTAAAAAACCATAATATAATACTGGTAAAATCCACAAAAGTAATTATTCTATATCCTATTCTCTTTGCGTCCGGAGCGCGGGACTCGGAGCGAGTCGTTCGTACATTTGAAAGTATTTGCAAGACAAATAGCCGCAATGTTAATGATGTTGTGCTGCCTTTATTTATAGAACTGTATTTATACTATGCATAGTGCAGTAGTTGCAATGCGTCTGTGTTTTTAACTGAAAGGTATTTCAAATTTCAAGGTGTTTTGATACTACTAAAACTGAATTTATGATCTGAAAATTGCATTAAGTTTTTCGACTCATCATTGTTCTGTAACCTCTTATTATAAGCACTGCTGTACTGTAGATTGTGTCATTGGATACTCTCTGTTGATAAACATGGTTTCGTACCCTCAACTTAAAGTTTAGGGTTCCATTCCCCATTCGAAAACATGTTACGGGAAGACACCTCTTTGGTTTCGTGTCAAACGAACAATAACCGATAAACCCCTTTTGGGTACCCTTTTGGTACCTGAGTGCTCTCACAAACTAGGAGTGTTTAAGGTTCGTTCGCGCCGGGGGGTTCGGGCAACGGACGACCCTAACAGATATTTCAGTAAGTACTTACATTATCTGTCACAGTCCGGTATCCAGTTCGGAATCCAGTCCGCTCGGTTTGATCGCACTTACACAAAGACAAAGACACCATTTTGCAAAATTTCAAAACACGGGGCGTTACCTTCTGAAAACCCCTGAAGAACCCCTGTATTTTCCGCTTTCCATGGTAATTCTTCCTAGATACAAAGTATAACATAATGTACTATAAATCCCCTTACCCCTCGACATGACGTGCCCTTAACCATCTGTGTTACTAGAGGAGGGGTGGGCAGGGGGGAATATCATGTTATCGGAGCAAAAGTTAGTTGCCAGTAATAATAACTGTGTCTGTTCGGCTGTCGGCATTCTGTGTGATTGGCGTTCGATTTACAAGCACATAGTTTATCAGAAACCGTTTATTTATTTCCTGGAACTATCTGTATTGGTATAATATTGCGGTTAATATTGTGCTTTTGTGGAATATCATAAGTTCGAACTGCATGTTGATGCAGCTTTCATATTATAGTATGTGGTTGCGCGGTAAACTCATTCAATGAGATTTCGTTTTCGTATTGGCTGTATAGTTTGAAGGATATCTTGGTTGTTCGTTGCCCCTTACCCCCATCCTTCTCCCGCACGCGCCTTCCGGTTTCGTACGAGCGAGAAGGATATACTGCGCGAGCGTCATCTTTTCGCTTCGCGTAACAACTTTAATGGCCGCTGCGCTGTTGTTTGCGAATCACGCGTGCTCTTAAGAAAATTCGAAATATCGTGAAAATTGGTGTGTTTTCATCGTGTGTGCGCTGCTCGACGCTCAGGAAGACAGTGACGAGAATTTTAAGGTATTGTGCAATCCTTCCCTTACACGCACTGTCATTTTTTCCAAGTCTTCCCTAACGCAGTGCGACTCCACCTTTGTAATGACCAATTTTCTTGTCGATCGCATTGTTTAGCTAACCCACGTAAAAAGTTTGTTTAAACGATGTCTTGAATTGCTTGGAATCCATTGGTTATTTATAAATCGCTTGCTACGTATAGCTAGTTGAGGCACTGTATCCACTTCATCAAAGGGCCTGGACAGGCAAATAACTCAAAGTGTCTCAAAAATCTGCAACGACTTTTAATTCGTTCGGTTCCCTTTTTACCAGTTGGCAAAGGAACCCTAAAAAGATCCTTCAATTCAAATCATTTTCTAAAGTCTAATTCCACTCTACAAATCCATCCACAAATAACCAACAACAGAACAAAACCACTACAAAACGCAACCGCAAGCTAGATTCCCATTACGTTTGGCTTTTTCCCTCCATAATGAAAAAAGGCGGGAAATGTGACGCGCCGCCATTTTTGCATAATTTGCAATCCCGCGCCACCCGCCAGTATTGACGGCAATCTAATCGCCGAATTATTACGAAGTCCACGAATGAAGTTATCAAAGTTAATATCGAAATTAACTGTTCATCTTTATTTTGATTCGATTTTTGAAGAATATTTAACGTTTTATGATTTCAAAATATCATCAAAAATGAAACGCTATTTTCTGGAACATCTTTATACAAACATTTAGTCAGCTATTATTATAAAGTGCAGATTAATATCAATTATAGCAATTGACATGGCCACCGAAATGGGCCCAAGAAATGTGATAAATTCTACCACCGATACGAAAGATGAAGAATTAGAGCAGAGATTTCTGAATTCGGATGTACTATTCAGATTTCAGGCAGTTTCACAACAGGCTACGTGTCGTGCCATGAACTCTAGAAGCCGGATTTGCAAATCAAATGAGATTGTTCAGTAGATAACGCTGGTCAACAAAATTTTAACTTTTTTTTGTCACATGAAAAATTAACAAATCCTTGTCAAGTATCAATTTCGCAATTTCTCTTAATTGGATGACATATTTTTTCCAGCGATTTTGATTTAAAAACCAAACCACTGTACTGATTTTGGTAAAATTTCTATGGGACCAATCGGGTAGTATATCCTTTCAGATAAAAGAAGAATTTTTCAAATCGGTTCATAAATGACGAACATATTATGAGGAAAAAAAAAATACAACCGAATTGAGAACCTCCTTCTTTTTTTGAAGTCGGTTAAAAATATACATAATATTGTGAAAACAAGATGGCGGAATTCGTTCCGATTTCAGCCACGCGCCAAAAGATCCTTAAATAACCTTAGACATGACAATTGGGAAAAAAATCGCTGCCTTAGCCTTTATATTCGGTAACCAAAACTGCAGACACCAACAAAGGCACATCGGCGAGCATCAGTGAGTACATTCGACTTCCGAACCGACACCTCCGAACCACCCTGTGTTATTACCCCAATCCCGCAGCTATCACGTTATACAACCACATATTATTCTATGGGAACGCCATTTTGTGGTCGTCGATACTAATGCCTGCCGTTTGTCGGAGCGGCACATTGTGACACTTTCGGTTATAAACACGACAATGGGGTTAACTGCTGTGATGTTACTGTCTAAATGTATTTTGTTATTTTGAATGATCCACATTAAGTCAAGGTACATAGATGAAAATTGTATGAAATAATTTATCGTCAGGTTCTAGCAAAGTATTCAAGGATAACCACCAACCCTCAATGAGCCCGCGTGGTGGATCGTGGCACACACCTTTTCACGTAGAAAAAGCTGTTATCCCAGAGCTACGCTATAGCCTGATTATAAATTCATGAATATTTGTTGAGCATTCATGTTTACCACTTTTCTAATCACATTAATATCCGATCAGTTTTCTCAGCCTTCCGAAAACACCTTCTCCTAGAAAACCTGAACCTGAACCTGAGGGGTCTCCTAGAAAGGAGACCCCTCAGTAATTACTCCCGGGTACTAGGTACACTCCCCACCCCCGATCGCTTCAGTAATTACTAGCCGGCTACCTACCCCTTTGTCCTAACTTTGTCACGGGTAATAAACAGCAATATTAATTTGTTGCAAGTGCTGGACAAAAAGAATGTGATGTTTGGGACAGATCATTTTTTTTTTGTTAAGTACCAGCAATGGTAGGTGTTCCGTTTATTGAATTTGTTTTGGAGTGTTTTTAATATGAGTAATGGTTTCAAAAGACTGCATTTTGTTATTAATAAACAGATATTACACAGAGCAACAGCAGTGTAATCCAGCTGAAAAAGTGTAATGGCCATTTGCACTAACACCTGGCAACAGGCGGACCATAGACGAATACATAATTATTTGGGTTTTTACGCCTGGCTCGGGGAGCTGAAACTGAAACAGTTGCAATCATATATTCAGGCAATCATTTAAGTACCAGTGAAACTACAGGTACAGGAGACTTTTAAACTAAGTTCAGCAACGTGTCAGCAACCCCCTAGGTGTTGTCTATGTCGATAAGCGACGGGAACTACTTTTCTCAGAGCTGACACACTTGCCGAAGCTTCGACCGATTCCTGCCTATGACTTAAAATAAGTCAGAGTGTCCCCCCCTATGGAAAAGTGAAATTATTCATGCAACTTTCAAATTCGTAGAACACACTGATTATTTCTATTACTATAACGTCACCAAAACATACGCATCTGAATAAATAAATCACCATCTACTGCCAGCCCTTTCCCAACTATGTTAGAGTCGGCTTCCAGTCTAACCGGATTCAGCTGAATACCAGTATTTTACATAGAGCGACTGCCTATCTAACCTCCACAACCTAGTTAGTACTGGGTAATAAGATGCCCTTGGTAAGACTGGTTGTCGTACTTTCGGGCCACTACTGTAACGACTACCTGTAACGACTGTCAAAGATCTACAATTGACAGCCGGGACCAACGGCTTAACGTGCTTTCCGGGGCACGGAGGAAATTC